>JAQMYF010000008.1:18613876-18624729 GCA_030014195.1 Neosilurus mollespiculum
TATATATATCACATTATCCCTGAGCGAAGAAATAACAAGGTGCTACAGGTACCTGTGAGCTAATATTACATTTCTGCTGATGATATACAATTATACTTATTACTTCAGCCAGACTGAGCAGCATAGTACAAGAAAGCTGTGGCAAATACATAAAAGCTTGGCTGAACCATAACAACACTGACCATTTGGAGAAATGTTAACAAAAACGTTACCAATTCTAAAAGATAAAATCAAAAAGGTACCAATTCTACATTACATAGTCAGCATTTTTTTGGACACTACTATAATTAAGGACCCTGGTGAAACTGTAGATGCTGTTTTTTTGCTATCATACAGTGAAGGTGAACAACCTCCTTATCACCAAACCTTTATTTCATCTACATCAGTGATTAAATTAAATCTCATCTATACAGAAAGCTAGGCTAGTTAGTAAGGAGATACAAACTGAAACTAGCATTGACCATGTAATAGACACATGTCACTGAAGCAATAAAAAAACTAGCTCAAGGTTTCAGGGGTATGTTGCATATATACATCTCTGCAAACGATTTCTGAATGAAGGTAAAAAGATGTTACTGTGAAGCAATTTAATGCTCCTTGCAGAAAAACTGTTAATCAAAAACATGTTTTGGATACTGCAAAGGTTTTGCCAAGTTTTACTGGTCGAGCATGCAAGTAGACAGTGTTATTAATCTATAGCCATGTAAAATTTTCTTATTTCGAGTGCTTACAGGATCCTGCTGAGTACAGACTTTGATACAGAAGCCAGACAGCAAATCTAGACAGTGTGTAATTAATACCTGATACAAAGAGGCCTCCGGATGAGGGACTGAGCATCCCCGCGACGCTCCACCTGGCAGAGACACACGGCGTAGGATTCAGAAGACACTTAGTGGTCTAATTACAGATAAGACACATTCATTAACAGTCCAAATCCCTGCCATATGGGTCTGTATTGGCCAATTCTGAGATACTCACTCGTCTCTGGAAGCAACAAATTGGTCTGCTCTCAAAAGTGCTATCTAAATGCAAACACTGAACAGCACTTCAGAATATTAAACAGCCATCTTGGGTCTTTGCTAAGCGAACAATGTAACTTAGCAGGGTATTTTTCTCTGTTCTGGGCTTAATTATTCCAATTCTTATTCTATGCTTTAATGGACTGAATATTCCTGGGAGACTGGTCTATAAAAATGGTCGGTAAGAAGTGAGAAGGCTGACCTTTCTGTTTCTGTCTTTCAGCCATTATCCAGAGCCGTCTCATACCAACACACTGTACAATTACTTGTTAATCTACATTTGCTATCATGCATTACTTTACTGACTCTGCTTGCATGGCCCTTCATCAACAATGGCTTATCAATGATCGCAGAAAAAACGGAGGAGGGGGTGGTATCCATTCAAAAGCTTCACTGCTACAGAGATTTGCTCATAATCATAAGTATAAAAAGCAAATTTTCAGGTATCTGCTTGCACATATACAGTACAGTATGCCCAAGAGGTGGATAATGCGGCCACAACAAGGAATCAATGAAATCAATAAAATTTCATTATAGAAATGGTTGGCAATGAATTTCATTATGGAGTAATTAGGGCCATGTTGTTGCACAGTGTGTCACAAAGCTAGCTGTGTCACTTCAAGAAAAAATGAAGATCGACCGGTCGGTGATTGCTGTCAGACGGCTGGCCGGCTAGGACCAATAACTGGTTGATCATTCTTAGATATATCTGATTTTGTGCGGGTCAAATTTATACTCTTGTAATGAATGATGGTTCACATCATGCACCCAGCCACACAGAGACACACACACACACACGTTGTCAGTGTGGAGGTTTGCATCGTTAACCTATTTTAGCTTCAAAGTACAACATTTTACTCTTCCAACACCAGGATTAAATTCAAAAATCTTTACAACATTTAGTAAATATACCCTCTGCCCATGGTAATGAAAAAACTACTTGCTGTTGTCGGAAAATAATCGATGACGGGGTGTTGTCATGCATCCTGTTAAGTTACAATGTAAAGTAAACTTACTGTAACCGCAAACAAGTTGGTTCTTATTTGATCTCTTGATACGACTTCAGGAGTAATGATACACCCCTTTAATATTTGTGCCACCGCTGCTCTATAACAGCTTTTTTCCATGCTTAAGTAAGAGACCTTAAAAATTAGCAGCAAAAATAGATTTTGATTCAGAATCTCCTCACCACTTTAAGGTAAGTCTGTTGGGCTTTTACACCCAAGCCAGTGGCTCATTAGAGCAGAAGCTTATCCCGGTTTCTGTAGCATGAAACGAATGAGTTCAACTCCTCCTGGATGGGACGCTAGTCTATCGCAGGATACCAGCAATCAAAACAAATATGCACTTTTTCCAGTTTCATGGTGAAACTATTCTTATTCTTACTGTTACTGTAGCTTCTTTTTACTGTAGCTGATTTTTTTTTTTGTGATTTTTCTTTGCTCAGTAAAAAGCTTGTGAAAAGTAAGAATGCTGACCTTTCTATGCTTTTAGGAGAACAAGATATAAGTGAAATAGCCTTTTTCTACATGCCTGGCATTTGCCCAGCTCCCTAACAACCTTATTTATTTGCCATATATTTGATTTTCTGCAGTGGAAAAGGTTCTGCTGGCAGTCAGGTGGATCTGAATAGGAGAGGAAAGGAAAGAAATAAAGGATCTACTGAATGCCAGGTGCATTTCAGGTAGCACTTTAGCTGTTTACGGTAGCATAGTTTTACAATATTAAAGCCTAGACAGTCACAGAAGTAAATTAAATAGAGAGAAAAAAAAACAGGGCCCCCCCCAGGTAGTACAATTGAAGCCTAAGAGCAATTGATATCCTGGAGAACGCACTGGGCTGGCAGAATTTCTCTAACTGAGTTAATGTCAAGAAAAGATGGATTACTTCAGGTAGTTTCAGAGAACCACAATCCAATATCCCCTGAAAGCCAAAAACAAAAATATGAAGTAACTTACATGGAGTGAGGAAACCGGAGTTCTGTTTTAGGGTGAATATTTAAATACATTTTTATAGAAAGAATATTTGAAAGAATAAATACGCAAAAATGGATGTACAAAAGGTGCCCCCTTAAGCAAAAGTTTTGCACTGAAGCAGAAGGCCAATGATTAACACACAACTCTATAAACACATGCCCAAATCATTATATTACCAAGACAATTAATACGGCTTTACATCTAACTGTTACAAAAAAGTGACAACTGGAGACTCGCTTGGGTTAAAGCTTTAAAGTCATATCACATTTTTCTTATTAAACTTGCTTCAGCAGGTTTTTTTACTTCATTTGCTGAGGACACAACTTTTGTGTCAGTTCCCATGGTGACAAGTTGTGTTTGTTTTTGTTAAATTCCTGGTTGGAGACCTTTAATAAAATTCTGAGTAGCTTTAAAAGACCAAAAATGGGAGTTTATAATTAACACATCATTTTTCAGCTTATGTACCATGTGTATTGTGCGTATTGTGTTTCTTGATGTATGTGTATATGAATGGAAAAGCAACATAAATGGACCTGAGGGAGATAGAGTAGTTTTGATCGATTTCAACAGTTCGAAATGCAACCGCTTTGAATTGCCTCTGCGCCTCATCCCCTTACTTTACATTTCTACTCTGGCATATTTCTGCTCTAAAGTATTTGTGCTGCTGAAGCAATTTACTTTGGCTGATTGATGGTGCAGAGACGCCGTATGCTCATCCTTCTCTGCAAACTCGCACAATGCAGTTAGAGAGAATAGTGACTCTGCCGTCTGAATGCAGGCTGAGCTATGAGACTGAAGATGTGTCTGGACTACACAATTTATTTCTTTATACCAATCTTCACTGTGTTGTTCTATTGCACCATGGGTTATATTCTTTGCCCAAAGGCTTGGGCAACTTAATTTAAAGACTCATTTACATACCCTTTTAGGCACATATCTATTTCAATTTAAATATGTTCATAAAGTATATTCATATCAATTTAAGATCCAGCTCAATGAACAGAAATTCCAAGTTTACCCTTCACTCTTGAGTATTCTGAATTTTATGGTATTCTACTGACCCCAAAATTCATTCAGACTGAGGAAAATGCTCAAACTGACGCTTCCATCATCATGCTTCACAGTAGAGGGAACGATAAGCAAGAACTGCCTATTGGTAGGCCGTAGCATAGGAAAAACCATAAAGTAGGTAAAATCTATTGGGGTTTACACCCAAGCCTACTGGCTTATCAGGCTGGTTTCCTTAGCGTGAAGAAACTAAGAGTTCAACACCTCCTGGAGGGGCTCTAGTCTACCTTCCCAGTATTTTTACTGGTACCCATTTATACTGCTGGACGGACAGAGGCACACTTGTGATTAAGAACTTGCCCAGGGGTCTTACCATGGTGGGGGTCTAAAAGGGGATTTAAACGCACGACCTCTTGATCATAAGCCCAGTACCCTAACCACTATACCACCGGCCCCACAAGAAGAAGAAGGAAGAACCTTCATTTAATGTCAAGTTTTCAATGCACCAACATGCATCTACTTAGGAAGCAAGTGATTGAGCAAATGAGACAGATTGATTGATTCAGGTTAATGACACATCACCATAAAACTCTGATTATCCTAGTGCATGCGCTACAAAAACCAACAAACAGGGCTGAAAAATAAGAACAGACAGCTAAATAATAGGCTAAAGTCTACTTTACATTAAGTTGTACATTACAAAGAAATTAGTTGGCAAAATAAATAACAGACCTGTTCATTTAGCAGCATAATTATGAATAAAAAAAAACAACAACAAAACTTCATTCTGTGTATCACAGTTACATCAAACTCCTGGAGAAAAATGTTCAATTGCTTTCTTTTGCTAATTTCTAGGTTACTTATTTGCACACAAACTTGATAAACTAAAGCCGCCTAAATCCAATGTTGTCAACATCATAATTAAGCGGCAGAAATTTTCATCATCGACCTTTAGCTAGTGCCGTTAAAACCAAGCATCAGCCTTCAAATGTATTTGCGTCAGAATTTTGTGAGTGAAAACAGTGGATGCAGCCTATATATATATATATATAACATTTTCAAACTAATTATTCAGTAGAAATATAGAATCCAAAAATATGAGGTTTAAAATAAACAAAATAACCTGAAAATGTTTGCCTAATGTGCATATATATGACAACTGTAGCTTAGACACTCCACAAACATGGAAGAGACAAACATTCTATCTATTCAATTCAATTCAGTTTTATTTGTATAGCGCTTTTTACAATTGACATTGTCACAAAGCAGCTTTACATAGTAAAATTAATTTAGGGAGGAATCTAAACATTTTTCTACAACCCCCTACACATCCCTATCTGAGCTCTAGATATTCAGATATCTAGAACTGGTATTCCTTTTAACCAATTATGGTACTTCTTATAACTGTATTGATCCCCCTTTAATATTGGGAATTATTGGTACATTCATGATGTAAATTTCCTATTAGGGATATAAGTTTGTTTTCAGACTGAAAAACTATAAAAAGTATAAGGAGTGAATATTTATGGAAATTTCTGTTTCTGTAAAATGTCAGCAGGTTTCATTTAAATCCGGCATGAGTAATTAGACAGAAATAAACGTGAGTTTCCCAATGGTTGGTTTATTTCATAACTGCTGTTATAGTCCATTTCAAGTGTCCTATTTTAAGCCATACAACTCAATAAATTAATGACACATTTAATATTAAGTGCTACAATATCTGCACATGAAGCAGTTTGCTGTCTTCTGCCTGCCGTTCTGTTTATTCTCCGAGTATGAAACACGCGTTCCTTCATTACCGTGCTCGGCTGACGAGGAGTGGCTCCGTTAATTAGAACAGCGGGACGATATCAGAATTGTTAAGGCAAGACAGCATGCCACCTTAAGAGACGATTAGCCTCAAACACTAATCTCACTGGCTGTTAGGGAGAAAAATGGCTCCAATTATACACACTGGGTCAGTGAGAACAGAGAGCAAAAATATCTACTAGATATACATTTTATTGTTTTGCAAATTCTGTATGTGGTTACAATAGCGATTCATCTACAACAATGATGTTATGGATCAAAATTCAATCACTGTTTCATGCCATTTTCAGTTCTTGTAAACAAAGGACAAGTTCATAAATGACATCAATTTCCACGCTCTGTAATGATGCCTGTAATGAAAAAGTCATTAATGAGAAACTTTGGGCCTAAGTGAAAGTTAATACAGATACGTGCAATTAAAGCACTAAAATGAGCCATTTCAGATCTAATTAGTGATAAGAACCAGGAAATAAGAGGCTACAAATACACTCTCTCATAGATCAGAGCGTAAAATCCAATAAAGCCGATGGAGCAGCTGTCACATTTAACACTGTCACCTAGAGTGTTATCTAACTGCGACCACTTCTCTATACACTAAACCCAGCCTGGACTCCTATAAGTACAGGCCTTCAACACCCAAGCCTACTGGGCTCATCAGGCTGGAGCTTATCCCCGGTTTCTATAGCGCGAAGCTATTGGAGTTCAACTCCTCCTGGATGGGATGCTAGTCTATCGCAGATTATCTTCCCAGTATTTTTTTTTTTTTTTACCGGTATCCATTTATACAGCTGGGTGGACAGAGGCATACTTGTGGTGAAGACCTTGCCCAGGGGTCTTAGCATGGTGAGGGTCTGACAGGGATTTGAACCCACAACCTCTCGATCATGATCTCAGCCAACTGTGGATAAGGGCAGCGTACACCCTGGACAGCTCGCCAGGCTATCGCAGGGCAGAAACACCCTTTATGAATGACAACAATGGTTCTTTTACATGCCTCTTACCACAGACAATGAGAGACATGGACTTTGATAACCCAGTTAGCTGCACCAGGGGGACAGTAGTGATAACTTGGTGATAGTGGGGCTTGAACCCCTGACTTTTGGACCTGTAAGCCAGCACCCTACCACCGTGTCAACATTGATCTGCTCAATTATTTAAAAATAAATAAATAAAATAAAAAATACAGTACAGTGCAGTAATGTTTCGTCTATATTGTGATGCCAGAAGGTCTTGGGTGTGAGTCTCAGGCTTGGTGTGGGCATTTCTGTGTGACGTTTCCTCTGGGTACTTGGGTTTCTTTCCACAGTCCAATACATGCACATTAGGCTAATTGTCTGTTCCAAATTGCCCCTAGCTGTAAGCGTGAGTGTGACTGATTGTTTGTGTGTTGGACCTGAAATGGCAAGCTGTTCAGGGGTACCATGCCCTCACCCAGAGTTGGCTGAGGTAGGTTCCAGCCTCCTAGTAGGATGTAATTATTTTTTCTTTCATATATTTATTCTATGATTATACAAACCTTTGCACCTAACTATACAGGAAACATTTTTCAGTCAGTCACAAACTTAAATTAGATGGCATATGACTCAAATTCTGATTTTATCCTCCTTTCAAAATCTTATCAGGAGCATGAACATGGCTCTTGTCCTTTTTAAAAATTTTTTTTCCATTGTCAGGATTTATAAGTGCTACTCAGAGGAAAACTTCCAGTACTGAGACTCTCGTATGTGTGAATACAACAAAACGTTTCTACTGCAGAAAATAAACTCGTTATGATGGAGAAAGCTCTCAGGACTGCACTTTACTTTTCCAAGCTTGCGGCTCACACAGGAAGGTGAACGAGCTGGAATGAGAGGGACCCTAATGAGGACCGACGTTCTGTTCCACCTCACACTGCTGCAGCTGTCCCTTGGATGACATGTCTCCTTATTAGGGCATGAAATTTCACCCAGCTCTGGAGGATATAAACACTGGCATTGTCGGTTTTTCTTGCTTCTCGCCCCAGCATAATCAGTGTCACTTTTATTCACCAACACCTGGAATTTGTCTTGGCATTATTAATTCAGTATCCCCCCCCACTAAAAAAAAGAACAACAACAAAGCACCTCCTGGTTTCAAATATATAGTTTGCTTCAGGCATTTGCTACAAGCACTGACTCTGGAGACTCCTTCCATAAATGCTGCAGTGTTAAAGCAGCACAAAGTAAATTATTTTTCTTATAACAGCACACGAAATCTTTAAGGGTTCTTCATTTGTCACTCTAAATTCTAAATAGAACCCCTTAAAGCTGGGGTTAGTCATTTGGAAAGCTAGCGGAATTTGAAAGTAGTATCTCCTCAGGGCTCTGGCTAAAACCTCACCTGCCCTGGGAGATCCTTCCAAAGTCATGCCTCACCTGGTTTATGTATGGTAGGGCCATGCACAAACAAGGAGACATGGTAGCATTTGATTGGATATTTTTCAGTGGACCTGGAGTGATTGGTTGGAGTTTTTTTTTTTTTTTTTTTTAAAGGATTACAGTGGCCACACTTTTTACCTTTATCAGTTTCTTTTAATAACTTAAGTTATTGATTGCTGTCAGGGTGTAAAGACTAGGGATGTGAATCTAACAACAACTCACAATGTTTGATTCATAACCATTACAAACAAAGGGAGCCAATTTCACGAGTAACTACATTCTTCTATAAGCTAGGAACAACTCTTCTATAAGAAAGAAAGAAATTATATTTCTAGACAGCTGGTTTTGTAGATGTACTTATCCGCTTTGCTCGTTCAGAGTTGGTTGGGAGTTTACTGAAGTGATGGAGTGTGCATTGGTCAGGAGCTGGCCGTGCCTGCTGCTCCGTTTCTTTTAGCTCCGGGTGACGGTGTAAGATGTGGGCTCTGGGATTTGAAGTGTTCCCGAAATACTTGACTTTTATTTTGCAGATTTTGTTCACCGCATATGTCATGTCAAGCTCCTTCTTACCCAGAAAATCGTAAAATCCGAAGTGCACCCAAACATTTGCCTTCAGCGAAGATGACGCTGGCTTTAGGCTAAAAGCTAGTTCTGTACCCGCCACTCACTGGAACAATTCACGACGGAGACCGTATCTGGACAAACAGTACGCGCTGTATGTAAGGTTGGAAATGTTCAAAAAACATGTTTTTAAAGATCGATTCTTGAAAATTTGGATCGATTCATAATGCTAATAAATAAGAATCGTGATTCAGACGTGAATCGATTTTTTTCTGGCACGCCTAGTAAAGACCACTTCAACCAATATGACAGTTTGTGTATACGGCTAAAAAGTTACCAACCCCGGCTTTAAGAAAATGTCCAGTCAAGTGGATAGCATAATCTTATGATGGGGGTTATAGTGTCATAGTGCTTAGCACACATACCTTACAGCCAAAAGATACTGGGTTCAATCCCTGTGGTAGAAAAGGGTGTTTTCTCTGTGCGCTCCGGTTTCCTCCCACAGTCCAAATACATTCATATTACACTAACTGAGAATTCCAATATCCCTTAGGTGTGAATGTGAGAGTGAATGCCCCAGCCATGCAACTGTGGCAACACTGGTGTATGCCAGTCCCAAACCCGGTAAATAGGAGGGTTAGGCGAAGACCTGATGACCTCCCCTGTATAAATCTTGCCAAGAAAACCCTGATGACGTATTTGGAAAAGAGTCAGATTCAGCTGAAGGGACAGAATGAATGAGGAAGCTGAAAACACTTAACCATACAAAGAACCACTTGAAACATGCTTTTCCGTAAAATATTTAAAATATATTAATACCAGTCCATCTAAAACATGGTGTCAAGTGTTAATAATCAAAGGTATGCAAAGATATAAAAAGTAAATGATATCAACCTTAGAGAGGTTGTGTACATTAGTTTAAATATTCCCTAGTACACGTAAAGTATAGCTGAAATACAGGTGAATAAATGCTTTTTTCCTAAGGAAATGTATACGTACAATATTTCTGAAATGCATCAGTTTTTACTTTAGGATGTTATGGAGACAAAGTGTATGAACCAGACATTTATCTCACATCTCATATACTTCATCTCAGCAGTTCCAGTTACTTGATCTGCAAGTTTTAACTTTATGACTTATGCATCACTAAAGGTGATAAGATAAAAATCCACCAAAATTACACATCACTGATTAAGCTGGTGTCCAGACAAGGGGCAGTGCAGGAATTGAAAATGAAATTAGTTGGGAATTTAAATATTTAAATTTACTATGCATGTAAATTAGGAAAACTGTAAGTGTCCATGCAGACAGAAAGGCATATGTGAGTGCAGACTTTTCTCCAGCTCTGTTTGTGAAATATTTCATAGAAATCATGCTGCCTAATGAGGAAAGAAAAGTGACGGGTCCTCCTGTTAGTCAGGGCTTGAGGATTTTAAGGATGCGTCTTGCAGATGTGTTTGTATTCAAATCTGCCAAACTGATCTCAAAGAACATCCACAGAAAACAATGAGCTACATGAAATTCAACCCCCTGGCAAAAAGCAAAACAAAAATAAAAACAATTCCAACTACCATTTGGAGGACGCTGACCCAGCTTTTTTTTTACTTTCTAGCAAATCACAAAACATACTTCAAAATAACTTTTTTAATTAAATCATTTTTATTTATAGCATTTCAACAACAACAAAACCATAATTAGTACTTTAATCCTCCTTCTCTAACTTGAATTCTTTGAGGCATGGACTTCAGTAATAAAAACAATATTCTCCATCAAGCTGCTTCCAACTTTCTACTTTTCAAGTAGTAGTTGAAAGATACAAGATGGAGTCTTGTCATGGACCAGTGTATTTAAGTTCCACCATCAATCATACTGACTGATGGCCATGTCATAACAGAAAAGCTGTTTTTGCTCTGTGGCAAGATGTCCATCATCCTCAAACCTATTTTCTGTCGATGGAAAGTGTCCAGACAGAAGTACACTGACTGTTAAGGTAATGACTGCCATATCCCCTGATCCTTTACCTGACATGCAACCCCATACTATAAATGATTAGGAAAATTTGGGTGTTTTCTTCAGGTTTTATA
>JAQMYF010000008.1:18628426-18641801 GCA_030014195.1 Neosilurus mollespiculum
ACACACACACACACACACACACACACACACACACACACACATATATATATATATATATATATATATATATAAAATTAGATGCAACCACAGAAAAAACTGGTTTTGCCATCTTATGAAAACTTAAACTACATCTTTAAAAACATTTGTCCTCCTTAGAGAAATAAATACAAAAAGATATATTCAGTATTGAATCTTGGGTACTGAACACATATGAATTGATTTCCTTCGCAATTATCATGAATATGTGGACAATGGCTGTGTGTCATCATACAGCCAGGGGCCTTGATTATCATGTAAAATGTAATATATTGGAATTGTAGACACCCAGCTTCCTGTCCTTCACTTTCTCCTGCTGTCCTACTAAAGCTGGTTCTGTTACTGATGGCACCGCTCACAGCATTTGTCCAAATCGTCTAACGTGTCAGAGGCTGTTATTACAGAATCGGCTGCACCATTTCCGCAAGATCACGAAAGGCTGCGTGTTTCGCCCTGGACAGCTCCCTCCATCAGCCACGGATCACAGCCATCTCATCAGGTGAATTAATCCTGGCTTCCTGTCATAATATTGGATTTATGAGCTGTGATCTAATCGTAACCACTGCCCAAGGTCTCTTCTGCTCTCCTGGCTAAAATGGGATCGATGGGCGAGTTAAAGAAGAGAAAACAACAGGAACGATAGCAAAGGCAATAAGAAACACCCAAAGGAAAACGTTATGGTGGTGTTGTTTTTCTTGAGGTAGGGACAGGAAAAGTGACCAGGTTCCAAACAGTTGTGTCAAGGCTCAAAATTGAAAATGTTCAGGAAATGTGAAGACCATTTTATTAAATGTAACATTCTGGCTGTCATTGCTGAATAAATATAGCACAAGGTAGAATTTTTATTTGAAAGATTGCCACTTTGGACATAATAGATTATAAATCAGAATCCCAATAAAGATCAGAGTTGAGGAATAAAAGATCTTATTAAGGGCCTTCAGCTTTGATTCAAGAGAATATATGACTATAAGGTCAAACAATGCTGTGAAAATTTTTAAAAAGGCAGAAAGAGTCTGAAAGTCTCCACAACCTCACAGCAGATCAAGGGACCGTATTAAAAAGTTAAAAGCTAATGCAGCTATACACAGAATTTGAACAAAAAAGAACTGCTTATACATGAATAGAATAACTTTACATACTATGTGAAAAATTTTATTATTACCAACCAAAAAATTTTTTTTTTTAAATCAGAGAACTCCGATAGAGCTGGCCATTTCATACCGGGGCAATCTGAACTGATATGCAGTAAGTAATCCTGTCATGAAGTGAAAAATTAAATCAAAAGAGGATTTTGCGGTACAGTGCTTCAGCAGATAGCGCTGCCACCGCACAACCATAAGGTCCAGGGTTCTGGCCTTTAAACCCTATCTCCCTGTGTATATGTTGATTTCATCTGCTTGCTCCAGTTTTCTCCAACAGGCCAAAGAAATGCAGATCAGGTCACTACTCTAAGCTGGCCACAGGTGTAAACGTGAGTGTTTATGGTTATTAGTCTTGCAATAGAGTGGCGACCTGTTCAGGGTGTAACCCTGTCTCTCACCCGAAGTCAGTTGGGATTGGCTCCAGCTTAAGTGGTAAACATGAATTCACTTCACTGAAGATTTTGCAAATCTATCTTCTAAAGGGTGACCCACAAAATGGCTTAAATTTGAATTCACAGGAATATCCATCATATTTGAATATTACTATTTCAAGTGTACAAAAAGGAAAGGCAGACGCTATTGTTATTAGTATTTAAAGATATTTGTACTGAGGGGGATAACCAATGTGAATATTTACATGGGGATGTATATAGTGCCAACCAGAGAAAGGCAAACACCCAGGTAATGCTATTTACACCCAAGCCCTAAACTGTAAATATGAGTGTAAAAAGCCAAATAGTGCCATATGACTATACTCACAAGAGTGCAAATAGACACTCCCAAAAAGGCATTGATTGATTGACTGAGGTTGTGATTGATTTTTTTTTTACCCTGTTGCATGTTGGCTTGATGTCAACGTGTGACTGCAGTGTGGCATCTTGTTTAGTCTCATCAGTGGCTGTGTAGAGTTCATCAAGGGCAAACGCAAGATCTTTATTTGGCAGGAAAGCCACCATTCACAGGCTGCATGCATTGTGTCTACAAGAAATGTGAACAAATTTTCCCAGCATGCTGTTCATAATTTGTGAACGAATGGAACTAGCTGGATTAGGTTTCATTTAACATCCAACCTTTAATATCACTGAAGCTGTCCAGGAGTTAATGCATTGTTTTGTGATATAAATGTCAGGTTTATCAAGCAATGCACACAGCCATGATGGAAAACATCACTGGCACTGAGTGTTGATCTGCTAAAAGAGAGTTGTCAGCATCTGCGAATGGAATATGGCAGATGTCAGTGTTTAAAAAACATTTTTATTGTAAAGAACAAACCTGCTAAACAGAAAAATGGCACCAAGATTAATCCGCTGATATTACTGGTTAAATTTTTTTTTTCTGGTTGGCAACGGTTGGTGCTTGTATGGGTATATAGTATTTATCTTGTACAGTACATAGTGTACAGTAAGACGGCGAGTGAAATATAAAAACTGATAAGGGTAAGGCAAGTTAACATGATTTAAAAAGAAATGTCAAATCACCTAGCTTTCAGAAAACTTCCCAGGTGACCATCTCAGAATTAAATTAAAATTTAACCAGACATAGAACATGAGATATGATTTCCGAGATACGTTCATTTAAAGATCGCAGACTAGTACCCATTTGCCGGCCTGCGACTTGCAATTTACCATTTTGGAAAGCTTGCAACTTCCCTAATAATTACTTTGCATACCAACAGAACAGGACCCACTCTGTCAGAATCTGCAGTCAAAATTACTCTATCTAATAAATTTTTGTCAGGGTTAGGTTGCTATTAATACTGCAATTTTGGAAAAAGTGCAATTTCAAACAAAGTATTAAAGGTATGCAAAGTAATTATTAGGGGAGTTACAAGCTTTCAAAAATGCCCAAAATGGTAAATTGCACGTTGCGGGCCGGCAAATGGGTACTAGCCTGCAATTTTTAAATGAACATATCTCGGAAATCATATCTCATGTTCTATGTCTGGTTAAAGTTTCATTGAATTCTGAGATGGTCAGCTGGGAACCTCTAGGTAAATTGACATGGAATTACCCTAATAAGACAAAAGTGGCAAACAGAACAGGAATTGAAGCAAAAAGAGCAGATTGATCTTCTAAAATCATGATATTTACTTATTATTTTGCTTTAGATAAAACAGATACTGTGCACAAAACCATATAAGGCATTACACAATATAATTCATTCATTTGTTACTATTGGCCATGTATAATGCATTATAACAGCATTCAAGTAAAAATAACTTCATCAGTAATTCATAATCTGTTTATAGGACATGGCATACAGTAACACGTTAAAGATGATTTTAGTGCTTAGTATTGTATGAAAAAAAACTAAATGAAAAATATTTACTTTTAAAGATGTTTACAGAAGCTTACGTTTAAATAAAATTTCAAATGGCCTGACATGAGGGACTATTATGCATTATATACATCATGAGTAAATAACATTTAAATAGAATTATGCTTATAATGACCTTATGATGCACAATTTACAATTTGTTACATTAACCTGACATTACAAATTCATATACTTGCGTTTTATATAACACTGATTCCACAAAATCGGGTCTTACATGAGCTGATGTCTTAGTAGTAGAGGAGCCAATCATAGCATACAAAATTGCTAATATGCAGTGGGTGTGGATTTATTAAAAAGAGACATACATGTAAACAGGGGTGAAATTTAGCAAAACTAAGCTACTGGCCAACAGGACTAGTGAAATTATGAAACTACTAGTCCTCCTTTATATTTACTGGTTAGGAACACTGTATCTTCTTTGCCTATTGGATTTGTCAGGTCGCCAGCAAGATGACTTGCTAGATAATTTCACTCGCCCTACAGATTTCTGACTCGCCACGGACCAGTGGACTAGTGTTAATTTCCACCTCTGAGTAAATATAAGAACACAATATAATATATAAAGTTATAAAGTAAACATATGTTATTCATATTAGAAAAGTATTCATTATGCATTAAGTATGGATTACTCATGATGAAGCACGCAGAGCAGCTATTAAATGATGCATAAAAGAAGTGGAAATGTGTGATGGAAAGTGTGAAGTCTTTTGAAACAGCTTCACACTGAGACAATGTGATCATCCTTTTTTGTCATAAAGCCCATTAGTCTCAGACAAAAGAAACAAGGAAATAGAGTTCAACTCTGTATCTAAACCCCCACTGTAGAGATATCAGAGTGAGCTTAATAACCAACATGCTAAAGTACTGCTTGTGTGGAGGGCATTTTTCAGACTAACAACTTCATCATGAAGACAGAGAAGAGTTTCTCTCAGCTTGTCAAGCAGAATACGTGGAGCCTGGGCTCAAGCTGGGAAAACAAAACAAGATCCTCTGGGGAGATCAATGTGGCTCGCTTTCTCACATCCCAGATGGTGTGTAAGCCGTGCAGATGAAGCATGCTCAAGAAAAGCTGTCAAAACCAATACGAATACATCTCCAAGGCCTGTGTGACAGGAGAGCCGATAGCAAATAGGAACCAAGCCTAGAGCATATTTAATATTATGAGAGAAGGAAATAGAGTCTGGTCCCAGTAGATATTATCCAAAGTGCAAATACGTAAGCACAAATCAACTCGGCTTCTCATTCTCAGTTCATTACCATGGTTCGCTTGAGTGACAGGAGCATGGCTTACTCGCTCGTTTTCAATCTTTCTGACGTACTCTATGGTGTCGTGAGCTCGGCAGAACTGCCATTTGCATACAGGCCTCACACCCCCCAATCGATGCTTTAATTATGAAATGAAACACATTCAAGCGCGGAGCAGCTCCTACACCCATTAATTATTGAACTAAGCACATTAAAGCGGCTGAGGGCCGGGTGGAAAAGATTACAATTTACTCAGCGCGATCGTAAAACAGCCACAAGCTCTGTCATTAAGCCCGCCGGGCTGAAGAGCAATGTTCTTATGCTTATTGGCTGACTCAGAGATGCATTACAGCGATTTTCTGCATTGGGTTGTATATTACCGATCCTCAAATGAACCATGGATCTCTGTAAAAGGGGTTAGAATAGATGTTGGTGCTGATTGGGTCATGCTCATAGGAGTACATGACACTAACTACAAAAGCCATGACAGCCGACATTAATCTACGTTATCAAGATTGAAACCTTATGAAGATTTATTCTGAAACTGTCACTATGTTTTCATTTCACATTTGACAGAGTTGACATTACATCTGAGTTAAGTACAATAGACTTTTGAAATAACATTGACTTATGGTATTTTACTGAGCGATTGTCATTGAAAAATCCATACAGAAGATACAGGCATACAGAAGAAAGTACAGAACCAGTGTACTTCAATAAAAGTATGTATCAGCTTTTACTTTTGTATATGTGGAAGTAGCTACTCAACATTTACAAAAGTTTAACAGCATGGTCCCACAACTTCTATTACTATTTCAACAGCTCAATTTATATCAAATATCACAAGGTTTAAAATCTTCCTTTGGATAAGATGAAGTGAAATTAAAACACAATGAACTTTATTAAAATTTTTCTCATCTCCCAAAAAAATTAAATTAAAATTTTATTTCAGTCTTTTTCTGAGAGCAAAAATGAATTTAGGTTATGCATTTGTCTTCTGGTAAGGATGATCATGGTTAGGAAACTGGGTATGAGGCTGGAATAAACTTAGCATGCATGCATGTATTCCCAAGGAGGCACAGGTCAAAGTCGACAGTCTTCCCACTGGCATGTTATTGAGATGAACCCAGCAGAAAGCCATAGGCATACATGAAAACCCAAAATTCCACACAAATCTGGCATATAATTCTTGACAATAAAATAAAAAAAAAAAAATGCATTCTTATATTTTTTTGGAATAAATCTAGAATGAATGGAAGAACCGACTGGCTAGGGTTAGCTTTTATCTTAGCACTGGAGTCTGCTGATGACTTCACTAATACTACTGTAGTAAACATTTTGAAGTAGGAAGTGGAATTTTATGTGTAGGACACAAACGAGTGAAGTGATACATACAGTGAAGCGCCCCAGTGCCATTAGGCAAAATAACAGAACACGGTTTAACCAGTTGCATAAGTGGAATTGAACTAAATGTTGTATAATTAAGCATAAAAATGAAGTATAGGTGTGTACTTCATTTTGTCTACCCTGGAAATTTTCAACCCTACATCATATAGGTTCATTTTTTCTTCTTGTTTATTCTCTAAAGTCCCTTAAAGTGGTGTCACCTTCAGTGTTTTTGGATGAATCAGAAATAAAAAGACAGCATGAGCAGGCTTCAGACAGAAACTGCTGAGACCCAGAAGACACATCTCTTTAATGTTATGCTGGTGTTCTCTGGGAGACGGGGACCTCCTGCTTCTCCTCTGAGCAAGAGAAATGAAAAGCAAGAGACAAGGAATGGTGTTTGGAGATGAAGGAAGCCATCGTGCTCATGCATAAATCATACCATCTGAGGAGTGAACACTGAGGGCATCAGCCCAGAGGAGAAAAGCTCAAGCTGGAAAACCAGAAATGACGGACAGATTCTCATCCCCGATTTCTCTCTTGGGTCAGGACTCCTTGTTGTTTACGAAGCTTTCAGAAGCAAAAACAAGCACTTGGTTTCTTCAGGACTGAAACAGGAGGTAGAGTTTCTGTCCCAGGAGGTCACTCATCTCATCTACCTGCAGTCCAACATGGAGCTCTGGAGATGTAACAAATCAAACCTGCCTGATCCCATTAAGCTGTCACTTCTCAGACAGCAGAGACCTAATTGAGAGACTTTCAAAACCTCCCAATGTCATGGAGGCCCAAAGGACACTAACGATGTGCTGAAAATTAACACATTACATGATATATCTACATTGAAGATTATAAACAAGGACCAGTATAATCCCTGTGGAGCTGGACAGGATGGAGGACATGTCTAATGATGTGTCAAAGACAAGCAAAGAATTTTAAACTCCAACATGCTGTACTGGGATAAGTACATTGTCCTCAGAGAACACAAGGAGACTTCAAATCTTGGGACTCCCACAGATTCTATCATGGGTTTAAGAAAAGACTTACTGAATGGACAAAATTATTTCAAAGCACATTCACAAAAACATCTGTGAACAGTTCATTTAAGAATGGTCAGAGGGACTGCATGTATCAGCGGACAAAACACACAGCAAAGTTACCTCCAAGAACAAAAGGCTGATTTAATGAATAGCATGTGTCACAAAAGACTGAATTCATATACAATTATTTATTTAAATATAGAGAGTACAACAAATGCTCAAACTGATGGCTTTGGACAGTTTTTGGACGACTACTACAGCATGCATGCTTGCTGTTTGTCTACAACATTTAAACACTTTTCCAACAGTGGAACGCATTATTGGATTTTAGCAGAATGTTCATTCAGTCATACAGTATATTGGTAGTTTGAAAAGCCACATAGGACCTGAAATATAAAGAAATGCCATATAAGTGAAAATACCTATTGTTCCAGATTTATGGAACATCTGCATACTGCCTGTGATGCTGGTGGTTTAGTGGTTAGGGTGCTGGGCCCATGATTGAGAGGGTGTGGGTTTGAAATCCCCGTTAGACCCCCACCATGCTAAAAGCCTGGGCCAGGTCCTAACCAAGAGTATTCTTTTGTCTAGCCAGCAGTATAAATAGGTACCAGTAAAAATCCTGGGAAGGTAACCTGCAATGGACTAGCATTCCATCCAGGAGGAGTTGAACTGCTAGACATTTCACGCTACAGAACCCAGGATGAACTTTGGATCTGACGAGCCATTAGGCGCAGATGTAAAAAGCCCAACAGACTTAGCTGTATACTGCCATTTAGTGCTTGTAACTTAAACTTAATTTTTATATAATTTTTAACACTGAACCTAATAAAAAAAAAACAACAACACACAATTCAACTTGCTAACTTGTCTCAGGTAAAAATATCATCTTGCTGACAGGCTGAATTTTGCTATTTAATGAATGTTTTTGTATAGAAAGTTAGGAAATACACAAAATGCAATTGATTTCATGTCATTAGGATATTAAAGAAATCTTAACTTGCGTAAATTTAAACTACTTTTATTTTCATGTAAAATACTCAACTTATTTGGACGGCAAATATTTGTTATTTACATACATTAAGATATCTCTATCGTCGAGCTTATCAAAAGTACACCCTTAGCTTTATATCAATACAGCAAGCAAGAATAAAGTTTTATGGGCACCCCAGGGAGAAAAATATAGATAAGTAGTTTAGATTTAATGGCTGCATATGGAACGATGTTGTGGTCGGGGATATGCATCTGGATCTGGTCTGGATTTTTGAGACTGAAATGAAATTTAGCTTTAAAATAACCAGCTGCACACATTTCAGTTTAACAGAAATATTATGCTCTAGCTCTAATGCACAGGAAAGAGGTGATGGCAGAATTTTCATTGATGTTCCTTTAAGTTTATGATTAAAATGCATCCTATATGTGGATCAACAAGCATAAAACATAGTAATGATTCCCAGAGAACAAAGGGTAATAATGACCTGTGGCTGGATCATGATAACCCTTTTTTTGGGGTAATTTAAGACAGGCTGTATTCTGCATGTCACCTAAGAGTGTATGGTAAAATTAACCCAGTGTCTGTTCTTTTATATACTAAGCCAGCACTGGGTTAAAGAAATGAGTATTTATTTTCAGTAGACTGCAACATTCCCTGCCCCCTTATTGTTTCATTTCAGCTATCTCCATTAGCCATGTCACAGTTCCAGGTAAAAATAGCCTTTTCTTAACAATAAAAAGGTCATGGTGACATATCAGCTGAATTCATTCATGCTTTCAGTGCACCCTTTACTCTCAGTGGCTTTCCTCACAATAGAAAAATAATTCTTCAGACACAAACCCACCCCTACCCCATCCCCCCTTACTGTCTCAGCCAGAATATCGCTTTTGGTTTTTTGACCTGAACTTGAATTAAACTGCTATGCAGGCTTGAAACAAAAGCCAGTAAAATGGAATTGATCAAATCTTCCATAAAAAGCTTGAGTCAATGCCCGGTCAGTCGTCTCTCAGGGGTCACTGAGTGAAATTAAACCAACCATGCTCATTGAAATTCATTGCTCTTCCGTTCAACATTTTCTTCACCTTAATGAGCAAAGAGACCCAGGGAATCTTGTCAGAAAGTGTGTTTAGCATAATGAGAACCAGTTTCGACGAGATTTACGTGATTGTGAACTTTTTAAACCTGTATAAGCAATTAGGTGAATGCAGCCATCTATCCGTCTGATATGCTCTCTGTGTTCTGCCTTTACTCTTTGCCAATATGCCAACAGAAACACACACACACACACACACACACACACACACACAGTTGTGTTGTTCTACTGAATAAAACTACAGCTGTGGTTCAGATGTGGGTGTGAGAAATTTTATGTGCTGAACACAGACATGCGAAGTGCTACAGAGAAATGCGCCAGTGCCATTATAGTATGCCAATCAAATCATACCTGTTTAGTCTTGTATACAAAACCTTTACAGCCTTTAACTTAAGTGTTATGCATTGCTATTGTTATTAATTCAAATATGTTTAATAAATGGAGTATCTTAGCCTGATAGGGAATGTTAATAATTTCTAGCACAAGAACAATAACTGCCTTAGTCTATTACAGCCTTTTCTCACACTCTTAACAAGCCCATAATTGCTGCTAGCGTCAGTTGAATACTTAACAAGCTGGACTGCTGAGTCTTTCATCCTGCTTTAATATTTGAAAACTGAGTGAATAATTCTAACTCAGGTGTCAAACTCTCTGCAGGTTTGGGGATAAACAGCTCCCAGTGTGTAACATGTCTCTTTGACAGGTTCGCACAGTCAAACAGGCCTTTTTAATTACCTGTAGTGTTGGTAAAAATGAAGCTTCAGTGTACCGAGCATTAATGATGATCAGAGTGAAAAGAAAGAGAGAGAGAGAGAGAGGGAGAGAGAGACAAACATGGAACAAGCGTGGGTGCACATGGGCAGTCGATCTCAGCTGCTGTCTGATCAATCTAACGGTTAAAATCCTGACCCATCACAGGCCTTAATCCAGTTTATTCCTGTGAGACCCTAATGCTGAGTCAAATCTGTTCCTTGACTGTTCTCTGACCTTGAACTCATGATTAGATGGAGACTATAGCACATTAAGACAATAACATGCAGACATTATCCACAATATATCTGTTTAAATTAAATTGAAGGGAAATAACTGATAATGTGCATCACCATCTAGCTGCCGTCTTGTCACCTTTTACGGTCTTAAGAACGTTCTGTAGAAATTACTCCCACAACATGTTTTCACCTACTGCTCACAGTTGTCTTGCCACAGCGTCATGATTTTAAACCACCACCTTCAAAATCACACCTGAGTGACGCTTGCTTTAGTTAATAAGTAAGTTAGTAAGTCTGTCAGTCATACAGTAATTCAGCAAATAAATGGGAATGTTAGAAAGGCAGACAGTCAGTAACTGAGTAGGTAAGTTAGTAGTAAGTGAGTCGGCATTTAAACAAGTCAGTCAGCAGTCAGTAAGTAGGTAAGTCGCTAAGTAAATCAGTCAGACAGTAAGTCAGTCAGTAAGCAGGTAAATACGTCAGTGAGTACGTGAGCACATCAATAAGTCATGAAGTAAAACTGTATAATATTCAGTAACTAGTTCAGTAAAGTCAGTCAGTCAGTAAATATGTAAGTCAGTAATGCTGGATTTACATTGGGGCCACAATGTTCCCGATCTCCACGATTTTAGAGAATCGCAATGAGCATAGGGGACCATGTGATGATCTTGAGGGAACTTGGTGGGATGATGGTGATCCTGACAAAATTTTTGACTGTCAAAATTATTTTTGCCACAATTATTACGATTGGATGCCAAATTTTTAAAAAGCAGGATAGAACAAGGGAATCGTAGTAGAGCTTAATAGACCTTAACAGAGAGTAACAGACCTTGATGTGCCATTGTGGGGGATCTTGATGAACTTGGAAACACGATTCCTTCAAGTTTCATCTCTTGGATGCATGGTTCCTCTTTGGTATATCTGGAGAGAATGACAAGGTGACCCCTGCCTCCATTTTATACCCCAATCGTGCAAACTATAAATCATAAATATAAATACACACTTTTTTGAATCATGGACATCGTGGGCGCAGTGTAAACCCAGCATAAGTCTATTAGTAAGTCAATAATGAAGTGATTACATCAGTGAGGACGTGCTCAGAATGTTTGTTTGGTATGATATTAAATTATTTTGATTGCTTAGCAGAATTTTACAAATTAGATTGCATATTACCCTAATGTACATGGTTGTATAGGATAGGATTATACATACATGTTCCTATGCCAAGAATTAAGCATTTCCTCAGTTTACATGCTGCACTGACCTAGAATCAGCCATACATCGAACATTGGTTCAGTCTGTCAATTAAAAGAGGGAGGTCCGAGTGCTGTTACTGTCCATTATTTCTTCTTCCCCCCTCACACTTGTACTAAGAGAAATCACTTTATTCTACAGTCAGGTCGTATTACACCTAATTAATCTTAAAAACCATTGTAAGGAGTTAAGACAACCCATAAATATTATGACCTCTGTAGGAACACACACACACAAACACACACATATACTCAGAGTTAGGGAGTTATTTCAGGTCCTATACACCAATGAGACATTCATCTATGACATGCTTGCGTGCTGATGCCAGATGAATGACCTCTTCTGCCATTATTAGAGGAACAAAAACCTACATCCTGTAAAGCAAAGATAAAAACAGTGTCTGCCTGTCTGTCCATCTCCTAGTCTGTCTGTCTGTCACTCTCTCTATCTGTACTATAGTAGAGATGGACGGACTAACAGTGAATGATGAAACTGTCATTTTTATTTAGCCTGAAAGCAGGTCAACAAAATATAATAGCTCACATATACTCTTATAAGAACATTATTAAATGTTTTTTAATAATGATATTTTCATGTCATAAAATGAAACAAGCAGAAAAAAAAAAACACAGAAGCAAGCCAAGAATGGTGTTATCTAGGACACTGAAAATGGGTTAATGACAGAACACTCCGAATTGAATAATAATAATAATAATAATAATAATAATAATATTAATAATAAACCAGACCAAGGTATTTATTATGGCTGAAGAGGTGCTAGTTATGGACAATAACTGCTTTGATGGTTTATGTCTATTAAAAAAACATGTGACCCTGTTACAGGACTTAATTTACATTAATACACTGAAGAGATTGTGTCAACCAAAATGGCCTAGAATAAGTAAGAATATAGTCTTAACATAAAGCTCAGGAATTTATGATTAGGGTCTTATTCAATAATTTCACATGCAGGAACGTGTTATCTGTAAGACAGGGTGGTATTATGATGCAGAGTTACCACTATGAAGTTGGTTATTTTCCCAATAACAGCATGTCCAGAAGGGTCTTGTAGCCCAACATATTGACGACAGTTTTTTTAAATAAAGTGGGCTACATCAGACATTTTATTATTTAGTCTTAGCTCTTGTTATCACACAAGTTCTACCTACTAGAAACAGTTTGTTCTTCACCAGCCTCTTTTTAAAAAAAAAGAAAAGCTTGACTCGTCAGCTTATTACTGTGAAATAGCAGCACGCAATCTGCATATCAACAATGATAAACTTTAAAAGAAACTGTGCTACGTTTGTCTATGTATAGTGCATGCATATTGAACATGATGAAAAATTTATCATTTAGACAGACTATGTGTCCACCCAGCACCTAAATTGTGTGTTCGCACAGACTGTGTACATTGACTGCACGGGTAGTCAAAGAATAAAATACAGAAGATCACCACCACCACCCACCCCCCACCTGACAAAAACAACAAACTTCTTCTAAGGTTGTCATGTTGCAAACTGCCATGCATGCTTTTCGTGTTTGTCTTTTTCCTCAGGGATCGTCTTGCTTTCTTACCAAGTCAGGTTGGTATTACAGTGAAGTCGTAGTATGCATAAGTTTAGCCCTGCATATATATTTAGCAGAAAATCAAGTATAATTTGGAGACATCGGTTCATTCATTCATTTTCTGAACCGCTTAATCCTAATTAGGGTCGCGGGGAGACTGGCGCCCATCTCGACTCTGGGTGAGGGCAGAGTACACCCTGGACAGCTCGCCAGGCCATCGTAGAAACACGCTGACGGCTATGCAGCCTACTCTTGACGAAAATCAGCAATGGTTCTTTTACATGCCTCTCACCATA
>JAQMYF010000008.1:18644030-18655310 GCA_030014195.1 Neosilurus mollespiculum
AGCAGTGAGAACCCGTTGATAGTGGGGCTTGAACCCCAGACCTTGGGATCAGTAATCCAGCACCCTACCACCAGGCCACCACTGCCCCGGAGACATCAGTGTTGTGTGGAAACACATCCTCTGACTATTCTTGGGTCTTCACTATGAATGAGCTATTAAAGGATAACCAATCAGATTGGGCACATGCATGTCAAGTCACAGAGCTGCTAAAAGTCCAAGACCTGTGTAGTCAATGTTAATTATTTGCTATGATGTCATTTTGGTGTGATGTGACTTCCATCTAAATGCTTTCCCTTGGCTGTTGTGCATGTTGCTTAATATTGCTTTTAGGTACATAAATCTTCTAAGTGTCCGGGGGAGGAGCTTGGGGTCGTGGCAAGATTTGCATATTAAACGCCGATTGGCTCAAAATGAAAGACGAATGACGCCGTTGACACGCCTGGAGGCTCGAGGACTTTTTCATTCAGAGAGAGAGAGAGAGAGAGAGAGAGAGAGAGAGAGAGAGAGAGAGAGAGAGACGCTCCCTGAAGTTAATGCTACAGCGGAAAAAGCCTCGTATTTAAACGCGGAGTGTTTGCTTGAGATCCACAGGTGACACGCGCCCCGCTGCTGATGGACACGCGCTCCGTTACGAGCCGGTAAAGATGCACGCGCACTGTGACGGTGTGCAGCACATCGGCAGGTAAACGCGCAGCTTCATCTCTTCTCACTGATCGATACTGTATTGAACTGCCTTGGAAAGAGGAAAATGTCTTCGCTTTGTGTGTGTGTGAGTGAGAGAGAGAGAGAGAGAGAGAGAGAGAGAGAGAGAGAGAGATTCCTTTCAAACTGTTGCTCCTGCTGAGTGTTTGGTGCAGGGTGCTTCAAAGCATGAACCAGAAACGGATCCGTGAAATTGAGCGTCCTAATGTGCATTAACACTAGCGCGCGCGCGCGTGTGTGTGTGTGGTCGCTGTTCAGAACAGATGGTGCTGAACTCGGGTTGCGCGACAACTTCCGTCGCGCACGGCAAACCGAAATTTTGCTTTGGGTTTATTTTTTTTTTTTCAGGAGTATTATTTATGTATTTCCGAAATATGCAAGCGTTAAAGCGTAAAACCTATATTTATTAGTTACATGCAATTAATTTTCAGTAAGCACTTTATTTTTTGGGTTGGAGGGTATCTGGAGTCCACTCCAGGAACACTAGGAGTCCTCATTGGAAGGGACGTCAGTCAAATCACAGAGCATCGCACAGATGCATTTAGCGAATTGAACATAGCCAACACACCAGGATTTTTGTGAGTTGGAAAGAAACCAGAGAACCCTGAGGAAACCCGAGAACTTAAACATAGGCCTGAGGACACCTGAGAACTCCCACATACTTCCACATAACCCAAGCTCAAGATTGAGGCAGAGATGCTCAACCTGGTGCAGCAGTAGCACTTACCCTCCATGCCACCTTTAATAGACACATACACTATTATAGTTCCAGTCCTGAAACCTTGCTGTCCACAAACCATGCACTCTTAGCAAAAGGGCTGCTTAATAGTTTCATGTCCTCAGCATCCGAATGAGGATTCTTTCCAAAAGGGAACATATTACTGTAGAACTATCCTCACAGTCATTAAAGGTTCTGCCTGAAAAACAAACTCACAGGCTTTTAAGGTTCTAGATTAAAAATGTCTTCCTTTTATATTCTCTTAAACATAAATATGTGTGTAATGGATCTTTACAGTGATGCTATGGATGAACCATTTTTTGTTTTCCACTTTAAATAATATTCTGATGGGTGCTGTAACCTTTTTTGGCCATTTTTTAAAAAGGGGGGGGGGCAAATACTATCCTTATGTAGCTGTATCTTGATTACTCAGTTAACTGTGTAAAAAAATGGTTAAAAATCATACAACAGAGAGAGGAAGAGAGAAAGAGAGAGAGAGAGAGAGAGAGAGAGAGTGACAAGAGAGAGAGAGAGAGAGAGAGAGAGAGAGATTTTATAGGACTGAAGATGCTTTTAGATGGTGGCAAATAATGGGTCCTTGATGGCACTATTTATCTTTTATTTATTTATTTTTGTGAGGGTGGTGGTGGTGGGCGATGCATAATGGTTAGACTTGTAAAATGATAATATAAAGCATGAAAGGGTCATGCAAAGAATATTTTAAAGCATTTTCACCAGATCCAAGAAGAATTACATCATAAGAACAATGTACAAGCATGATTCAATATCATTAATTAAGGAAATATTTTTATTTATTTTATAATATCTTTACTTTATTCTCCCAGCACTTCATAATAACACATCAAATCTCATGAAAGGCATGAGTTTGGGCTGATGGGCTGAACTGTAAGACATACAAAAATAAACATTTTTAAAGCAAGGATTTTAAAATACTGCTTTTTACAGTATTTTTTTTCTAAGCAAGTGATATTTTTGGCAGAAACTTAAAAAAAAAAAAAAAAAAAAAAAAAAAGCCTTAGTTGTGCTGTCACCTTAAGTGAGACTTTATTTGGACTACAGAAAACAGAGAGAGAAAAAAGCAGTCAGTGATAGAGAGAATATCATATATACATACAGTAAAAATCACTGCCTAGAGAATTAAAAAGCACTTCTGAACCTTGGTTTTAGGGCAAATTAGAACAAATCTGAGTATCAAACTATAAGGTTGGATTCCTCAAGTGTTCTCATGGTGTTATTGTGTAATAACCGAATTAATGAGTGAGTTACTCTCTCTAGCCCAATCTTGAGTCATTATTCCGTGAGCCGTGATGTGCATTCGCTTATTTTGTTGCCTCTGTTTCACTATGGTAACAAGGAACCATTTGTGGCTGCTATAGTCAGGCATTATCAGGATTTTGTCACTGGCTCTCAGATGCATCAGCTAGAGGGGAGGGAAAAAAAAAAAAATCACTCCCACTCACTTTTAGAATGAAACAAGCATTAAATCAGCTGAACAAAACACTCTGCATGTTTGTAATGTTGGTCCAAGGTTAGTCGTTTTAGTTCAGGTTAAGTATTAAACGAGTGGAATTATAATGAAGCTTTATATAGTGAAGAGGGCCAGGAAAAGAAAAAAGGAAATTAACTTCATAACATTAAAGTGCTATTCAGTTAATATGTAAAAAACACACTGAAATAAAACAGGGAATCATCAGATTTTTTAAAGTGAATGTAAATATCTTTACACTACTGGTTGTCACTGGAAAGATACCCTTTTCATATCCTTAGCGTCCATCAATTACCTGGAAATGTATACATAGTGTACCATTAATGTTTTACCTGAAAAAAATAATTATAGCCCAACTATGTAAACGTGGAAATGTATGTGGACCCATATGTACTTTTTGAACATCCTTTTCCAGATTTGTTGCCCCTTTGCAGTTACAATAACCTGCTCTCTTCTGGGAAAGCGTTCCACTAGAGTTTGGAGTGTGTCTGTACAGATCTCTGTTGATTCAGCTACAAGAGCTTTGAGATGTTGGGAATTTAAGGGGGACTGGTGTTGCACTTCATCCCAAAAATGAGGTCAAGGCACTGTGGTGGACACTCGAGTTCATTCACTTCAACCTGGGCAACCCATATCTTAATGAAGCCCGCTAATGCTGGAGCAGGTGTAGGCCTCTTATTCACAGGGAAAGGATATGTTAATGTTAAAGCATACAAATACATTCCGTACTATTGCAAGCTTACGAATTTGAAGTAAAAGTCTGAGAAAAGCTCATTCATGTTAGAGGTACAATATCTACTTTTTCATGAGAAAGATACATGATAAAGGTATAAAAAGATAAGGGGACCATATAACAACAAAGGATAGTAAAGTTTAGTACCATTTTTCCTGAGAGAGTAGGGTGAAAATATTTTCTTGTACTATTTATTACATTTCTAAAATATTATTACCAAATAGGTTTTAAAGAAGTATTATCAAGTTTGATTACAGGAAAGCTCCTTATACAAAAGTCTCTCAACACATCTTTAAACCCAAGAGTGAAGGGGGAGCTGTAGGGTTATTCAGGCGAGTTCAGACGAAAGACCTTGTGGAATTTCTGTTGAGGAAACTACCAAAGCATAAACCATGCCCTACTATGAACAGTGTGGGTATGTGGGTGGGTGTTTAAAAAAAGCTTTGAAAAGTAGACACTCTTTGATTTAATCAAAAGTTTGGAATTTCTTTGTTGTCCAAAAAAATACCTGAATGAAAGTCTGATGAAAAGATTCTAAGATTCTCTTTTTTGTTTTCTGTTCCAGGTTCATCAATCAGTTTTTAAAGAAGTGAAACCTTTTAGTAGGCACAACAATGAGAAGCAGAAAGTGTTTGATGAAGAGGAGAACATCATGAGAGTTTATATCCTGAGAGTTTAAATCTTGAGTTTTTTTTTTTTCCTTTCAAATAGTGACCATTGAGTTGAAAGGATGGCTAAAACCTTCTACAGACTGCAGTGTTTTCTAAGACAGACTCAACTGCTGTTTCTTCTCCTGGGTGTGGTTTACATCATGGCAGGAAGTGTGCTGCTGCTCCAGCGTTCTAACATGGCCTTGTTTCAAAAAGGAGCCTATCCGCCCTCATCGTTACCCTCCATACCATTGCCCCCTAGATCTCTAGAGGCGCCTAGTGTCAGCTGGCACAACAGGAGATCTACAATCATTCAGAATGTGGAAAGTCATCTTGATCTCTCAGGAAGTAAAGCGGCTCGAGAACGCTTCAAGTCTCGAAATCTTAAGATTAGGCACCTGAGACGACACTGGATTCAGGGCCAGAGAAAAGGGCATGAGAACTCACTGGAACACAATCCATCAATCAGAGACACTAAACATAAAGGTATGACCCGACTTATATTAAAATGTCAAATTCTAACTCTCAGAACTGATTTCTCATCACTCTGTTAAGGAACCTACATCGGCTGCTTCATAAATGATGACAAGCAACATGCGCTTGGAGGAACCGTGCTTTACGACTTCCGAAAAATGACCAGCTCCTTGTGCCAAGACACCTGCTCTGAGAAGTAAGAACAGGAATAAAATATTGAATATAAGACAAATCTGTGTTTGGTAAGACTCTCTATGAAGCTTAAGTTCATAAATCATTATACAAGGAATTATGTGCACTTTATGATTAATTATAAGCATGTGGTGTACTGGACAGTCTTTATGACTAAAAATGGACTGTGCATAATTACAAAGAAACTGAGTCAAGGATAATGTACAGTAAGTCAGTCTTAATCACTAAATAAACCCTGACAGGGGATATGAATGCACAGCGGAGACTTGCGTCACACAATGTTGCTTATCCTGTGCATTTTTTTTTATTAAAAAAAAAAAAAAACCCACCTGCTTACAAAATTTTGATTTTAGAAAATGATTTTATTCACTAAAATGAATTTGTTGTGCCCCTTAACTACATGCTCCCTAGCAACAGTCTGTTATGAAAAAATAACACTGCTGTGTACTGTAAATGATTACAAACGAGTATTCAAACACGACATGTAATAATGATTAATAACAATTATAAAATCATTACACAGGTCATCACTGAGTCCTTCAAGTAATGTGAATAATATGTTGAACCTTTCCTCGCCATCAATAAAATTTTATTTAAAAATTGATTTACGCTGTAAGATTTCTGGCTTACAATTGTATGATCATGAGACAAATTCATCAGTCTCCTGTAACCAAGAACACAGCTCTGACTAAAATCTCAGTCTTGAGTGCTGCTATGATTCACTAAAATCCACCAAAGGAAGGGCAGTATAGTATGCCACCAAATTCATCGGACAACCACAAACATACCATGGTGACAAATATTTTGTGCACAAATCATGCATAAGCATGACTGATGCCATGCACTGAATATAGTAATTTTCTTCCATCGCAGGTCTATCATTAAAGGATCTAGATCATGTAATTTAGAGGGCACGCATTACAGCACAGCCTCATATAGAATTCATCTCTCAATACAGTGATTATTTAAAGTGCAATTATTTATAGAGCTTTATGAGGCATTATTGTAAGGAATCATTACCAATGTACACGAGAATGATTACAACAGCAGGCTTCTTGAACAAAAAGAAGAAAGCAGGCAGTGTTGGTCAGCAGGCACAGGTGGCAGAAAGCAGACACTCAGCGTTGGAGCTGTACCAGCATTTGTGTGGATCGTTTATTTGCTGGATAAAACATTCAGCATGCTTAAAGGTTTTGACAGCCCAAAGAACACCAAAACATCCTGAATACTCACAAGAAAATTGCAGAAAAAGGTTATTACTCTTTTCTCAAATGGAACGTATTAGTATTAGGCATACTTTGCTATCTAATTACACTGTCAGCATCAACGCTCCCACTCACTGTCAAAAAAGTAAAGAAACATCATCCAGAAGCAAACTGCCTGTTCTGCCATACATAATTAATACCAATGAAATATAAAAGTTCATTGTCTAATGGAGCGAGTGAAAAACTTTTCCTGGATCAGGTGGTGGGAGATGAACCAGGCTGTCTTTTTATCTGGATTAAAAAAAACAAAAGAGTAATCAACAAGTTCCAGGACAGTTCCTGTTGCAAACGAAAGGTACATGGTACAGTCATTTGCATGCAGCGAGCAGTACCTCTCAGCATGCTATGTGACATAGTGCTGTGAACATCAGGACTTGTCTTATACACATTTATGTGACAAAGAGCACTTGCACATGATTTGTGCAATGCAAAAACAGTTCCAATCATCAGTAGAGACCCTTGGAATGCTTCAGGATGCCTACCACTTTAATGCATTGAGCTGGGCGAGTGGCACTTGTGCATCAAGCTGGGCAGGATGTCACTAAAGGTTGATGTTCTGCACATCTTGATGAACAAATGGTCAGTAAATGTATAGATAAAATGAACAACATAGAGCCACTGATTTCCATTATGACATTTTAAAATAAAATACACTGGTGCCATTTAGATTGTGCATCCTATAGCCTGACCTATGATTTTTTTTTTCTGTCTTACAGTGGTTATCGGTTTGCTGGGCTAGAATATGGTACAGAGTGTCACTGTGGGAACCGGATCAGCGCTCTTCAGGCCCGGAGCGAGGACTGCAACTTGAACTGCAGGACTGAAAGGGACTCGCTGTGTGGAGGCGTGGCCAGACTTTCGATCTACAAAGTACAGGAGGTTCTTCCTGGTCACAGGAGATGTGAGTGTTACAGGCTGAACGTTTTCTTATATGGTATACCCTATAAAGTAAATTTGTATGGATGTGTGTGCAACCTAATATATATTCCCCAAGTGAAAAAAACATACTCAACAGCATTATAAAGGACAACATATATTTTAAGATAACACACTGAAAGAAAAGAGCATTGCATTACCTTCTTATAAACTTATTCTTGGGATCACGTTTGTTACATTTCTATGAAAATGTAGAACTGTTTATTTTTCCGTGACTATTTCTGCACACCCTCTTGAGGGGTGCCAATATTTCTGGAATTGGCAGAAGTATATTCGGCACTCTCAAACATACACCTGCCACACACACACTGACAGATTGAGTGTTTTCTTATTTGATGTAGCAGCAAAACTCCTCTAAATTTCAAACATGCCTTGTGGTTCTTTCATGGTTCTCTAGGGGACTGAATTTATTTCACAGAAGATGCATATTTATTTCACAGGAACGTATCTAACCATATGTCCACTGTTTTGCCTCGCTGTAAATATTTCTCACACATTTACACACTTTTATCAGATGAATTAACCTCTAACATGTAACGCCTTCACTCTTCTATCTTCTGAGCAATAACAGTGTAGCAACCAAAATAGATAGGAGAACAGAATGTATTTTTGATATTTAGTTTTTAAAGGTAAGAGGCACATGCACCCACAGCAAAATTTGTGCTGGTAATAGTATTCTTAACCCTCGCTCTCTCTTTCAGACAGAAATGTCCACCGTCATGGCTGCTTCCAGACCCCAAAGAACATTGGTGCTGGTTTCCTGCTCCATGCCAGCCAGCAGAACATGACCTCACAGCTGTGTGTGGAGACATGCACTGATCAGGTTGGATCCCACATCCCTCAACTCGCTCGCTGCAGCCTTTTAGTTTGCCTCCTTTGTGCATACTTCAAAAGAGGCCATCATCAATCAATAGCCCTTTGTGATTCAAGAGCCTCTTTTCCAGTCTTACACAGAAATGAAGCTCTGTGCTCCAGAGCCACTTCCACAATAGCGTGTTTTTTTGCCAGAGAAGACACAATGGAGCTTTTAATGAGAAGAAAATGAATAGAGAGTCATTAGTTTGTAATATGTTATTACCGTCTGAGTCCACAAGAGTCTGACGGCATGATGTAACATTCTGACCCACTCAGGAGTTGCCGCTGGCTGGACTGAGGGGGCAGGACTGTCTCTGTGGCCAAACCTCTACTTTTCTTTTAATGCAGAAGAATGTAGATGAGCGGCTGTGTGTGCAGTACCAAGCTGCAAACCATAGCTCCGATGGAGATTACTTACAGGTGTACAGCACACCTGTGTTAGGTAACATATGCACATACATTTAAATAACTTTGCAGCCATTATACTCTTATATACTGATGTATTTTGTTGATACACTTCTTTACTTCTGTCATCTGGATGATATTTGGCTTCCAAAAATAGATAAATACATGGAATCCCAAAACACAGCACTCATACACACATGTGCAAGTTCACATTCCCTGTGTTGTCAGAATCTCGGTGTAGGGAGAAGATGTTTCTTCCGGAGAGCTCAACCTCCTTGACAGCATTGTCCAGTTTTCCTGGAGCGGGTAACACTTGGCTACGGCACCTCATTGAACTTGCTACGGGTTACTATACAGGCAGCTACTACTTTGATGGCTCTTTGTACAATAAAGGTGAGACATTTTTTAATATCATGAAATAAAAAAATATATGTATGCATGTTTAATCAGACAGTTGTTCGCTGTCACACGGCAGCTTCCGATCTCTGAGGCATGTGATGCCAGTTGACTGCATTTTTTTAAAGGGCCCAACAGTGGTGGCTCAGTGGTTAAGGCTTTGGGTTAAAGGGTACAAAAGTTGGGGGTTCAATCACCAATACCACCTTGCTGCCACTGTTGGGCCCTTATCCCTCAATTGCTCAGTTATATGAAATGGATAAATGGAAGTCACTCTGGATAAGGTGTCTACCAAGTGCCATAAATGTAAAATGTATACATTTATAGTCAGGAGCAGCATAGCACTCTAAGAATATGTCTTTACTTCAAAGTGACAGCATATACCGTCCCTCCCTCCATAAGATGAGGACACCACAGATAAATACAATTTGAAATTACCTATAAAATAAGAAGCAAATACAAACAATAAAACTACAAACTACTTTATTTTATATTTCACTTTAATTACTAGTTCACTACTGCAGTTATAGGACGAAGCCAAAAAACACTACCTAATCAATATGAGACAACTACTTATATATTCTGGTTGTAAATTCCCATTAAATGTTACCTAAATTTTTCAAAAGCCTCTTTCGAAAGAAAACTGTTTACTAATTTCTTCTTTGTTAGGCTTTAAGGGAGAGAAGGATTACTGGCGAAGTGGGAGAACCATTTGTGTAAAGACGCACGAAAGCGGACAAACTGAGATCAAGAAGTTCGAATCAGCCATCCTGTTAATTCGTAATCCGTACCACTGCCTCATCGCAGAGTTCAACCGCAAGAATGCTGGGCACCTGGGCTATGCACCAGATGTACACTGGAAAAGCAACGGTAATCATGGACTAAGATAAATCTGAGTGTTGGCATTGCCTGTTTAACATGACACAACCATCACAGCCAATTATGCTAATTGCTATTATGGGCTGCATTGATTAAACTCTGTCATATTCCATAAACATGCAAAGAATGTGTGTGGAGCATACTGAATAAAAAGATAATCATGTACTGAAATCTACAATCTACTCTGAGGAGGCCATGACAGTACTGTCATCAGTGGGATGATCTGAATGAAGTAAATGAATTTATTACAAATCACTTGAATTACCATAATTAGACAGAAAACGTGCCCACAGTTTGAATAATAAACTGAATGAGCATTCAGCTGTTAACACTGCCATTGTTTCATTAATTTGGCAACTCAAAATTGCTAAATGAAAGCAGGACAAAATGGTCTACATCCCACACTTATTAAAATTTCATGACCTTGGTTTAGTATTTAATGGTTTTATGTATCGGTAGTTATGTGGAAACTTAACCGTTGACAGGGTGTGCTGGATCAAGTGCTATTTTATACATATACAAATACTGAAGGGAGGAATTTGTTTAATAAACGATTAAACAAAATGGATTAAGTAATAATTACCACCTGTAATGCAGCAGTATATTCATTCATTCATTCATTCTGTGATTAAAATGAATAAAATTGATATGGAAATTGAACAATCACCTGAACCCTATGGGTCCACCTGCATTTTCATGCCAAACTGGTGTAATCAGGAGAAATTTGAATATTAAGAAATAATTGGCTTTTAGAGTAAACCGTCCATGTCAAATTTTCCAGTAATTTCTGGAAATTCCTTTTTTCCTCAGAGTGGCCTGAGTTTGTAGAAACGTACTCCTCATGGTGGGTATCACACGCTCTGGCCTGGCTACAGTTTTCCCGACGTTTGCTAGTGGTACACTATGAGCAGCTCCTCACAGACCTGGTCCACCAACTCCGGCTCATGACAGACTTCCTGAACGTCACTGTTCCTGAAGAACGGCTCTGGTGTGCTAAGAGGAACCGAGACGGCCACTTCAAACGCACGGGATCTCGACGTCTCACCTTCGACCCTTTCACAGAGGACATGAGGACTCATATAAATGGCTATATACGGGAAGTGGACCGTGCACTCAGGGACAGAAATCTGAGTGGCCTTCCACAGGAATACATGCCAAGATGATGAACGCTAAAAACCTAAAGCATGAGGATGATGGATTTCTTTCTGCAGGATGGGACAGGAAAAAAGACCTACATTGGGGAAAAAGTGCCTGGGGATTAACACATCTTGTGGCCTTCTGGTGGTTTATGCTGTGTTTCTTTTTGATTGTGTCATTGGAATAAACAATACATCTTTAATTCAGTTTCATTTCTGTAGTGCTTTTAGTAACAGACACTGTCACAAAGCAGGTTTTCAGAAATTCATAATGAGAAGCAAAAATCAACAGATAACGAGATTATAAATCAATCACTAAAGAATGTGTATTATGAGCATATAATGTAATTAGGTACACTTGGGTATATATATATATATATATATATATATATATATATATATATATATCTGTGTGTGTGTGTGTGTGTGTGT
>JAQMYF010000008.1:18655818-18669061 GCA_030014195.1 Neosilurus mollespiculum
AATGGTTCTTTTACATGCCTCTCACCATAGACAGTGAGAGACATGGCCGGCCTTTGATTACCCAGTTAGCTGCACTAGGGAGGACAGCAGTTACAACCCGTTGATAGTGGGGCTTGAATCCCCGACCTTTGGATCAGTAATACATCACCCTACCACCAGGCCATATGTGTATTAACTTTCTATAAAAGTTGGGTTTTTCGATAAGGAGTGTTTGAAGTTTGCGTTCTTAATCTGGGTCGACGTTTTGGGGTAAGGAACATTTTAGAAAACCTTTTCTCCAAATGGCTGCTTTATCCATAATAAGTGTGACTGAAGCAGCCAGTTTCTTCCCACATTGTTGCCAGCATGCTCAGACATACTGTGTTCTATTTCCACTTCATGTCTTAGAAATGTGAGTAGGTAGAACAAGTTCATAGCAAGATTATAACAACATACACAGGTGCATCTCCAGTGTATACACATACCTATATACAGACACAATATCAGAGCTCAAGGTCATCATTTTATTATTATTTTTTTTACAAATGGTTACCAAAAAGCTAGTTTCATCAACTTTATTTCATGTGCACACACACACACACACACACAGACTCTTATGTATCTAATCTATGGAATCTTAATTGTTTAATTAACTTCTTAAACAATGTGTGTACATGTAAATCAGCTGAGGAAAAAGTGACCTCTAATCTCCAAAATGCACCGCAGCATGGCTGCCCACTGTCACCTGTGTGTGTGTGTGTGTGTGTGTGTTTGTGTGTGAATCTTCACTGCTTCTTATGGGTTCATTCTTAATTCGCCACCTAAGATTAATAAAGTATCTTATTTTTTTTTTAAGCAGCTAATAATAAAACACGGCCTTAGCAGCACCTACCCATCCATTTTCAACACCACTTATCAGTCGGGGTCACAGTGGAAGGTGAAGCAGCAAGAGGTGAGGAACACTCTGGGCAGGTTTGCAGTGTTTAGAAGCCTGTCTTCCTTCTTAAAATATAATTTTTTAGTCTGATTCTAAAAAAATTATATCAAATCTTTAACATGATGCCTATTCACCATATATGGTTAATGGTGGGTGTGTATGTATTTAAATGAACAAAGAAATGAGAAAAAAAAAAAAGCTAAGAACATTTGGTATTTACTTCATTAAGCTCCATTACTTAGATCTGTGCATATCATATGTGGCATTTACACATTTAATGAATCCCAATTTTATTGTTCATGAGAGACCCATTGTTGATAAATAAGGACCTGAATTTAAATAGTGCCTGCATCCATGACTGGTCTTGTACACACATTGCTTGTGCATGCACACACTCACACGCACACACACAAAGAGCTAAAATTATATGCTAAGCCTACACCTAAGCAGAAACATGTTGTGTTGAATGAGCTGCCATCTGTTTTCCAGCTTTAGATTAGAGGTTGATTGGTTGCTCTAAAAATACCCAGGAGGTCAAACTGCAGTTGTTTGTTCTGCTTTATGGGTCCTGATGATAGTGTTTTCTTTCTTCAACACATTTAGATTGCAGGTTTATACACCAGGGACACGGGGGATGAAATATGTTGACTGATGTTTTTGATCGGCTGCCAAAGCAGTGCTATTATCATATTAAGTGATTTTACTGCAACTTATTATCGCCTTTAGATCAGTCTTATGTCTATGGTGCTGTCACTATTTGAAGTCCAGATGAAAGACGGTTCTTATTAACAACCACACAGGATTCTCACTCTCACCATAAGTAACCAGGGACTGAGTCAAAGTTATCATGATGTTTTCTTTATCACGGTTTTTCCAAGCATAAATAAAACTGTTTTCCAAATCAGGCTGATGCTTAAAATGAAAGCATCTTATCAGAGAAATCAATTTAGCAACCAGAAATTGAACCTTAGTATTACCTGCCTAGTCTCAGAAGCAACTCCAGGTCCAGCAGCACTACTTTGCTAATAAGAATTAATGGATGAACATCAGGAGGTATTAAATTAATAAAATGGCTTGCAAAGATGACACCTGGCTGTCGTATTAGTTTCAACTTTGAAATTCTGGCTGCAGACATATTCTCCATCTTACAATCTTAAAATGCAAGTATACGGGATGTTTTTTTAATTATTTGTGCATTTAGGGGCACTGCAATGATTCTGTTTTCCATCATTCACTAGTTCAGCAGGTGTTCTTTAAATGAACTAATAACAGAGGTGTGCAAAGGGTCTTTTATATTCACATTTCTGTGCTGGCAATCTGTGCTTATCTTTTCTGCATGGCAGCATCATCAGAAGCTTTGGACAGTGTGATCTTCCACTTAAGCTAAGAATTGTGCCCAGGTACTCATAATTAAACGTGACTTTTTTCAATAAAGATTATTCCGGGATTAAGCATGTTACCTTTTTTGGAATGAGAGATAAACAAACATGGTACAAACAATGACAAGTTGAAACTGCGACATGGGGAACCAAGGAACCCCAAAAAAACCATTTATGAGATCCTGCATGAGCTGCTGAGAATTTGAAATCACCGAACAGCCTTTTTTTTCTGTTCTGTGAAAGTCCTTTATGAGATGAAAGCGCAATAACACTGGTACGCCATATGCTTTTCACCAGCAATTATGCCTCTGTGTCTAAAATGAGGGCTTTATTAGCAGTGGCACATGCCTTCACTGCCTGAACTCTGCCAAACAAATCTCTCACCATCACAGGGCTTTGGACTTGTGATGCAAATATGCTAAATCATACTTCATGAATGGTATAATAATTATCAACTATACATTTTCATACAGCCTTTATTACTATTTAGTACTCACAATAAGCTATTTATATAAATAATCCATGAATTTATAAGAATCAGACCAATACAATAAGCATAAACCTGTCGATAGTGCTTATGGCATTAGTATACTTCGGGCAGACATGATGTTCATCCAACTCCCACAAACAATGTCTCATAACTGCGTAACAAAAAACTAATAATTACTTGTCGTTAACATGAAACACAGACAAACTGGGGTGCAGTCGGCGTTCCAGTTCATCCGAAAAATGTTTTGTTCTGGACAGGGTTTTGTTCAGGACATGCAAGATCATACACTTTAGGTTTGGCAATCAAATAATGGATGTGACTTTGTGAACAGCAGCACTGTTATCCTGAAACAGGTTTGGGTGTCTTAATTCCAGTAAAGGAAAATTGTTATGCTAAAGCATATAAACGCTATACAAATATGAACTGTAAAACTTTGAGGCAACAGTTTGGAGAAGAACCATACAGTATATGGGTGTGATCGTCATTTGTAAGGAGGTGGATGTTTTTGTACAAATTTTGCAGACATGCTCTCTGCATAAGGTATCCCGAGGCCTTTCTGCCAAGCAACTCTGAAAAGATGGATGACATCAAGCATTAGAATCTCATCACATCATCCAAGATCAATAAGTTGGCAGGATACCCTTGAATTAATTTCAAGGACTGCATGCTAGCCGAGCCTTTTAGCATTGTATCATTCAACCATTCCTAACACCTCCTCTGAGTGCCACGAGGAACATCTCAAGCCCTTATCCGATTAATCCTCATCCTCTCTTGTTGGTGTAAGCTTCCTGTCCTTCAGTGTCTCTCTTTTCCTAAACCGAATAAATCTCACTTGCAAAAGATCCACTTCAAATACAGGGCTCATAAAAGTGTCTGGCCTGTCCTTCTTGTTTCACACAGAATCATCTCACTGATGGAGAGGCAGTAAAAAAAAAAAAATTAATAAAATAAAATAAAGAGCTGTAATAAAATGTGTCTCAACGGCAGTGTTAGACATAAATATCATTTTATGCAAGAGGAATGTGTGAGACTACATCACTGTCACGTCACTCGTGTAAGTTCAAAGCTCTTTGGTAAAGCCTTGGTTGCTTCACTGGTTCTTCTTTAATAGCTCTTTGTAGAAGTGTACAACAAGCTACAGTAGCTCCATGCAGAAAAGTTTTTAAAAACTAAAAACTGTTAATTATCCAATAAACCCATTGAAAGAAAAGATTCTTCCACATGTATTAATTGAGTGTCTTTATTTTTTCCTGACACATAGAACCTGTCATGTGTTTCAGATTCATTTAAACCTGCTACAGTATTTGCTGTAGTCTAAAAAATAATGATTCTTCGAGGGTTCTTTACGGGTTAATTAGAGTTCTACCAGGAGTCTTTTTTAATTGATTTAGAGGGTAAATTACCCCACAAAGACAATAAATGAACCCTTCTCCAGAGTAACAATAGTGAGATGGAGATTTGAGCATTTATACTCTGCCGAAAGATAGATTTTCAGTAAAAGAAGCATAATTTACTGAATGCAGTATGTGAATAAGAAGTAATAAAAATATCAAAGATGTTTCTAATTTCTGTACTTCTTACTGTGTTTTCAGAGGTGATGTTTTTCTTGGAATCTCATCTTAGCAGAGAGTCATCCTTGCATTTATACAGAAATATCACTACAGGTTTACTCTTCCCATACAAACACCATGTTGGCTTTCACATACACTAACTCTACTATAATAATTACTACAACAGGGGATGGAGAAAAAGACAATTATGATAAATTATGTAAAAACTGTGACGTATTGACCACTCCAGCAGCAGGATTCCAAGCCAGGTGTGTCACCTTGACAAACTGATTGAGGTAAAATGATGCAGAAAAACCCCAATTAAATTCCTTAACATCCTGCAATCTTGTACAAATAGGAGTCAGACTGAGGCCAAGTAATAGTTTCCCTGGTACATGTCTGTTTTAATGATCAGTGGATATGTCTCCTGCACAACAAACATAAAATTTCGAACTGAAAATAAATGATCATTCCTCCTTCTTTAATAGAGGGTGTATTTATTGATCTATATTAACATCAGTAAATCACTTAACCTGCATTAATGACAAATCCATCTCTATTAATATCACTGTTATTCTATAGATCACCTTTAAGCTGCTCATCATTTTTTAAAAAATTATGCCCATATACCACATTCATCCACTTTATATTCTCAGAACAAAACCAGTCACAGTGAGTTGACAATAACACATGATGGAAAAAATAAAGTCAATTTCCTTCATTTCAGTGTGTTATTACTGTTTAATGAAAGCCTAAAAACACACTTGCTTCAAAGGGGCAGAACACTTCATTTCATACCAAAAAAACAGAGTGCCCGTCAGCCTTGTTATTCCTACAATATGTTTAAATTGCTTCATTCTTCATTCATTCATCTATTAATGGGCTCCGGCATTAGTGTCAATACAGCAGCCATGTGGTACTTCCTCAAAGCAAAGGGAAAAAAAACACACAGATGTCATGAAGGATGGATGCATACAGCCTATAAAGGTCTGTGTTTTATAGAATCAAAGTAAGACTGCATGAACTCTTAGACTGACAGGTACATTTATGCTAGGATAGAGATATGGTAAATAAGTTTATACTGAACTGCAGAGATGCAAATGATCCTCACTTATTTTACTGTGTTGATTAAATGCCTGTTACAATTTCATCCATGAACTGAACTTTACAAGCCATACATTAAAAAGTGTCTAAAGATTATACTGCACCAAATGTCAAGGAATTTCATCAATCCCAAAAGATGTTCTATGGAATCAAACAGAGCAGAGATTCATGGCGTTCAACGGCATTGAGGTGCCATTCAAAAAAAACAAACAAAAAAAAAAAAATGATGAGAAACTCCTCTGAAGATACAAATTGTCTCTTAACACTTCAGCCATCTGTCTGAATAAAGGCAGTTTAATTAGCTTAGGGGTCACGAAGATAATGAAACTTTTAAAATCCATTAAACAAAGACAAAGTCATTTGCAAGGGCACGGCAGTCTGTTCTATTCTTGTAGGAATCTGAGCTGTAACTGAATGCTAGCTGACTCAGCATGATCAGAGTTTTAATGGGCGACTTGGCTTTTAGATAGAACAATGATTAAAAACAAAAAGAGTGAACAAGAAAGCACAGGGTAATGCATTATTTATGGCTTTGCTTGGGACTCTGGCGATGTCAATCACCTTTTTTTTTTTTTTTTTTTTTTAAGTAAATTATTGTTCAGTATCTGTTGAAGTGCACCTTGAATCATGAGCAAAGTGCAGTTCCTGGTGAAATAATGCATGAATGTCTTAGCGCTTGCTAAATTGAAGTGCTCTCCATGCACGCGCAAACCACTTGCACATGCAATTCATGGTAATTTTCAGTCAGTTTAATGACCACGCTCTCAGATATGTTAAAAATACCATAAATAATATGCTCAATGCTAAAGATGGACATGGATACAGACAGAGCCTTCTATCCAAGCTTGCAGAACGGAGCAGTACCTACGGCTGTAGCCAATAGTTTAACAGAGTCATGGTGAAGAAATTGTAATTATGGCAGTATTTTGAAATGAGGTTATGTAAGATTTTAAGAATTTATAAACAAACATCTACAGGGTGCTGCTTCACCTGGACACAGGAACAAATATTTGATAAAAAGCTGGAGGGGGACTAGACTCGGGGAATGTTAGCAAAGGAAAAATGGTGGTCCATGCGAGACTAATTTGTTCATGCCCACAGCAAATCCAAGTGAAGCAAAGAATTCTCTGTCTACATGTCGAAATATATTTAATGGCCTTACAGGCCATCATGAGTACATCAAAGTACATCATTTCGACCTCCACCACCGATGGCATGTTTGTGCTTTACCACCTCTGAAGTGCCCCCTAGTGGATGTATTGCTTATCGTCGACACCAACAGAAATGACGTACAGAAGAATGTGGACAGTGTCAGTTGAAACGCTTGAAACAGACAGCTTTATTTTTTTACCATAAATGAGCCTTAAGATGTATCATCAGGTAATATTCTCTTAATAAATATGTCAGTTTTCTTTACTTACACTAGGCTTATGTTATATACTACACGCACCCAATATCATTGCATCCATAATTAGAAGCTTTATATAGTTCCTCCCAACAGCCAGACCTTTCATTCTGACCGAATCTTAGCGTTCTTTCAAACACACTGAGTAAAATAAAAAGTCTACTATATTAATAGAAGGACAAACCACTTTCCACAGCACAGAACTATCAGTTATACATCAGACGCCCGGCAGGGCTTCACTTTAAAGATGGCGTTTTCGAATCCGGATTGATGCCACAGCCATCCGTGACCAGGAGTCCATGGGAGCTAATTGGCCGAGCTCTCACGGGAGGGAGGGATGGCATATGCTCACTTCCCTGTCACTCACAGCGATCACCAGTCAACCATGGGCATCTGTGAGCTCATTCGTACGAGGGGGCGGATAGCGCTTTCCCTCTGAGTGTGTTAGGCCTCCCCCAAATACGCATGCGCAACAGTTCGAAAAGAGGTGGGCGGCAGCATTGCATGTCACAGAGGGGGCGCGCGAGAAATAAATAAATAAATAAATAAATAAAAGAAATAAAGATGGCGTTTATAAAAGCCAGCGTGTTTTCCTTTCATGTTGCAAAATGGAAAACTGCAGAACCATCCTTTAGGCTCATGAATAAATAATATGCTGAAAAATATGTGCCAGAATACAACGTTCTTGCCAAACGGTGCGTGTGAGAGACGACCCATCTTAAGGCTTTCGCCAAAGCTTATATCGGCCCCATGCCATTATGTGTGCAGTACTCCGTTCCACTGCATGTCATTTTGCATGAAAAAAAAAATTAACAAAGGAGCAGTCATGAAATATTCTCACAGCAGGAACGCACCAGCAGGGCCTGCACAGAATGTTGCTCAAATGGCATGAGTGCCAATGTATTGAGATGACACTTAGGGATGTCAACTTCATCCAAAATTACTTTTGCCTGAGACAAGCAAACACTTGAGCAGTGTGGCTACAAAAATAAATAAAACGCAAAACTAAACGTTTAAATGGCTTTCAGAATAGAATAGAGACACATCCCTATTTTCATTCTTCTCCTTTCTCCTTACCATATTTATGCATATTCACAGACCTGAGCATTATTAAATGGTAAAGAGTTTGTAATGTTAGTAATGTCCTTAATCCATTTTCTCATTGTCATAAAAACATTAACTATATCTCAAATAAGCATTATTTATTTATTATTATTTTTTAAATCAAACTCAGCTGACAGCATACACAAACTTTTTTTTGGAATGCAACCTGACAGTTCATCCCCACACACGTCAACCTATCTGCCGTGTTCCTCTGTCAGGACACACAGTGCAGTGGGGCTTTGATCACAGTGAGAACTGTGTGTCCCTCAGTCCAAACTACGCACACACACACACACACACACACACACACTTCACAAGAAGTGAAACCTTGGCTAGAGCACTTCTCTCATTAGCCGCTGTCTCCTGTGATGTTGAAGTGGAATAGATGCAGGAAGAAGGAGATCCTAATTTAGACACAACTTGACTTTTTTAGTCAGATTTTTGCTTTTGTGTTGTAAATGCTGTATTGCTGAAGCTAATTTATGAACAAAAAAATGTGTAATTTATGGTGCTTTAGAGTAAATGCAGCTGTGAACTGGGGTGTCAGTATGCAAGAAGTTTTATTTATGTTTCCTTCCCAAAAATTATTTGTGCAGCCATACTCTTACCCTGAATAAACCAGTCGCAAGTTTTAAGTAGCTCTGCCACCGAGATTTTGTTTTAATTTTGGTTTGTTGCTTCTTTAGGATTACACAAAAGTTATAGTTAGATTTTCATGAAATTTCTACCAGAGGCAGGGCTTTAAACAACGAAGACTCCCTCAGATTTTGGAGATCATCTGACTTTTTACATGACCACGTGCTTATTTCATATGGACCTTGACCTTGAAATTAGGTCAAGGTAACCCAGTTTCTATAGGCTTGAAGACCTTGAAACTAAGTGTAACAGGTATAAACTGGAAATCAATCTGACAAAAACTGCACCCTCTAGAGCGTTAATGGGCATTTTTAATTAATTTACCTCTGTCACCTTGAAAAATAGGTCAAGGTGGCTCAGTTTCAACAGCCTGGTAGGGCGTGCGGTAGGGACCATTCAACATAAATATCAATAAAGAACTTGGCACTGAAAGAGTGTTAACAAGAAGTGTCTGTGGCGGGGGACAGTATCTCCTACGTTTCACAGAGGATACAATAACAGCCTCCTGGTTTGACACAACCCACACCATCTCACAGTAATAAAAAATACAACACCAACCAACACATTAGTGCCATAATCACAAAATCATAACAAATAGTTCAATATAAACATATCTAATGTGTGCATTTTCATGGCGTGATTTTTTTTCCCCTTTAACATGACCCAGCCCTTGTCATAGCAAAGCAGAAAACAAAAGTAATAAGTCTTTCTGTAAGTCACTGAATTTTTTCTTTTTAACAGTTTTTGTTATAGATTTTAATATTATGACATTTAATGAAGGCTGCTGCAAAAATAAGGGCCATAAGTGTGGCAGTCAGAATCACCAGAACAACTGCAGCTGTAAGACGCTCCCTAACACTATGCTTATAAAACTGTAAAAACATGACATCATATTTGCTCTGCAGCATCTCTTTGCATGGGCCGAAGACTTTTGCACATCTTAAAAATGCCACATTTATTTGTAGTAAAACCTCATTCATATATAGCAGTATTTAATCAGTTTTTATCACCATTACAACTGGAGACATGCCAAATAATCTTAGAACAGTGTTTAAAAAAACATATTCCCCAAAATGTCAGGGAATTTTATATTAAGGAAAAGTAAAGATATTATCTGTTGTACACAGTATTTTAGTTAATTATGTTATAGGACTGAGATGTCTATTGCTCAGAATGTTATATTTTCAAGAAAGTTAATTGTTCTTATGGTACAAATGTATGTACACTACCGTAATTACACAATGTAACCTCGTACACCGCGCCGACGTTTTAACTAGCATTTTCCACCGCTACGTTGGTGTTTACCGTAAAGCCCAGTATATACGCGCAGACGGTTTCTACTGTGGTAACAACTAAAAAAAAAACTTACTCATTTGTTGGGTCATTCGACGCCATTTCCTTTCCACAAGTAATGTCAATTAAATCCACTACAACAAAAAATAAAATAAATGATAAACTGCAGATATTAGGTAACAAATTAGCAGCTGTATTAAAAGTACCAAACGGCTAGTAAGATGCTGACAGAGTAATGATAGCTTTGCTTGCCAGCAAGTTCACTGACAAGGACGGAGACGACGAACAGGAGTCAATTACGGAAGCCTTGCAATGTCAAATTTTCCTTTTTTGCTTTCTCTTCAAGTTGAAGCTCCACTTTTAAAAGTTTATTTAGTTATTTTTTAAAGTATATGTACTTACAGCTCTGCTTAACCGCTTCTCCACAAAAATAATAAAGTGGCGCGCGCGATTTAATTAAACCGCCAGTTAAAGAGTCTATCACGTGATGAAATAGACGCATCCTATTGGATATTAAGACACATACGTACATACATACATACATGCATACAGACAGACTCAGAAATTCTATATACAAGAATACAGGAATTATGTATAAAATAATTCCATAAAATAATTAGGAGACTGATGAAGAATCTCGGGTTAAACAATATAAATATGTAAGGTAGAATAGAAAAGTAAACTAATCATTAAATATATATCTGAAATGTATTGTTAAGGACAGAGTGATGTGATGAAGCAGATTTACTGTAATTACACTGATTTTCTTAAAACAGCACTCAAGTGTTTAATTCCATACCACTGATTATATGGTAAAATATGTTTAAAGTAATTGATAAAGTAAAATGCTAGAATGATGCACTTTGTTACTGCTGAGTTTTGACATTTTAAAAAGATATATTAGAGATAGGGCGGCATAGGGCAGTTTAGTGGTTAGCACGTCCGCCTCACAGCAAGAAGATTCTGCGTTTGAGATCCAGACTCGGCAGGGCGTTCCTGTGTGGAGGTTCTTACCATGCTTGCATGAATTTCCTCTGGGTACTCTGGTTTCCTCCTACAGACCAATGGTATGCACATTGGCTAATTAGCTGTTCCAAATTGCCACAAGGTGTGAGTGCAAATGGTTGTGTGTGTTAATAATCGGGGTAAAATGATGCACTGTAGAGTCTTGCTTTTGTCTTGCCAACTCTCACCAGGAGTTATGAAGGGGCAAAGTAATAATAATAAAATACCCTTTTCCAGTACATTCAGTGTTTCGTAAAATATGAAAGCAAACCAAAAACCCAACAGATCTTCAGTACAGTCTGTACAAAGGTGCCATCTTTGAAGCCAAGCTCTATCACCTATGAGTAAACACTGTTGCTACCACACACACACATACACCTAGAAAAATGACCTGAATACACAACACCCCCACAGCAAGGTTTATTTAAGCTGAGTGTGACTCATGATCATTTTTTTCTTTTTCTTCATTTTCTTTTCAGACTCCATTTGCGTTCTGAAAACAAGTCTTCCAACACGATCCCACACGTGAAGGTAAATTTAGCGGCTGTGCGTTTGATTTGAAACACAGTGCTTTCACTGATATGGCCACATGAAGATCAGTTGAGACAGAAACATCAGATTGCCTTCCATGACTCTGATGATTGTGTTTTAAATGGACACTCTCTATCCAGCCTTCGAGTCTGAAATGAAGCTAAATCAGCTAGTCGCCTACCACAACGTGTTGCCATGCAACTGAAGACATAATCACCTTCTTTAATTCTCGCTGTGGGCCTCTTTTTTTCTCACTGGTAGAGATACATCTGATTATGTGAGGAAGGAAAATATCTCCTGCTCTCGGCTGGACTCGTTGTCTTATGGAGATGAAACACACTGGGGAGAGACACTCACACTTTCATTCAGCTAGAAAGCATTGATAGGAGAAAATGAGCATTTGTGCACGCCATATTTCTCAGCATGATGCACTATTTCAAATAAGTGTATTTTTTCTTTCTTTTGATGGTCCTAATGTCACAATTATTTTCTGACAAACCCACTGATAGTGATGACAAAAAAATTAACCAGGGGTGTGGGTGGGGGACCCTCAAATGTCAATGAATATTGCACTTTACATAATGATAATGGACAGCATCTATGACAGACTTTCGGATTGTATCCCCGATTGTTACAGCCGACAACAAATGCTTGTTAAGCAGCAAACTGTAAAGAGGAAATGACCCAAAGGCGTGTGAGCCATATGGCGAAGCCTACAAACATGAAGACGATCATCTGCTCGTTATATCTGCACCACCAATCATGCTCTTTTTGAATATTTTCAAGAAGGCAACCATCAAGAAAGAAAATACTGTGAAAGAAAAAATATATGTATTCATTAGAGATGCTAATATCAGAAGTAAAAATGTACTACTAAACACAAAAACTGTTGTTTGTAATCATTGTCAATCCATCCATTATCTGTACCACTTATCCATCAGGGTCGTTGGTAAGCTGAATTCAATCCCATCTGACTTTGAGCAAGTTGGTGTGCACCCTGAACAGGTCACCAGTCTATCACAAGGCAAATACAGACACAAACAGCCATATGGGCACTAATGGGCAATTTAGAGTAGCCAGCTGATCTAATGTGCATGTCAGGAAGAAACCAGAATACCCGGAGAAAACTCATGCTAGCACAAGGAATACACTTGTCTGTGATTTGAACCCTGAATTCTCTCCTTGTGAGGCAATAGTGGTAACCAATGAGCCACCACGTCCCCTACAGCTCCCTATTTGTAATTTAATTGGAAGAGCACTAAATTCTCATTGTTTCTATAGAAAATATTTTGTTTTGGGTTCACTAATCAACCTGTCTTAGCCAACTAGCTAATCTAACTAAAATGCTATTAGCTTATACTGTATTAAAAAAACATTTAGTGTTATAAAAAGTTACACAGAAGGCACACACTGTAGTGAATAACAGGATAATCCATAGAGCTGGGAAGAAGTGATCTGGGTCACAATCCACTAAACATCTCAAGGCTCATAGTAGATGTATTTTATTTATTTATTTATTTTCACAAAGAATGATTCAGAAAATCTCTTAGTGCTTAAAATAGCAACTAAGACTTGGAGAGCTAAGAAGTATTCAACACTTACTAACTCACAAAAGATTGAAAAAAGGCTGCTCTCAGTCCGAATTGCGATGTTTTGGAAACATTTAACGACACTGAATGCCTGAAATTATACTTCCTTATTCATGGGAATGATAATTGTTGTGGAGCTTGAAAAAGGGTGCAGTAATAGCTTCAACCAACTGAAACAACCCAATAAGAGCCATAATAAAGTGATTGGAGATGCTAATTTGGCTATTCCAAATTGCCCCCC
>JAQMYF010000008.1:18751430-18766078 GCA_030014195.1 Neosilurus mollespiculum
GGTTGGGGGTGGGGGTATTAATAGAGGTCCGTGAACGGCTCATCTGCCATCGGCGGGTGTCCGGTTGAGCGTGAGGGAGGCCATGACACGTCCAAAGCGTTCGCACAGCTCTAGGGTGGAGTATGATGGAAGCTTGGGCGGCTCAGAGAAGCTCCTGATCTCTGTGGAGCAGTCGAGCAACTTGGGGAGGAAGTCGGTCAGTTTCTCCTGAAGATTAGCTGCAAAGACAGGAGAGGAATGTGTTTAGATACAGAACAACAATAAACAACAGATAAGTGGCACAGATTCAGTGGAAGATGTGAGCTCAGCCAGAGTAACTTAAACAAATGACTGCTTTTTATTGAACATGGAAAAATATTTTTAAACGGCGTTAAAGAGTTCAGGGGTGTACTCCATTTGGGATCAAAGAGACAAACAACAACACAAGCTCACATGCTTGATGCGAAGCAGCTGACAAAGTGCAACTGCCTTTTCAGCTTCGAGAAACAAGGAGCCGTAAAACCCGTGACAGCAAAAACAAAATAAACTATAAAAGTATAAAATAAAATAAAACCGAATGACCAGCAATTTGCATGCACAGCAGGACACTGATTAGCTTGTACAGTAGCACTAGACCACATTATTACTACTTTAATTAGCAGCCTCACGTGAGTCTCCTAAAAACTGAAATAGATCTCAATGTGTGTTTGCGTTAAACCCTCAAAATATGCCATTCATAGCTGAATGTTTTTGTAGTAAAACTAGAGACGCGAATCACGAGGGGATTTCAATCTAAACAGCAGTTTTATATACATATATTCTTCATGTGTCCAATTTTATTTATTTATTTATCTATATTTTCAATAGCCTAAAAGATTACCCTCCCAATATGAGTCAGTGCTGTTTGTAAAAACATTCCTAATGTATTTCCAGCAGGGCTGTCAGAACAAATTTCACTGTTTGAATACTAATCAAATTTTGCAATATTTACATACGTTTAATATCTAACGCGCTACATTCCGTCACCTAACGTCTACTGAAATGCAGGCTTTGTAAAAATCATATATAAAATTTATATTATGTAGGATTGCTTCAAAAAAAAAAAAAAAAAGGAAAAAAGGAATGATAAATGATGTTATATATCTAATACATATAAGAATGGAGTATTTTTCCTTATTTGAAACCCACTGCTCATATTAATGCTATTATACATAAACATCATAATGAATTTAGAATAAAATAAAACTGCCGTGGGCCTTCAGGCAACTTCACTTTAATTCAGTTCTCCATATATTATACCACTTATACAATTTTATGCACAAATTTGAGACCTAATGTATTTCTTTAGTCCAAATATAGTTTTTAGCTAAGATGTTTTGACAAAAAGAATGTCCCGGGGCTAAAACGTTTTTATTTTATTTTTTTTTTAAATAAGAAGAAATTTGAACATAATAAAGCCATCGTGTGAGTTTAACTGTAATAAGGCTTTACTCTGCTGTTTATGTAGAAATGATGTTTTGAAGGGAAGATGTAAGAATTTAAATGTACTTACTGTATACACACATTATTTGCTTAACATCTTCATTAGTGATTTAGCCTCAATGTAAAACTAGCGGGGCAAACTGACGATTAGTCTACATTTGGAGTAAAAGGATAACAGGGAACGAATCATATATATAGACCACTTTTAATTTTGGACATCCCTATTTTTTCTGTAACTGTCTCATAAATCTGTAACCCTGGGTTTACACAGAAGCCACAATGTCCACGAGCTCCACGATTCAAAAAAGCGTGAAGCGCCACGATTTATGAGCACGATTGGGGTATAAAAAGGAGGCAGGGTACATCCAAGAGAGAAACTTGAAGGAATCGTGTTTCCAAGTTCTTCGAGATCTTCCCATGACTGGAGTCAAATTCTAATAATTATCACCATTTCACCAGGTCAAGATCACCGCGATTCCACCAAGCTCCCTCAAGATCACCGTGAATCGATCCCACAACCCCACACTCATCAAGATTCTCTCAAATCGTGGAGATCATGGCCCAAGTGTAAACCCAGAGTATGTGTCACAGAAGGTGTGTCGTCTGAGGCTCTGAGAAGGGAACCCTAAGACACCCTTGAATCTCTCGATTGGAAACCAAAAGACGGGAAAAGAAAATAAGGATGTCCAGTAAGAACATGAATAACAACTGTTCTTAGAGAGGGAGGACTGAGCCAAGAGGACGGAAGGTCACTTGCAGAAGATGGAGAACTTCTGCTGCTGCCCATTGTTGCACATGGAATAGGAGGAAGTAAGTATAAGTAAGTGTATAATAAATATTAATTCATTCATATAATTAGAGTTTATATACTTTCGGAGTGGGTATGCAGAAGACTGTGTGTTTATCCTTAGAGGTGGATTGTCAGTCAGATGTTTTCTGATTTTCCCTAATTTAAGTAGTTTAATACCTGCTCGACATCAGCATCTTTGTTGTATGTTTCTCTCTTCTACAGTACACATGCACTGAAAAAATGGTTTCCAACAAGACTTACGCTCCATCTCCTGGCCCAGATAGGAGCACCAGCGGTTCCTCATGTCCTCCACAGCTACCATGTCCTTCTCCTCCATCTCATCAAGCAAAAGCAAAGGGATGCATGGCACCACCAGCTCGTTCATGATGCTCAGCCCGTTGTTCACCTCCAGTTCCTCGCCGCTCTCGAACATGGCTGTCGCATGCTCATTCAGTTTCTGCGGAAATCGAACATGCACACAAACATCATGTACCCTGTATCCTTCAGATTAATGCTCTATGCTTGTGTACATCTCTCCAAAGTGCTCTCATCTGGCCAGAGATGATCTAGGGTGTTTTTTTTTTTTCCTTGACGCAAAGGTTGACGTGCCTGCTGATGCGTTTTCGGCCGCTCTCAAGATCCCTGCGGCACAAAGCAACCTTGTTGACCTTGCAGGCCTCTGCGAGTCAACTGCGGAATTAGCGAATAGGTGTGTCGCATTAAGGGGGGGTTCAGCACAGTACATTAGCTATGTCAATGTTAGCAGTATTTCCAATTAAAGCAGAGCAGCGGGGGAAATAGCCAGGGCTTGAGTGTGAGCCAGAGCCCCTGCACAGCTCCAAAATGGTGGAGGTGAAACGAGGACAGCAGCACGGTAATGTGTTTACACTCACAGCAGCGTCTGCTTCCTAGTCGCAGCGCCGTGATTACATTAGAGCACAATAGCCGTTTAGGGTTACTGGGTGCACACACACACACACACACACACACACACACACACACACACACACACACACATGTCCCAAAAATCTTAAAAGGTGCACACACTGGGAGAAAGACACACACACACGACATGCACACCCGCACACATACATGCTGATGATTATTCGATAAAGCTAACAAAACAGACAGGAAATCCAAACACATCGTCCCCCACAACCTTCATCTGCCTTTAAATGTGACAGTAAATACAAGCAAACCTATGACTTAGATCACTTCAGATAGACACCCTTTCCAAACGCATTATAGTCATTACCGTGAAACACATTTAATGAGCTCAGAGAGAGAGAGAGAGAGAGAGAGAGAGAGAGAGAGAGGAAAAAGCCAGAGGTACGCTGTGAACGCTTCCCATGGGTCAGTGGAATGATGAGAAAAACACAAATTGACATTTGCTATTTTGAGTTTAAGCGGTTTTTTTCTCTTTCATTTACATTTAAGCCATTTGGCAGACACCTTATCCAGAGCAAATTACATTTATCATTATTATACCAATGATGTAATTGAACCAATGACCTTCGGATCAGTATCCCAGAGCCTTAACCACTGAGCCACCACACTACCGTCTTTCCTTTCATCTGATAGTTGGGAAAAAGTTTTTGACACTTTTTCTGTGCCATAGAGACTCCACAGAGACTTTATCAAGCTTTAGCACACGCTTAATTGTCTTTCTCTCTCTCACATACACAACTTGACTTTTCAAGCACATCTCATATTCCAGACAGGTTGCATTACACTTTTTTGGGTTGTGAATTAAAATGAATTGCATCATTCGTCAAGTATTTGGGGTAATATAAACTAGGGCAGTGGGTGTGCTGAGTCTCTCTCTCTCCCTGTATGTGTGTGTACGTGTGTGTGTGTGTGTGTGTGTGTGTGTGTATACTGATTAATGGAGATGGCAACATTTCTCTGTCGTCTTTGCACCGATAAAATCACATGATTAATGGATTAATAAATTCCAGATTTTTTTAATAAACCGTGAGTGTCAACGTGTTTTTTTTTCTCAAGTTTTTCCTTCACCTCACATCTTACGCTCCTGCTGTAGAAGCATGCACTTCATACACTGCTGCCTGCTTTTATTTGAATAATAATAATAATTAAAAAAAGCATATTATACAAGCATGTGCCTGTTATCGTACCGTCTTGGAACACTCTGCATTTGGTTTTATATCTAATGCTCGTTTTATTTCAGATGGAAAATGCTGCTCCACACAGCTGTGAGACACATATGGGAGGAGTGCTCTGGTTGTGACCCCGGGGCAAAAGGCCGCGCTAGAGCTGACGCACCCATGCACGCACACACTCACTCACCAGCAGACACTCTCTGCGATAATGGCCTATGAGCTCTTCGTCATGCCCTCGGTACGGCCCTTTGGACAGCAGCTCTTTGTTGTACTGATACGAGTACACCAGGTACATCAACGCCTCCACGTAACTGCAACAGAAGAAAAGAGGAGTGCGGGGCCACTGTAATCAACACTTACACACTTATTTTAAAGTGTAAGGGATCCTACTGTATTACTGAACACCATGTCCTGAACATGATGCGCTGTTATTTTTCTTTTAATTCTTCTGAGCCGGCTGTACTTAATCGCCACTGCGACTTAAAATGAAACCATAATTAAAAGTACCAATTAAAAGATTTGTATTTATGTATTTAATTTATTTATTTCTCGTTTGGCTTCAACCCTGCTCAGGACAAGAGAAGTGAAAAGGCATATAAAAGAGGTTATGCTGCCCCCTGGTGGAGAAAGTAACACTGTAACCTTGGGAAAGCCAATTTTCCTTTGTGGTGTTTACCTTTTCTTCTGAAACAGTTCAAGGCCAATCGTTAGGAAGACTGTGGTTTCGCGAAAATTCCTGTAATCCTGATGCCACATCTATTCACAAAAAAATACAAATCAGCTCACATAGAAACAACAGTATAGACAGACTATGACTACTGTTCATTTGATGGGTCATGAACAGCACTTGGAGAACAACAATTTTGTGAGTACTGTGAAGAAATCCCTGCTGACCTCATACTCCTCCATGTTGACTTCATCGGGTTTGATGAGCTCGAGCTTGGTGCGTGCCACCTTCATGATGCTTTTACATCTAAGAGAGAAAGCAAGCCACCATTAGAGCTTGGTGTGTACACCGGGGGTGACTCACAAGCTAATCTGAGAAATGAGACTGCTAGATGGCGAGTGGTGTCCCGAGGCCTCGTTCCTGAAGCTATGACTCATTCTTTATTACCATGAGCAAAATGGAAAACTGCGTTCCGGAGCTGTGTGTTTGGGCTGTGCTCGCATAAATCTAATTACGCCCCTCAAAATAGAGGAGGAGGAAATCAATTCGGTTATAAATGTGGCTTGTGTGGCACACTTGGCATAGTACAAGCCCCGGGGGGTGGGGGGTGTTGTTTTACGATGACTGGGACTGGTTCAGGAAGGGAAGTGACAGAACTGTATTTTGGTTTGTGAGGAGATAAAAACAGACAGACTTTTTCTGATGAATTCACAGAATAAAGTAAAGTATTTAAATTTCAAGTGGTCCACTAAGAAAGAATGCTGTCTCACTACCAGAGAATCTCAACTTATAGCCGGGTGAGTGGTATTGTCTGGGATAAGTCGTTTAATGAATAAAATCAAAAATGCACAAAATAGAGTAACGATGTGGATCTGTGGAGAGTTGAGACTAAAATTTTATTCCAATACCCAACACTACAAATGTTCATTGTACAAAATGTTCCCGGGAGGTTGGCCCACAGTGGGTCCCGAGTCTCTGCCGTCGGTTAGGCTTATCCTCGCCATTTCACGAGGGTGCTACGGGATGCTGTGACTGTTTTCTAAGATGGTAGGCACCACCCCACCCTCAATCACACCGTAACCCCCTCACCGCTGCAGTTTGCGAATGCTCATTCAATATTCACAGTTAACCCCTACATCTATAGGTCGTTGGGCTGTACCATGTTGCTTTGCAAAACAGCTACTGTCAAGACGAATGAGTTGTTTTTGGACACCTGGTGAAGAAAGAGGGCCTAAGCTATACATCGTTAATGGGAAGAGCACATGGAAAAAGAACCAAGAGGCCTGGCCACGCACCACTTGGCTAAAAGACTGAAGCTAGCATTGGCGCATGACCCTCTCTCATATGATTTGAACATCCAGAGACCGCGAGCTGTGGAGAGAACAAATCGCCAACCCGGGATGACAGGACGTCAACACAACAACAACAACAACAACAACAACAACAACAACAACAACAACAAAAACAACACCTAACACTAAACCATCTTCTACACAATGCAGATTTAAGCACTGCTTAAAGGGCTGAATCATTTTCAGTGCTGGAATAATAAATAAATAAATCTGCCCCTGCATTTCCTGACTACGCTCTGAAGCAAAAGAAGGAAAGGAGATCACGGTGTTTTCTTTTCATCGCTGTTCACTCGCTGATTTCTGTTTTCATTTGTATGACCTGTCTAGTTAGTTTAATTATCCGTTTTAACGAATTCATGTTCCGTATCCACATTAACATGAGTTCGCTTTTGTGGGGTTTTTTATTCTGCGCGAGTCTGAGCAGTGATGTATGAGCCTCTATTTTTTTTGTTATTAATAATAAATACGTTTTTTTTTTTTTAATTGGTGATGCAGCAGTCTTATAGGATTTCCTGCATGGGCATGGACACGGGACAACCATCCAAGTCATCTTCATCTTCATCTGTTAATGGGGCTCTGCTCAAATTGCACTGATTCATCCTAAATATTTTGTAATTGTGATTCTATTGCTGAAATGCTTACTATTTTAGGAATTAATACCCACACTGAAGAAATAAACCAAGAAAGATGTTTACAGATGTTCTATTTGCTGTATGGAAATTTGCTTCTAAAACATGCTGTATCACAGTTCGCACACTTATATATTTATATGTGCCATTTTGAGCTCATGAGAGTGTACAAACTGAAGTATTTTAACATGTTGGCCACAAATTATACCCGGATAACACTGAGGATTTCTTATCCTCAAGCTAGTAGTCTTGGCGTTTCAGTCTTTGTGAAAATGGCTGCTGAAAAGACAGGGGACCCACAGAAGTATGTAGGTAAGTCTGCAGGGATTTTACCCCCGAGCCTAGTAGCTCATCACAGCTGGAGTATATCCCGGTTTCTATAGCATGAAGCGACTAGAAGTCCAACTTCTCCCGAGATGAGAGTTCATCGCAGGTTACCTTCCCAGTATATTACTTTTACCCATTTATACTGCTGGTGAACAGAGACACACTTGTGGTTCACACCTTGCCCAGGGATTTAAGCATGGTGGGATCTAAAAGGGATTTGAGCCCATAACCTCTCGATCATGAACCCAGCACTCTAACGAAAGAAAAATTTTGATAGGTGACATGTTCAGATGGCTTGTTTGTCTTTTCTGGGAAGTAAAATGGTGGCATTTCCGATAATCACATGCCGTACAGTGCTCAATTTGGGACAAGTATCCTACCAGGACTGCATGAATTGAGACAGTGACTGTGTGTAATAGTTTAAAATTCTTTAATGCCCCAGTTTGCGCAAATTAAGGAAGATTTTGCTTTCGTCTCTTTCTCGTGATACTGTTACAAACATCAACTCAAAAATAACCACACTCTTACCAACATGTTGAAAATTTTTCAGCTACTCTGAAGTTAGCATAAAGCTAACTGTAAAATCAGTGTGCTTTAATAAGAAAGTTTATTATTAGTTTTATTTATTTATTTTTACCTCTCATCAAATCCGAGGTTTCGGTCTGCGAACTGCATGAGCAAGGTTCTCTCCAGGATCTTCTTGGGTGCCTGGTTCTGGATGAAGTAAACGATGATGTGCTGCAGCCGATGGTCGTTCTGAGGTGCCGTGTCTTCTTGCGCCAAGCGTACCAAACGAGTGTACTCGATTTTAATCGCCTGGCGGACAAACAGGAAAAGAAAATCAAATGAACGGCAATAAAAAAATAAAAAAATAAAACAGGAAAAATATATAAACAATAGTTAAGCGATAGAGAAACTGCAGTGGGTGGGCGTGTAATCCTACAACAACCGACACGGACTACCTGGTAATGTAAATAATAGTAGCCAAACAGAAGGTAAGGAAGGCTACATGTAATCTGTTTTTATGCCATCGTGATGTTAAAATGTCACCGTAGAGCATTTTTGTACATCTTCTTAGATGACAATAACGGATACATAAGACGATGACCTTTTACAACAGAACATCAAGCGCCATTGCCGAAGATCGTGAAGCTAAGTCACTCTGAGGATTCCTGCTCCTTTCAAAAATTTAAAGAGAAAAATCTCAAGTAGGAATACTCACCAGGACCAAACAAACAACTGAAAAACAGTGTGTATATACTACAGAGGCACGCAGAGTGCAAGGTACCTCCAGCATGCAGCATGGATAATGTAACAAATAGGCCTTTTATGGGTACTGGCTTTAATTACCCACAATTTGTTCTACAGTACTTGGACAAGACTAAATGAACGAAAAGACCCTCGTTTAAAAGTTTTACAAGAGGGCCTTTGAAGATCGCTCAAGGTCAAAATCTCATTTAAAAGTTCGGATATGGTTTTATATTACTTTTCCACACTCATTTCAAAGATATAACCATTAAAAATCCTTTAACCTTGATTTTCACCTTTCAAGGTCATTCAAGGTCAAATGTAACTTTCTCACTTGAAGGTCTGAAGATCATTTCCCATTAGCGTTCCTTTGTAATGGTATGTCTTTTGGCAACTTGGAAAAAAACGTTCCAAGTTTTAAGTTGTGACCTTGACCTTTGAGCAAGACATTCCAAGATTAAATCATCTCTGGGACTGAGGTAGGGTTTCAAGTTTGGTGAAAAAGTGTGCATGGGTGTGGTCAGGATTTTGCTCAGAGGTGGAGATAAAAATGCTTCAAAATGTTACCCAGCATCACTCGAGAGGTAAAAGGATGTTCAGATTCATGCACATGGTTAGCACAAATCAGGTACACCTAACATAATGCCACCTAGAAGCTAATACCAAGGCATTAATTATAGCATTCATTCCACATCAGTGCTAATACACTAAACTACAACAAAACATATAGTCAATTCGTCTTGGATTCTCTAAGCGCATTTTAAAGGTACATTTCAAGATGTACTTATGGGTGGTCCGATTGATGCCTTGTCATTCAGGGAGAAAAAAAAGAAGAAAAAGCAATGAATGGATATCAGTCTTTAAACATCTTTCTTGACAGACTGAATAACAGATGGCAGCTGAGCGAGTTTGACCGCTGCTCATGATTTATCTGTCAACTGCTATTCCAGCGCAGGCACCGTCACAGCCCACTGAAAGAGACGATTAGTGTCTTAAGGGCTGTCAGTCATCTGCCTCGAGTCAAGGTGGCACTGCCAATCAACAAGACATGTCAAGGCAGGACAGATGTATAGAGCACAATCTAGAACAATTAAAAAGGGGAAAACTGCAGGCAGCTTAAAGAATATCAAAATCACGGCTGTAAACAAATGTCAAAAATTGTTTTTAACCAAATGTTACATTTAGTGATTGTAGATGTACTGACTGTATACAAAAAACATTTTTATTTTTATAAAAACCAGCCTCCGTTCACTTATAAACTAGAAAATACAGTGGTGTATAAGACTGGCAGAACAAAAAAAAAATTTGCATTATCATCCAGAGAGCGGGTGTTCGAATCCTGCATACCCATCTATGGCTCAGAGCTTAAGCGAGGTCAAAGGCTGAGCTCTCAGGAAAGAAGAAATACCAGCTGGCATTACATGCCTTCGCCCTCAATGCTTGGTAGGCGTCATGCGATAAGGGAAGAGATATCCAATGGGTGGGACTTGGCAATGACTTAGAAAAAAAAACAAAACTAAAACTGATAATGCAACCAAAAATAATTAAGTTGGCAATTTTCAGGGTTTCCACAGTCTTCAACTTGTCTTGTGCAGAGTTCGAAGTGACAGAATACTATCGACTTGATATTCAACCAATCCTAATGGTGTCAAAAGCCTCCTTAAACCTAGCTGATTATGTGACCCAGGTTAGCATGATATTGGGGACAACATTTCATTTCAAATGGACAATGTTATGGTGTCTATGATTTAGATACACATGGTAATGTTTCTGTTCTGTACATGTTGATCAAGTCTGTTATCAAGACAGAGAACAATTAAGCCTCACATCCTCTTTGGGGTCAAAAAAAGGGCTAACCCTAGGGCATTACATGGTAGATTTGAGACTACACAACCAACTGCCATGGCTATCAGGGGTATGAATCCTGCATTCACATTTCCGCCATTTGGCAGGGGCCCTTATCCAGAGCGACTAACATTTATCATTTTTATATGGCTGAGCAATTGGGGGTTAAGGGCCTTGCTCAAGGTCCCAGCAGTGGCAGCTTGGTGGTACTGGGGCTTAAACCCCTGACCTTTAGATCTGCACATGCATGTGTAGGAAATAAAATTTTATCACCAGTTTATAATGAGCTTAGTTACTCTTGTATATTAATTTATGTTTATGTACCGTCCTGAATAATAATAATACTAATAATAATACCAAAACAAAATATTACCGTTAGCAATGGCACCTACAGTCGACTAACCTTCTTAGTAACCAGCTACCTGAGTAACCAGTATTTTTTCTTATTTAAGGTGTACAGAAGCCATGCTTCTTTCTTCCCAGCCCTCATAACCACATATGATAATACTGTCAATCATTAATAGTTAGGGGGCATGAATCATATTTGTATATTATGCAAATAAGCTTGAAATCTAAGTAAACAGAGACTAATTATCTTATATTTTGTTTGGCTGCCTCACATTTCCGGCATAAAAACACTGCACTCATACAAATAGGACCAATCTAGTGGGAAGCAGTATTAACTATCTATCAAGTTTAATGTTGCTAGGATTTATTCTTTGATTTGCTTGAATCCTTTCATGTTTAAAGAAGAATCCCAACACAAATACTATGTACTCGAACACCTAAAATGCAGAACTAAGTGCTTGGTTGCAGAACTACTTTATCTAACTTCAGTCTTGGGATGATGTTCACTGGTGCACAGGAAGAACCTGACTCATGAGTCACACATGAGTTCATACAGTTTTTGTGACACCTTTTGTACGTTTGTATAGAGAACAGTGTGTGCTACAGTGTCAGAAACTCCATCAGCTGAGATCAGTGGTCTGAGGCATTAGAACAAAAGGTACCTTGAAGAAGGCTGCTTCGGGACCAGACTTGTCATACACACTCCTGGCTTTGCCAATGGCCATTATAATACCCTGCATGTTTGGAGTCATCATTGTCTGCCCAAAGAAGCAAAGCATGTTAATGCTACCCTCAGGAGTCACACGAGGATGCCAATCACACTAGCACATCAGTGAGTCAGTGAATTCATCACCACACAAACAGGCGCAGACGTACACACCACAGCAAACTTTCTGCACTCAAAACTAGCTCAAAAAGTCATGCAGAATCTTAATAACACATGTCTTTAGTGTCTCTGCAGTATCTTCTCCCTGTCATAACATAACACAAAGTCCCGCAAGTCATTAAATAAAAGTGTGCTTATTCTTCACACAGTGAGAATGAAATAAACTCAGATCACCTGATCAATAAAATGGGCATTCCACTAGGTTCCATTAATGTCACACAAGCAGGAAAAACCCGGCAGCAAACAGCCTCAGGTGTAGCGACGAGTCTCTGTTATGCATTAGCGTCAAACATGTAAGAAAGCCAAGGGGCTATATTTCTTCTGTCCCAAGCTCAAAATCGCATCTCTCAACTTCACCTCCTCAATGAGATTATGAAACTCTCCCCGATGAATGCGCCGAATTTTCCACCAAAAATGTATTTCTTTAAATGCAAATATTCTACACAATCTCATGGCATATCAGGTGTCTTAAGGCCTTAAAGGGGTTCATTCACTTACCAGGCATATTAAATAAACATAAAATAGTGTCACCCCTTAAAAATAAAATTGAATGGCCATGAAAATAACTCCTCACTTGCTCACTCGTTTGCCGAACCGCATTACCCTACTGGGGTCGAGGGAAGGCTGTTGTCTCAGCCAACACTGGGCAAAGGCAGGGCACACCCTGTACAGCTCGCCATACATATTTACACTTACACCTAGGGAAAATCTGAAACAGCCAATTAGCCTAATGTGCATGTCTCTGGACTGTGGGAGGAAACTGGAGTTCCTGAAGGAAACCACACAAGCACAGGGAGAACATGCAAACTCCACACAGACTCGAACCCTGGACTGTTTTGTTGTGAGGCGGACATGATAACCACGCCACCTGAAAATAATTAAAAATATTTCAACATTCAATATTCAAGGATTATGTGCCTCTTAACACTGTGTAGCTAGCGTAGTAGTAAACCACATTATGTGAAGGTGTCAAGCAAAAACAAGAGAAACTATTTGGAATTAGATTTTTATAGTTTGTTTTTCTATTTTTAAAGCGCAATACTGAAGATGCCATCTGCACCAAGTGACTGAGACAGACCGTACGTGTCTGCTGTTTTGATTCAAGCATTATCCACGCGGGATAATGTTTTTTTTTTTTTTGATCCCAAGACAGCAGACCAATCAGATTGTGCCGTTCCCTTGTAGTGTATATTAATATTCACTGAAAAAAACAACTGAAAATTAACTTGCATTATGCTGCATTTTATCTTGTAGGATATCTGTGAAATGATCTGATTTATTACTTAGTGTACTCTAAGCATTTGTTCATTCACCAGCCATTATTTTTCTCTCTCTCAAAGTTAATAAGATCAAAAAAAAAAAAAAAGCCATTTAAAACATTTCCAAAAGTGCAAACAATACCACTTCACCTTCTGACAAATCAAAATTAAGAATCTAACAGCGCTCGGTCCAAAGTGCTTTTAAATCATCTAAGCTTTTCCAGTCAGGCCCCAACTACATTTCAGTTCTGCACTGTACAACAAAAACGGATTAATTGAGCTAAAAAACAAACAAATAAAAAAATTAATTGCCTGATATTTTGAACACATTCAGAAGCACAAGAGCTCCGTAAATGCAAACAGGCTGTTAATGATGCAGAAGCTACAGCAACAGCTCTGGAAAGCCCTACGTCACACACACAAACAACGGCAAGAACGGACGCTACCTCGTCATCGTACCCCCCCTCTCTTGACTGAATGACGAAGGTTCCTACGTGAGGGATGGCCACCTCCACCACCCGATGAGGAGTAACTGCGCTGGAGGTGGAGGCGGAGCCATCCTGGGCATGGTTGGGGGGAGGGGTTTGAGTAGGGGATGTATGGGACTCTGCCTGCAAGGATAGAAGTAAGGAAATGGTGCGAGAACAGACAGAACAGAGACAGTGAGACAGATGGTGAAAGAACAGCTGGATAGAAATGGAAAATGAGGGCTGACATGAATAAATAAATATATACAGAAATAAATGAAAGCCATTAGGAGATTAACAGGCAGCAAAAACGGCAGTCTCAAGGGTAAATGATCCCACAAATAGAATAGAATATGTATATTACTGGACTTATATCATAGAATAGAATATTACTAGACTAAAAAAAGAATTGATCTTTCCCGATTCAGCTTATAATACAACACATGGGACAATTAGGAATAAAAAAACACTAATAACAGCCGAATAATGGGGTATAAATCCATCTCTGAAAGTACGACATACTGTATATATTCTAATAAAGGCTCAGTATTCTGAAACATCGAAATGAAAATCCAGGACAGTTATTTTATTATAACTGATATATATCATTATAATTATATATATATATAATTAAACTTTATATAAGCATTATTATTTGTTTTTAATTACTACAAGAGACTCCTTAAATTTGAGCAGTCGGTGTCAGGGGTAAGCATTTAAGCACTGTTTGGGTTATTTAATAAATAAATGCTGAAGCTTTGGAATTTATTCTACTTAAAGTTTATTCTACTTAAATTCTACCTTTTTTTAAACTAAAGATTAAAAAATATATATATATTATTTAGTATTAACGAAAGAAAAAAGTTCAAGTTTGTGGTTGGACCCATGTGGAAACACCAAACTAACAGCACTTTTAAAGTAGTCTGATGCAGGTTAGTTTTATGCGAGCTAAAAAAATAATTATGTACTTTCAGGACATATATTAAGAATTTGGGGTTTTAAATATTGCTGCACAGATGAATAGGTTTGCTTCGTAGGCTACCACTAGATAGCATGAGGCTTTTTGTTTGTTACCTTTGCCAAGAGGTCATGTTTTCACCTGTTTGTTTGTGTGTGACATAACTCAAAAAGTTATTCACAGTTTTAAATATTTTAAAATTTCATTCCAGGTGTGTTTTTTTAAATTTATATATATATATATATATAAGATCTTGAGTCGATTTTCCGTGGAACAGTGCTCGATACGTCG
>JAQMYF010000008.1:18775305-18786566 GCA_030014195.1 Neosilurus mollespiculum
TATATATATAGATACACACACACACACACACACACACACACACACACACACACACACACACACACAGACGTATATAATATAAAAATTTCGGAAGGGTATCCATGAGGGTGAGAGTTTACTCAAGAGCAGGCACTCCCAACCCTGGTTCTGGAGACCCCCGTGCATGTTAGTGTTTTCCTGGTTCCCAACACAACTGATTCAACAAATTAACAGCTGTTCATGACTTTGGTGGGTGTGAAAGAGCAGGGAAAGCATTAAAACATGCAGGACAAGGTGCCCAGGGTTGAGTAAGGTCATTACAAGATCAACTGGAAAGTTTATAATGCTCTAGGCATTATATTATATATTACATAATATTATCCCCTTAAAACAATCCTAATTTCATGACTGATTCAATCAGAAATCTGTGCTGAACACTGAGACCTGGGCACAGTGGCGCTCACTTGTATGACGGCGCTGAACCAGCATGTGTTGCCCACATTCTTCAGACCGACGGGGCAATTACCCTGCCGCTTCCTGTCGTGAGGGTTGGGCGAGTCGCTCCATACCTCTGTGTGTGTGCGCTTCAGGCTGGCTTTGTTCTCCGCGATACTTGCCTCCAACACCCTGAGAGACAAAACACCCCATTACACTAGCATCCTCAACACACACTCACACGCACAGCATCAGTGCGAATATAGAACAGGACTAATAATGATTGGAGAAAGTTTTTGTTGAGGTTTATCACGCACCTGCTGATCGCCTGCTCCTCATCCGTGATGCCCGTCTCTCTGAAGGCCCGGTTAGATTCCTCCAGGCTCAGCGCGATGGCCCTCTGAAGGTCATCTTTATCATCTCCTGTCAGATCGATCACATCTACAAAATCAACATCATCATCATCAACAGCACGCCATTCCTTTACTCACCCTGAACTCCAACAGCAATGTAAAAGAAATCTTCCTCTCTATACAACACATTCACACCACCATCTGCCTTTAAGAGACACTTCCAGCATGTAACTACCAAGCTCTCAGATATTCCTAATAATGTGTCATATATAGGGGAGGTGACACCATTCTATGTTTTCAGTTAATACATGCAGTGAAAACCGTCCTCCAAGCAGGCGCACAAGCACATCATCACTCTCCACATTGACAGTAGCTAAATAATTCCTCTGAAATAAACCACGAGACAGTCAGTAACTAGCCCTAGCACATTTTTTTTTAATAACGTATACCTTTCAACCAAAGAACAGGTGTAAATACGTACTTGTATCCGCCTGGCTGCCCACGCTGATGTATCTGTCATTGCCGATCTGCGCGGTCTGATAGTATGTGGCTTCATCCTGTTGAGGGACTTTGGCATTCTTCTCTGTAAGAAAGGCTACTGCCTCGGCTAGGTCACCATTGCTGACCTGGAACCAAACAAAACAAAACGACAGCATGCAAAATTACTGAAGCTGTCGATTTATGATGGCTACTGCTTCCATTTGTGTGGTAATCTGGGAAAGGATGAGCATGATGGATTCATTGCAGCTAAACACAGCAAGGTTTGTATGGGTTTTCTTCCACAGGACTTTGTGTTTTCATATTTCTCTGTAACAAGCTACATCTTTTATCTTACCAACACCACTGTTTACAGCTTTTTATAGCTTGTTCTGACAGATTGGAATGAATATACTATAAAGTATTGTTCTATAATAATTAGAACTGTATTACAAATGGAAAAATAGACCACAGGGGTCCAGACGCTCCCGCTGAAAGGGGGATTTCATAATTTCATAATATGCCAATGTAGAACACTCATAGCAAGTTTGAAAGCCCCAGCTTCAGTAAGCTGCAAGTAAATGTCCAGAAACTAAAGTGTGATGTACAGACGGACGGAACCCATTCCTATAGACAAGTATTCCAAACTCTCCTGTTACATGTGATTACATGAGATTTTCATTATAAGGTTGTTTTTTATTTATACGTTTGAAGTGCCAACAAGCTAAAATCCTTGCCACTTTGCATTATCCTGTTTGAAAACATCACCATTTTGAGTCTGTTTCACTCCCGCCGGTGCACAAAACTGCAAAAATAGGACGTGAATTTGCCAGTTCACAGAAAGCAAGATGACAGTAAAAATAACAGATAGATATAGATACTAAACTGACAAGTCTGATACAAACAAATGAACTCCTGCATAAAATAAAACTAGACACATTTAATAGGGATGTAAATCGAACAACAGCTCACGATTCAATTTGATTCCGATTCTTGGGGTGACGAATCGATTCAGAATCGATTCTTGATTCGAACCGATGTTTGATTCATAACGGAGGAGAGACAGAAAAAGAGGAAGTTAAGAAAAAAAAAACCCTGGTAAGTAAAGTATTGTACAGCAGGACTGAGGGGCATGATGGGGATAAAATTGACAAAGGGTGTCAATTTCACGAGTAACTACATTCTTCTATAAGCTAGGAACAACTCTTCTATAAGAAAGAAAGAAATTATATTACTAGACAGCTGGTTTTGTAGGTGTACTTATCCGCTTTGCTCGTTCAGAGTTGGTTGGGAGTTTAGTGATGGAGTGTGTGTTGGTCAGGAGTTGGTCATGCTGCTGCTCCAGTTTATTTTTTAGCTCTGGGTGATGGTGTAAGATGTGGGCTCAGGGATTTGAAGTGTTCCCGAAATACTTGACTTTTATTTTTCACATTTTGCACACGGCACGTCATGTCAAGCTCCTTCTTACCCGGAAAATCCAAAGTGCAAGCATTTTCCTTCAGCGAAGACGGCGCTGGCTATATTTATTTTTCCTCATCCATGTCAAAGCTAGGCTAAAAGCTACCGTGTTTCCCCGATAATAAGACACTGTCTTTTTGGGGTTTTTTTTCGGTTCAAAAAACACCACAGGGCTTATTTTGGGGGTAAGTCTTATTTTAATTAACATTAACAGCAATTTAAATAAACAGGTGAGTGTGAACACAAAAATCTGCATAGATAATAGGCAGAAGATAGAAGATAATACCGGCAAATAAAATGATGACTGTTATGCTCCCCAGTCCTGCTTTTATCCCCATCATGCCCCTCAGTCCTGCTGTACAATACTTTACTTACCAGGGTTTTTTTTCTTAACTTCCTCTTTTTCTGTCTCTCCTTCGCGGCGCTGCTGTAAATGGCACTGGCGCGCGTGCATTCACAGAAAATGAGGGGAGGATGCGAACAAAATATGGATTTAGCTAGGTCTTATTTTCGGGGTAGGGCTTATTTTGGACCGTTCAGCAGAAGAAAGGGTAGGTCTTATTATCAGGGAAACACGCTAGTTCTGGAGCTGCCACTGACTGGAACAATTCATGACGGAGGCCGTGTGTGGACAAACGGTATGCGTCATGAGTAAGGTTGGAAATGCTCGAAAACACGTGATCTTAAAAATCGATTCTTGAAAATTTGAATCGATTCATAATGCTAATAAATAAGAATCGCGATTCAGACGTGAATAGTTTTTTTGCCGGCACCCCTAATATTTACACATAATATGAGTTTACATACCTCGAAATGATACGTTTCCATACATTAGACAGGCTTGTGCCCCTTTATCGGAAAGTATGGTATATACCACCATTTATTCATATGCAAATTACTTCTGTGTTTACCGCTGCATATGCATAAAAATTTTCGCTGCACTCCTTTTCGCAGTGAAATGTCGCCCCCTGTGTGCAAACTTATAACTTTTTTCCTTCACAAAAAAAGCTTGTAATAACAAAAGCATGGTTTCATTTACAAATACAATGTATGCAAGTTATTATTAAGTTTGCCATTTTACCTGTAGCGCCTGCTGTAAGAGCTGCACATCTGTAGTCCCTGTAACTTCCCTCAGCTGATTCAGTAACGTCTGTTGGTGCTGTAGAAAGAAATGCGCACAAATCTCTATTCATAGCTAGAAATGTATATAGATATGTTGTACATTACTCTCATTTGAAAGATTTCTGTCTTCGCATGTGGCAAAAGTTCACTAGAAGTCAAATTTGAAGCAGCCTAAGATCGGCTGTTACGCCCTTTCTGGAGACAGCAAGCCCATTGTTGCTATCATATGCTTCATATGCCTCACCTTTAATTCTGACACAAACCTTCCACAAGGCCTAAAGGAAGAACACGAAAAGTAACGAGCCAAAACCACATCGGTGTCATTACAGCTGTGTGACTTTAATGTAATTTAAAACTCCTCTGAGGATTTCTCACGGATCATGTGCTCAAGTTCTCCATGTCCTCACCGGAGTCGTTATGAAAAACAGCAATAAATTATATTGTAGCACTCTTTCACCTTGATAAAGGTTGGAATAATCAAACAAGAAAACAGAGACGATTAAAAACAAAAAATTCCTGAAACCGGTTTAGTTTCAGAAATGAGTCCGATCAAATTCTGGATCCAGGAATTTTTTTAAAGTATTCTTTAACATTGTGAGATCGAACGATTAATAAAATGTCATATGTTGATACGACAAAGCAGTTTAACAGGCAAGCTTGACAGTTTCCTTGTTCTTGTATGGTTTCCTCCAGGATGGGCCACGCCTCTTACATAAAACAAAAGTCAAAATTATGGGCTCCAGTTTCCCCGTAATCCTGACGAATACAGATACGTCTTATCGATAACGGATGGATGGACTACAGGATACATGCGACAGCTATCATGCTTATATTTAATTAAAAGCAAGTACTACTGTTTAATATCCCAAGTAGAAGACTGTTTAAATAAACGTCAGTGTACTAGTTAATGTGGTATATAAGCTGAAATGTGTATACAAGTGTAAAAGGTTACCATCTTCACCGCTAGGCTCTCAGCTCAGTGGTTCTGTAAGCTAAATATGAAGGGGTGTCTTTACTGCCAAAAATAACTGTATGTAAATGCAACATTCATGCAAATTACCGAGAGGTACAACACTGGCTATGAATTTGCAATTCAGAAAAATACTTATTACATTCACTTAGCGTGTACGAAGAGGCGGATCCTTTGCCACTCTCACGATTTGATTCCCTGTCTGAAGATTATGATTCCAATACAAAACAATTCACGATACACTGGTTTTCTACGAATGGTTACGGGCCTGGATCTTTACAAGTGCCTGTTCGATTGTTGTTCATGCTAATGCTAGCCCCTGATATGATTTCTCATATCAATGATGCCTAAAGGGAAGTATTCAGCATCAGACTCAGAATACTTTATTGATCCCGGAGGAAATTGGGTGCACACAGACGCTCCATACCAGGTAAGAAAAAGATAAAGACAAAGCTCTATAATGTATATATACACACACACACACACACACACACACACACACACACACACACATATATATACGCACACACACACACACACACACACACACATATGTCTAAAATTAGAAGTTACTAATATCTATATAGAATGAATCCTGTCAGTAAGTAATATGTACAGTATTATCAATATGATAAACAGTGGAATATAAATGTAGTGCAAAATGCAAATGTATAACAGTGGGTGTTGTTACTATATGGAGGAGTTGTAAAGTTTAATGGCCACAGGTAGGAATGATTTCCTGTATCGTTCAGTGGAACATTTTGGTGGTATCAGTCTCTTACTGAACGTGCTCCTGTGACTGATCAGCAGGTTGTGAAGTGGGTAAGGAGGTATTGTTCAATATTGTCTTTATTTTAACCAACATTCGCTTTCCGACACTACCGTCAGAGAGTCCAGCTCCATCCCCACAACGTTACTAGCTTTGCGGATCAGTTTGTTTGCGTCTGCAACCCTCAGCCTGCAACAGCATAGAGAATAGCCAGGCAACAGACTCATAAAACATTCTAAGCAGAGTCCGGCAGATGTTAAACAACCTTAGCCGCCTCAAAAAATGTATGGCTCTGGCCCTTTTTTGTAAAGTGCAGTAGTGTATAATAATAATAATAATAATAGTATTTATTCTTGGCGTAGGAAGTCTTGTACATTGCAATGGTCTCCTGAATTACTTTATTTAGTATATGCCTCATAATACCCCCAAATGTTTGCATATTTCCAATTGGGGTTTCCATAACGTCAATACATCCATCATTCAAAGATGTGATGTCTTATTATACGACTTCTGTGATAATATTTCTCTGTCCTGAATTGTGAATACAAACATGACTATTTGTAAAAAGTCCAAGATGTGACACACCATGCAAATGATTAGAACACCTCCATTTTCTTCGCTTTGGATACGAAACCCAATATTCTTCAAATGCTAACACTATCTGAGCAACTGATTCAACCTGCTGCAAGCTATGTAATTTCAGTGATTATGTAACCAATCACTAACACATGGCTCTCTCATTTATATGTTTGTTTATTTTTACACTAAGTCACATGAGGAACCTGTTTGAGCAGTATGGATTCTTTCATAACTACCAAAACGGCATTGCTGAACATTTTAACTCATTTTGTGCGTGTTTTGCAAATTTAACCTCACTGTTCAGGCAGAACACACTTTCCCTTCTTCTCTACAGGACAAAGCTTCTCCACTAAACCGAGAAAAACCTACAGTGTGTACACTAATCGAGCTGCTCTCCTCTCACATCATGCCCCTCACACTCACCGAGTTTCTTAACAGCATTTCACAACCGTTATTTGATGATCAGCAGCGATGCCAAAAACCCGAGACCTCAGATGACATTTGGCACGATAACGAAATACATTTTATGGGTTTTAAATATTTTAAAGGAACATCAGATAAATTATGTTATATTATAAGCATTAAAGACAACTGTGTGTACACGCACTGAGAAGCGCTCAACACATCTCACGCATATCTTCTTAGAGATAAAACATGATTATGACTGAATCCTATGATCACACTTAATGAAATGCACAGACTAATAAAAAATAAAAGTAAAGAGCCATGTTTTATGCAAATAAGCCACACCTCCAGAGGGTGGAGCATAAAGCTTTTAAATAGCATTTAATTGTTGAAAACAAGACTAGTACAGGATGAGTCATGAATTTGACACATTTTTCTATATGTGTACGACTTTGCTAATGGAACAAAAAATGGCTCCCAAACGGGGCAAACCCGGAAATTATATTTTAATAGGCTAGTTTTATACTTACATTTTATAGTTCCACAAATTACTCGCTCATGGAGACATTAAAGTCTCTCCACAGATTTTCAAAGACTGTTTTGTTTAGTTTTGTAAACATGAACATAGTCTCTCACTTTAAACATTACTTACATAAGGACCATAAAATTTTGTGGAAAATTTTGAAATATAAATACAGTGTGGATGAAGTTGGTGTCTGTGAAACTCACAAATATTTGCATTTTTTGTGGTATAAAGCTTAAAACCCTAACAATACCACTTCCATGTATTTTTTACAATATAACATTAATATTCAGGCAATACAAGCAGTGTTTAATAGAGTATCACAAATGTTAGACATTTTTTTCAATTCTGATTATGTTCTGTTTTTGTGAGTTTTGGTGTCCATACAAAAACAGCCTCTAAACCCTTCACTTTGGACATGGGATTTAGGATTTTGCACATGCTACAGAATACTTCTAGCAGACCGAACAAAATTCAATCTGTTCCACATTCATGTGTCCCAAAATGATGTGCTTTCCAAAAATCTTTGTGCAGCAGTTGGAAGCCACGAAACTGACAAAGATCTTTGAGCAGAGTAACTTACGAAGGTTGCCAAATTTAATGTACACAAATTCAGGCCATAAAACCTGATCATTTCAAGGGATGGTTTTGACTATCTAATGGCATGATTTAGACTGTATTTTATTTAACTTGAAAATTTAGACTAGGTGTCCCAATTTGTGGTTCCATTAGCAAAGCCATACACATATGTAACTAAATTAAAATCGGAAGAAAAATTATTTGTTTGTTTTTTTTATCTATATTTATACTTATCATCAATAAATGCTGTTACTAAATAATGATACTTAAGGACAAGAACGATTTTATTTTATTTTAATGACAGTACTGTACACACCCGCCACCAAAACAAACAAACAGATTTTACAGTTAAATTTAAATCTGACCTGCACGTGCATCAGTGTAATAAAGGTGTTATAAACAGGCTATAAACATGGATATTGCACAATCAGTGTTATAACTCTCCAGCAGGGTAAATGATACACTCAGTCAGCTCATTAAAGTGAAACAGCAAAGAATATAAGTACCAAAATGATTTTTTTTAAAAAAACAGTATGTAAAATGAAAATAAAAATAAAGTGTCGGCGTTACGTGGCTAGCGACTGGTTTCTAGGCGTGTCACGCAGCCCATGTCAACATTAGCTTCTTAGCTAACTGACTAGCTGACATTTTAACTTGTGCGAACCGAACGTAACACAACTTATGCACGAGGTTCCGAACTAAAGTAATAGCAAACCCCCCGACAAAAAATAAACCAGGTTGATATTAGGCGATGCTAGCTAGTTTATTAGCCAGCTATGCTAATGCTAACTTTCCCAGCCTGGTGCATAGCAAAACATTCAGTGCACGAGCGCTGCTTACCTTCTGGGAGTGCTGCTGGAGGACGTTCTGCTCCACGGTCATGGCCGCTCCAGATTTCGAATGAAACGGATTTACGGATTTTAAAAAAATACCCGCGTGTAATGGAAACTCCGAAGTTAAATAATAGTTAGTTAAAACGTTCCCCCGCTTAGCAGCGCAGCAGCGGGCGCCATGGGAAGCGCGGGCATGGGATAGAAAAGAATCGCTCCGTGTATTTTTCCCACCCGCATTCGAGACAGCCCGCCTTCTCCACTCGGATTGGCCTTTACTTGACATTTCTACGAATAAGCCAATAAGAATTAAGCGGATGAAACGTTGCTGCTTTATCGCAGTGCAGGATGTGAGATGTGTAGAATACGGGTGGGAAATATTTAGATTGAAAGAGGGACGGTTCATTTACTTGGAATTGTGCTTCTATTGGTTTGGTCTGGGTTATCAGTTTCACTTAGACCTCAATAATAGAACATTATAACGTTATACAGCGTTCATATGATGATAATGATAATGAATGTGATGATGATGATGATGATGATGATGATGATGAATGTAAAGCTATAGGAAAACACCTCATTTATCTAAAAGAACATGGTAAATGAAAATAATTAGTTACTTTGCTAAAGGAGAAATTTCAAAGAAAATAAAGAAATGAAACTGAAACTTTAGGAAAGCTGCAAGCTGTTCTTAGTGGATTAAGTCATTTAAAAAAAAAGAGGAAGAAGAAATGAAACTCCAGCTGCTAAAGATTAGTTCTGGCCCTGCCCTTCCTGTCAGACAGGCATGACTAATAAACTATTTTAATTTGAGATGAACGTTTTTTTTTCTGGACAGAGTTAAAGTGCATTTGTGTGCCCCTTCGAAGACATTAAGGAATAAATAAGGTTTATTTTCTGAACCGCTTAATCCTAATTAGGGTCGCGGGGAGGCTGGCGCCCATCTCAGCCGACTATGGGCGAGGGCAGAGTACACCCTGGACAGCTCGCCAGGCCATCGCAGGGAATAAATAAGTAATTTTAGCTGTTAGTAAATTCAGAAACATACAATAGATGATATATCCAGAAGAGTTCCTTAAGCAGAAGTGGGAAGAGTGTTGCCATGGTTACAGTGTGTAGGAGGTCATGATGACAGTCTGTGTGATTATGTAGGTAATATCGTGCTTGGAAGGAGTCTCCAGTGTCTGTGTGTGAGTAAAAAGAAAGAAAAATGGGCTGATGGAGAAAGAACAACTGTTAATGGCTGCTATACATAAATGAGAACAGGGACCAGGAACCGCAACATTAAACATAATGATCCATTCATTAACTGTACCACTTATCCGTCAGGGTCATGGCAGAAGCTGGGGCCAATCCCAAGTGAGTTCAGGTGAGAGGCATGCCAATCCAATCCATCACACGGCAAACATATGACATGTCCTACTTTAATTTGATAAAATATTAAAGCTGGGCAAATAAGAGGACAGAATGGTTGTGTAGTGGTTAGCATGTCCGCCTCACAGCAAGAAGGTCCAGGGTTTGCGTCCCGGGCTCAGCAAGGACGTTTCAGTGTGGAATTTGCAAAGACATGTGAAAGACAATTATATTATATATAATTATATAACAGCACAACCGTGTTTTATTCTTCACTTATTTATTAGTAACAAATCTTAAGACATTTATAGCACTACTTGTGTTTAGGAGGCAGAAATGTAACAATGATTTCCTTTTTTGGATGTGTGTATGGGTGCCATGTCTTTGAAATGGCAGAAAGCGACACACTATAAGTGAGTAGATATTTCTAAAAAGCGCTGTGGAGATGGAGTGGGATGTGGTGAGAAGTGCTAGGCCGCCTCCACAAGGTTGTGCTGTGACCTTTCAAGTAGGCTGAAGGTCCCATGCTGCATTACATACTAAGCGAGAGGTAGAATAATACTGAACACATAACTGTCCAGGAAGCTGTGCTGGATTATGCTATAGCACATGGCTGTGAAGTCTTTTCCTGCTGTTTACTTGTTCGTGTTTTCCTCCAAAGATATTATACAGTAAATATAAACATAAACACCTAATACACTGCGGAATTTTTAATGTAATTTATTTAAATTATTTAGTATATAGGCATTTAATGAAATAATGTGTTTTATTTATTTGACAGTTTCTATTATTTTCATCATCATCAGTCATTTCTCACTCAAACCGCCTAATCCTACTAGGGTTGCAGGTCTCAGCCGACACTGGGCGAAGGTGGCGTGGACCCAGAACACAACAATTTACACACACACGCACTCAGACCTAGGGGCAATTTGGAACAGCCAATTAGTCCAATGTGCATGTCTCTGGACTGTGGGAGGAAACCGGTGCACCCAGAGGAAACTCACGCAAGCACAGGGAAAACATGCAAACTCCACATAGAAACGCCTGAGTCCAGGACATTCTTGCTGTGAGGCAAATGTGCTAACCACTACACCAATGTGCAGCTGATCATTATTATTATTATTATTATTATTATTTCTATTATTATTTATTAATTTATTTAATTATTATTTTAAAAAATATCTATAAAGTATACATAGACACCAGCCTCCCTGTGAACATATTAGGGTATTAGGATTAAGTGGCTTAGAAAATGACCTGCGATGGCCTGGCGAGCTGTCCAGGGTGTACCTCGCCCTTGTTCAGAGTCGGCTGAGATGGGCGCAGGCCTACCTGAGGATTAGGTGGCTTAGAAAATGAACAAATGAATATAAAGTATATATTTTTTATATGACTAATATTTTATGCATAGTATTTTGAAATTGGTTTT
>JAQMYF010000008.1:18788057-18822105 GCA_030014195.1 Neosilurus mollespiculum
ATATATATATATATATATATATATATATATATATATATATATATATATAAATCAAATATAAAAGGAACATTTTCTACTTTACAGTTGACACATACTGTGCAAAACATTTAAGGATGCTTCGTTATAGCAAAAATAATCAACATGCCAGTGTGATGAAGCAGAATCACTATTATCACCTTGAAGTAGATTATTTTCCTATAAATACACATCCTGAACGGTTTTATTTCTTTTACACCACATAAATCTCTCAGCCATCTCTACCTCTGATGTTCCTGTGCACTGATACTAGAGACTCCTTCCATAAATATTAAATAAATCCCTCCCCTAACAGGAAACTTCACCATATAGGGATTAAGACACATTTCTATCAGTTTTATTTGGGGCATTGGTGTGTTATGTAAGTTCCTGTGTAAATTGTGACACAAATAAATCATTCATTGACATTCTGACTAATCAGAACAGAGCCTTCTACACAGACCTGTAAAACATTTAATGCTGTTTTTTAATTTTGCTCTTGGGGCAGTGGTAGGGTGCTGGTTTATTGATCTGAAGGGGGTTCAAGACCCACTATCACCAATCAGTGCAGCTAACTGGGTTATCAAAGGCCGGCCATGTCTCTCACTGTCTGTGGTGAGAGGCATGTAATAGAAACATTGCTTTCGTCCGTAAAGAGTAGGCCATTGGGTTGCCGTCAGCATGTTCCTGCTCTGCGATGGTCTGGCGAACTGTCCAGGGTGTACCCCGCCCTCGCCCAGAGTCGGCTGAGGTGGGCGCCACCCTAATTAGGATTAAGCTGTTCAAAAAATGATTGAATGAATGAATGATTTGCTCTTGAATTCGACGCAATGAGCATAAAAATCCAGCAGATGGCACTGTTGCGCAATAATTCCCCAGTTTAACTCGTTGCATAACCCGGCTGCATGTAAGCCACCATATAGGGGAAATGTGAGAGTGTAGTGTTTCTACATAAGGTCCTGTCCTTCAAGACAACACAGAAGCTCTCATTTCTACACTGACCTAATTCCCCCTCATATATGAAGCATAAACATGTTCAATATTTCTATTTAAAGGTGTGAATCAGATTGCCAGGATGTTGTTGATGGCTGTGGTTAATCCATCCCTTGTATATGGGGTGTCTCTGTTCAAATAAGATGAGTGCTGAAAAAAAACAACAACAACAAATACAAGGTCACCTTTGAGCTGTCATTTGAAGCAAGGATAATTTGAGACTTCGGGAAATGTTTACTTTTGATTACAGCGTGACACTGAGTGAGCAGTGTCTCTACACGGCCTTGTTCAAAGGCTGTTCATGTGCGCTGACTGAATACTTGTTTTCAAGGCCATATTTTTTATTATACTGAATAAAAAACAAAGTTATTACCTTAATGAAGGTCAACATCACAGACACTTTGAGCTTCATAAAGAAGTCCTGATTTGATGAATACATGAACTGAGCCACACCCAAACTTACATGTATCCTTTTCCATTTCCTGATTGCACAGTGATACATGGCCTGTATTTGCATATTGGATCCTGATTGGCTCCTACATTCCATGACATAACAACACCTGCTCGCCTCATGTTTACAGTAATTAGAAAAAAAATCCACTAGAATCTATAATCTAAAAAGTTTAAATTGATGTAAACATAATGAATATGTGTATGATTACTGCCTGTAAGCCACTGGCTGCGGTGCACAAAGTATTGGCACCCCACCAATACTCAGGGATTTCAGAGGGATGATGAGGCTTACCATGTAATCCGTGAGTTATATTTTATATGTTTGACATATGTATGCATTCTGATTGGATTGGATGTTAGACAGTAGTTGAATCTCTACTTAACCCAGTTGCAACCAATCCTGCCACATTAAGCCGTTGAAACTAACCATCCATCATCTATGCTGCTTATCCATCAAGGGAAATCACACTCAGTGATCTCTTTCACAAGTCTCTAACATTGTATTATAATTCTTATATTAAGATATCAGTAGCTCCAAACCCGAATTTTAAGAATGGCAGATCCTAAGCCTGGAACATCCCTGTAAATCTGCACATACTCTCATGTACATCTGAATGAGAGGAACAAAAACACACATGTATATAACCCAGAGATTATGGAAGCTCCCGGGTGAGAGATATAGATGTGCAGCTTATGGTTTTTAGTGTTACACAGTATAACATTTCTCAAAGATTTCAAAGTCCAGCCATGTAGCACCCACTGCAATTTCACTTCTGCTCAAATTTACAACCTGCCTGGTAAAATGTGTCACGTCTTCATGAATGTGGGTTTGTTTATGACTTCCAAAATGAAACCCACTGACATTCAGGTCAAGGTGAGATCAAATCCCAGGACTAGCAGAAAGGCAGTGTTGGATAAAAGTGCTAGATAAACAGGAAAGTTAATTAAATGAACAGTAATGTGTAATCCATAATACAAAAATGTGTGCATCTGTAATATCCCTCCATAATCACACTAGGGTCGTGAAGAGGCTGGAGCCCATCTCAGCCACCTCTGGGCAAATGAGGGGTACACCCTGAACAGCTGCATCTGTAATATGTCATTTAAAAAATATTATGATCATAGACCTATTTTTAGGATAATGATTTTTTTAGGAATAATTTCATTTAAAAAAAATTTAGAAAATTGATTATTATACTTTTTTAATCATTCATTTTCTGAACCACTTAATCCTAATTAGGGTTGCAGGGAGGCTGGCACCCATCTCAGCCAACTTTAGGCGAGGGCAGACCACAGCAGTGACTACTTGGTAATAGTGGGGCTTGAACCCCCGACCTTCAGATCAGTAAGCCATCACCCTACCACCAGGTTACCACTGCCCCTAATTTGTTTTCAGAAATATTTTTTGAAATTATTATTATTATTTTTGAAATCAGTTTTATTTAACCCTTTTTTATCCTGGCAATTTATTGTTCTATAAGTGCTTTCTTGGAGAAACTAGAATTACCACCTGGTGCTAATATGCATGTGCGCAGACAGTGAAAGTACAGTGGTGTGGGGTGTCAAGAATCAGTCCAGAGGTGGTACAATTGGAAGACGTCTTAGTTTTTAAAGGTTTGTGTGCATGCTTTGTATTAAACTATGGATTACACAGGTAGGCAAGCTTGTCCTTTAATCTATGACCCCGAAAACTAATCGGTTCATCCTTGAGTCAGAGTGGACATAAATGCAAAGTTTAAAGAAAATCCCTCAAAGAGATGTCAAAATATAGATAAAATATAGTCCGCAAAAATGTAACACATGAGACTGCAGTGCCCTTTTCCTTTGACCTTTGACCTCCAAAATCGAATCAATTCATCCTTGAATCAAAGTGTACTTTTACTGAAAGTTTGAAGAAAATCCCTTAAAGCGTTTTAGAGATACAAGTATCATGTTTACAAGAATGGCAAACATGAGGGCTGCAGTGACCTTAACCTTTGACCTATGACTTCCAAAATCTAATCAGCTCATCCTTGAGTCAAAGTGGGCATTAAAGATAGAAAAAAATTCTTCTAAGTGCTCATGTCACACCTAGGGGTGATTTGGAACAGCCAATTAGTGTACTGTGCATGTTTTTGGACTGTGGGAAGAAACCGGAGTACCCGGAGGAAACCTACACAAGCACAGGAAGAAGTGCCCCTAGCCTGGGATTCGAACCCAGGACCTTCTCACTGTAAGATTTTGAATGATCTGTATCTATGGATGCTTTGATGCAGGAAGAGAAGCTAATAATTGATAACATGTGATGGATGGATAACATGGTTTTATTTATTTATTTATCATTTCGAACTCAGAGAATTCCATAAACCTGTTTTATTCCTGCATGGGGAATTTTCTTGCAGAGATGACCCGGGCATGTCGATGACCAAAGTCAGTGTCTTTGGTAAAAAACGATCTGGTGCTGTCAAAACAACTGAATCATTACAGCCATTTTACAGAAAAGACAGAAACTGCCCACCTGAAAAGTATCTGAGCCTTTAAACTACCCGACTCACCCCCGTAATGTCTCCTCCAGTCTCGTGGCATCTGTCTTAACTGCTCTACGAAGGTTAGCTAAGGGTCACTCTGTATCGGGTCGTGTGGAGAGTTTCTTACCTTTGGGAGAAGGAATGAATCTTTGAGAGCACACAGCACAAATGTGCTCGCTTTGCCCTCACAGTGACCTTTTCGCAAACTTCTAATCTCAACGTGGTCTCTCTGTGAGATCGGTCGATGCTGAGCCACTCTTTCTGCGTTCACACGGGTTTGGGGAAATGTTTACGCTGGAAGTGCGTGACCTGTGAAGTTTGGCTCAGGGTGGGTGTGCAGGGGAAGGACGTATCACAAAGTACAAAAGATCACAGAGTCACTATGATTAGAAACCGCTCGCAATCTTTAGGCTGACACACAGCAGTGTTGTTACAGCCAATCACTGATACGTTATGAATATATATATTTTTTGCAGAAAGATAACAGCCTTGGAGTGAAGCTTTCAATGGTGTTTGTGCCGACACCTTATGTGTAAGCTTAAGGTCACGTTATATATTACTGAGGGAGAGAGCAAGAAAGATAGATAGAGGCAGGTATGTAGAGCAAGAGACAGAGGGGTAGAGAGGATAGAGAAAGAGAAAGAGAGAGAGGGAGGGAGAACGAATGAAAGACAACAACAGACTGGAAGAGAAACAAAGAAATGTAAAATAGAGATGGACAGAAGTAGAGAGAGACAGACAGCAATGAGAGAATGAGAAAGAGAAATAGATGGACAGAGAAAGTGAGAGAGAGAAGGGAGTAAAAAAAGAGACAGATAGACAGACAATGAGAAAGAGAGTAAAAAAAGAGAAATAGATAGTTATAAAGAGAGAGCAGTGAGAGAGGAAAAGTAAGACAAAGAGAGAAAGACAGAAAAATAGACAGATTGAAAGAAAGAGGATTAGATAGTGAGAGGTAGGTAGAGAGCGAGAGAGAGAGGAGGACAGTAAGAGTAAGAAAGAGAAGTAGCAAGTAGCAAGGGGAAGGTAGATAGAGAGAGATACAGAGAGAGAAAGATATAGAGTGAGAGAAGAGAAAGACAGAGAAAGAGTGAGAGAGTGAGAGAGCAGGAGTAAGTAGATAGATAAATAAAGAAAGAGAGAGAGAGAGAGAAAGAGAGTATAAGAGTAAATGTACAGGTCGTTATTATAAAATAAACCCTGACAGGAGAATCAGGACCCCAAAGTGCAGTAAAGGAGCTTTGTATCATCCTGAAGTGGTTTTCTTCACGGTAATGTTTAGGGACATCGTTTAGGGTGATGCAGGATCCCTCGTCTGGGTGTATTTCACGAAAATTACTGACTGCCAGTACGTCATCCCTTACATCAGAGCTTTTCTGTGAGTTAAATTCCAGTGAACAACTTTGGGAGGCAAGGGCCTGGAGAACAGAGGGCGGAGTCACAGAAAACTCTCAACTCTAGAACCTTTTAGGGGTTCGTTAATTTAAAGGGTCTGTGTAGAACCCTTCAGGATTTGAAGAGCTCCGACACTAAACTTAAGGATGTAATGCCCATTTAAAAAATGGAGATTACTGCTGTCATGTTGGTGGTAGATGTTGCAGTCCCAGATGTTGCTGGGAAATATGGGGCATTCCACTGCAGAACAACTGTTGAGAGAAAGGTCATGACCGTAGAGGCTCAGGCTTGAAGACAGGTCGTGCTGGAATTTGAGAAAAAGAGAAAACACTCTAAACTTCAGTGTGCTTTTGGTTTGAGATGTTAAAAAAATCTTGACATCCGTTTTCACTTCTCTACTGTTGCTTTGCTTAGTCACATCAATACATTGCTAGATTTCTTTCTTTCTTTCTTTATTTTCAGAGGATCGTTTCCAATCTTTATTTTTATTCAGAATGGTTAATCCTTGACATTTGCTCGTAACAGCCGTCATGCTGAACGGGCCATAAAATGCAATTACACACCTTACTGTGAATGTTTTCTGAAACAGCAGCTGAAGATTGGGACAAGGAAAAGTTAAACATTGAACTGGGTACACAAACACACACACACACACACAGGGAGACCTGGAGTTTTCTGCTGTTCAGTAGCTTGACCTGGAGCTCTGAGTAAGCGAAGCTCTGTTGTCCATCCAAATCCGCTCCAGATTTCAAAGCGACAGAAGGACAAACAGCCGATTGTGGGATCTTCCACACTGACCCGGGCTCCTGACTCGCGCCCTGACTCGCTCTTCTCTGTTCTTGGAGCCAAAGGAAATAAGGGGTTACGTGAAGTTCATGCATGATAAGAATCTGAGGATGAAGGGAGAAGTTCACAGAGAGAGTGGGGGGAAAAAAAGGTTATTTAAAGATGAAGGAAAAGGAACTTGTTTAGAAAGAGGGGAAGTCTGTGCAAATCCTATTACAGAGTGGTGAGGATAAGAGCACTTAAAAAATCTATATTATATGTTAGAGAGTTTTCATGTTCTCCCTTTGCTTGTGTGGGTTTCCTCTGGGTAATCCTGTTTCCTCCCGCCATCCAAAAACATGCACAGTGGGTTAATTGGCTGTTCCAAATTGACCCTAAGTGTGAATGTGAGGGTGAATGGTTGTATGTGTGTTGGCCCTGCAATGGCCTGGTAAGCTGTTCCCTTACCAGAAAGAAACCGGAGTAACCGAAGGAAACCTACACAAGCACGGGAAGAAGCGCCCCTAGCCTGGGAGTCAAACCCGGGACCTTCTTGATGTGATGAGGAGATGTACACCCTGAACAGCTCCCTAGTCCATCACACACACACACACACACACACACACACACACACACACGCAACCCTTCACACTCACACCTAAGGGCAATTTGGAACAGGCAGTTAGCCTACTGTGTGTGTTTTTTGACTGTGGAAGGAAACCGGACTACCCAGAGGAAACCCATGCAAGCACGGAGAAAACATTCAAAAATCCCAAGCCTGGGAATTGAATCCGGGACCCTCTTGTGTGCCACTGTACCACCACCAAGTTAATTAAAGTTTCTCTCACATTTCCAATGTTATTAGACACTTTTTGTCTTATTTATACTGGGATATATTATTAATATTTGTGCTACTTAAAAAAATGCTTAAAATGAGAAAAACCTACAGAACAAACAATTTTTAACATAAAATCAGTAACAATGTGTCTACAAAGAGGTTTAATAATCAGATACTCGGTTTATTAGAATAGGAAATAGATTTATGTGACTATAATTAATATACATGTATTTTTACTTGCTGTTATTTTTTGGCAGTTTGTAAAGATTATATTACAATAAAAACAATTTGTGAAATATTTTTCTGCTTGAATACCATTTATAATAATTTTGGGAAATGCATGTCCTTTTTTTTTGCTTCACATGAATCAATTAAAAACTAGAGGAACGCTCAGAGAGTGTAAGGTACCTCCAGCACACAACATGGATAATGTAGCAAATGGTCCCTATATGGGTACTGCCTTTAATTACCCATGTGCTCTCATCATGCTCACAGGTATTTACGAGATGGCTGGGGTTTGACCTTTCAAGGTCACATGAGGTCAAAGGAAATTGTCTCATTTGAAAGTCTGTCTATGGTTTCCTAGTAACGGCATGTCTGTCAGCAGTCATTTCGGACTTAACAGGGTTTTTGAAAATGTGTGACATTCCTTCGACCTTCACCTTTGACCTTGAAATGCCAAAATCAAATCAACTCTGGGATTCAGGTAAGGGAGTGTCCCTACAAGGTTTTGTAAAAAAACAGTGCATGGGTGTGGTCAGTAGTTTGTTCACAGACAGACAGACACATGGATGGACAAACAAACAAACAAACAAACAAACAAACAACCTGCCAGTGATTACGATAAGTGAAGAAACAGCAAGAACATTAGCAATATTTGTTATTGAATGAAAATAAAAAAACATCAAACAAACAAGTTATTATTGGGAAATAATTAATTTTGAGGTAATAACAGTAATGCAGCTTCCCCAATTCATCACTAATTATTCTCCCATAAGACCAAATCATTATGTGTTTTCCTAATTCCTTACTTAAAGGTGCAGTCACTGATTCTGGAGAAAGTTTGCAAATATTTCAACTTAACAGCCAAACAAATACACACCTCGTTTCAGTGCTCCTTCAGGAGCCCCACCCCCTAAATTCATAAACACACATTGTCAAGGCAACAACACTAACAGTGATACCCCTCCACATACATATATATATATATATATATATCAGCAACTTTTGTACATGAGCACAAACCCCTCCTGTTGCTGATTGGCTGGAATAGTGTTGTGTGGCTCACTCTGAGCCACTTTCTGTTTCCCATTTACAGAACCAGGGCTGTGTACGAACACAACTTTTTTTCAGCACACAGACAGCTAGCAGGTTCATGAGGAGATGTTCACTAAATCTAATAAAAAGTGTATTAGATTAGAATTAGCAATTGCACTATTAATTCAGATATTTGTTTTATCTGTTGACAGGATATCCATATGTTGAATTTAAATCTGCCAGTTGTCCCCGAACCAAGGTACACCCACCCTACGTGTTAACATGAACATAGTCACTCTCAGATCAGTAGCAGACAGGAAGCTAGAGGGACACCATGCAAGAAACCACTAAAGAAGAACTAAAGAAGAACCACCCATGTGCAGCGAAAGCCTGCGAAAAGAACTAATAACCCTGATGGACGCCACTGCGCACACTTAAACACTCCTACTCGACGCAGTTTGTGTTCTGACAAAAAGTGGAGCACACTGGTGTCAAGTTGTTCTGGAACAGATCATTTTTTATGCAGACAGTTGCTCTGGGGCAACATGTTCTGGGTACAAGTGCTGGTGTAAAAGCAGCTTAAGATTCTTTAAAACGTACAACAGGCTTACCATTGATAAAATATACGCAAATTAGGACTTGAGGTGGAGATGCTGTGACAGCGCCCAACACTCTGGGGATTCAAATCTCATGGTTTCCAATGTGGCCTAAACCCCTGATTAACCCTTTAAAAACTCAGCACTGTAATCACACTGGATTCTGCCAGATATTACCTTCTGATTGCTCTTCACCAAAAATAACCCAATGACCCATGAGTTATATTGTTATACACACATGCCTGTGCAGCTCAAGGTCACAAGTTCATTAAATCTAGTTGAAGAAGGAAGTGAAAGAAGTTTGAACTGACTTCCATAACAAAAGTTTCCAATAAAATCTTTATTTATGCATATAATATTTTAACTTCAGTCTTTAAAAAAATTAATAATAAATTGGCTCTGGAGATATTTGGAGAGAGTATTACAGTGTGAGCAGGAGTCACATGATCACTGGTCGTACAGCTTAATGCCCGTTTGAGTTTATCAGCATACTGACACGCCCATATGGTGCCGTCTGTAATGCTTTACGGTGTTATGCAGTTTGCTCAGCTTTGCGCAATTACATTCCTGCTGTTGTGTGAAGTTAGTTTGCTGTCATGTGTTTAATGTTTTGTGCTGCACCTGATTTTTTGGACTGGGGGAAGTAGTCCTGCACAGCTGTCATGAAGTTTATTAACAAAATATATAAGTTGGTGATGGATCTCTTTAAGGCACTGCTGATAGTTTTGTGTTCTACTACTGACCTGATGCGTTTTTAATAGTCTTATATATGTCATACTTTTATCTATTAAAAGTGCAGTTCCTGTTATCATGGACAGTATAACAGCTATTATATTTCTATCAATGTTAAAAATTCAGTAACTGTGCTTACATTAACTATTTAATGTGTAATTTAAAACTGTGTACTAAAAAAAACTTGTAATGGAAAAACCTAAAAAAAATTTGTAACTTTACATCAAAATATGCAGAATAGTTTTTCAATCGCATGAGAACATTTTCCTACGACTCAACAAAGTGATATTTTACAAAATTGAAATGGAAACATGTTTTTCGTATCCAAGTCACATGCCATGACGACCAAATGGAAGATCTACCTTTCTGTAAGATCTCTCATGAGTAGAGATGAAGAAAAAAAATACAATTCAGTTATGTATGGTGATTCTTTTGTACGGTGATTCATGTATCATCACACTGGCTCCAAAGTCGATTTTTTAAAAATACATTGTTAATTTGTATCTTTCAATTCAATGAGAGGACAGTTGCTGTTCCTTTATAGTCCTAAAGGTGGTGCACTTTAAACAATTCACACATTACAAGGCAGCAGAGCATCCTTTGTGGAAAATTTGCCAAGTGTGACAAGAAAGCGGAAAAAATTATAATATCAAAAGAGAATATCTATAGAATCATGATACCTACAGAATCACAGTACAAATCGAATCTGCACCTAGGTATCGTTATATCGTATCAGAAGTTCTCTGGTGATTTCCATCCATAATTGTGAGAGTAAAAACTATTGAGAGGAGAAAATCTAGCTTTAATTGAGCACATAACACCCTTAACTGTAATACAGACCACTCACAAATTTTAACTGCAGTGAAAACATGACTTACACAAAGCACCTCGTATTACTGAAACCCCACAAAGCATTTTTCAGGATCTCATCGCTTTAGATCATTTCTTTGTCCACTGAAAACTTATTGATTACAAGACTCCTTAAAAAATTCTAAATAAATGTCTCCTTAGTTTTTTTTTGTGTTAAATAATCTAGCTATCTACTATCAGAGCTGCTTTTATAGAAAACTATTTTCATTTTCATTTGAATACTTGACTCTGATTGGCCAATTATGGTACTCGCTGATTGTTCAGTACAAGAGAACGTTGAAATGGATTGCCTTATTATTCAAAGTGAAAAATTCATTTTCAATTAATAAGATCATTTTCAAAATACATATTGTGCAAGTACCAGCGTAGAGGCGGAATAATATACAGTATTGCTGCCTCATTGTCGCGAATGCACCCGAGTGGGTTTATTTGGCTATAATGACAATAATCCTGCACGTCATGAATTTTCCGAGTGACAGAATCAGAATTGACACTTTGTCCTACCGCATATGTTTATATATGTATATGAACGTCTTATAAAATATACAAGCTTTCTGAGTCTTGTGCATTTCAATATTTATTTGTATCAGTGCAAATAAACACCAGAAAGTAATAAAAAATGTAAAACAATGGTTGTCACAAGATCATAAATGAAACGGATAAATTTTTTTTCCGTTGCTACAAATGCATTTCTTCAATGCGCAGCATGACGTCAATCCAACTTACAGAAATGTTTTAAAGAGTAACAGAACAGGAACCACACAAAGAAACATAAAAATACAAACACTAAAAAAATATGTTTGTCTCGTCAAAATCCGATTATTAAATGACCATCTATTTGTATTAATAATAAAAAAAACAACAATAATAATAACAAAAAAAATTATTTAAGACTTGACATTTCCCATTCCAGGTACTGATACGTAGGTGCTTCCCATGCATGTGCATGCAACAGGCAGCGGTGTAGAGATCAGACGTAATACAACGGCTTGCAGAACAAAGATCAAAAAATTACTGTTAGCTCACAACATAGAGACATGCAAAAAAAAATTATTAAAATTTAATAATAATAATTAAAAAAAAATCGCTTTTTTTGTAATTGTATATACACTATAAGACATATTATATTTACAATTTAAGACGATAAAAACTAGGGTTTTTTCAACAATACAAAATAGTAATATTTCATCACTTTTTACACAAATTTATCAAATCCAATTGTATCTACATACAGAGGAAGGAATAAAATAAAATCATCTGCATGATGATTGTTTTTTTAATTTAAAGTTCATATTTAACTGTGTGATTGATGGACGAATTTTTTTTTCACAGTAGACCCTCTGCTTCACATGCTATCCTTCTATAATTGAATATGTATATAAATGAAACAAAAATCACCCAGTTCATAAACATATACTCACATCTTTTTTGTGTGTGTGTGTGCATGTGTGTGTGTGCATGTGTGTGTGTGTGTGTGTGTGTGGGGGGGGGGGGTCGTCGGGGGGTGGGAATTTTAATATTTGACACCCCAAGTCTGAACTGCTACATATATGTATGTGTATAAAGTACAAAACAATAAACGATACAAAAACCATAAAAAGATTTTTTTCAACAGCTAAAAAATATGAGTTTTCTTTATTCATGCCAAACACCCAATAACACCTAGAGAGTCATTCCTGATGTAAAAATTAAAGCATTGTAAATCAATTCAAGTGTGTGTGTTATATTGTTGCCAATTGAGTTTGTGGCACAATCGTTCAGGTAGGACAACATGAGACGTACCTGATTATGCATAATATTGAATTATTTTATATTGTCCTGTCTCGTGTGATGGGGTGGGGTGGGGTGGGGTGGGGTGGGGTGGGGTGGGATGTGATGCTTGGATGGCACACATGCACCTAATATAACATTGTGCTTAGGAAAACACGGCCGTCTGCAGAAATAAATACAAAATTGAATGTAGCTGTAATTTTTTTTAAGCGAGTGAATATGTATGGACTAGAATGTTCTAAAACTGACTGAAGCGAGACCTGTACAAACTGCTGGGAAAAAAATTGACGTATGCACTTAAAAGAAATGTGATGCATCAAACTGTGTAAACGTAACACGTTCAGTCTGTAATGTCGCCGTGACTACGGCATTCGTTAAAATGAAACAAAAAGTGGTCATACATCGTTTGCTCTGTTACAAAACAAAAACAAAATGCTCACACTCGTTTCTCAAAATGTGTCTCTCGTTCTTTGGCAGTTCAGATTCATGGTTTTTCTGACGGCTGACTAAGACCATCATTGCTTTAGCCATGTCTCTGTCTCTCAACTGGCGAAATCGTACTTAGTCTGCCATCTGATCGTCAGAACATGGCTCAACTTTCACTGTAATCTCACAGGGCATCCTCTGAGCGTGATCCTCCACCTCTTTTACAAGCTGACTGTTCCTCCTCTGGAGCATATAGTACAGTATAGGATTAGACCTCATTAGAGGTGGAGAATCAGGGTTGGAGTCACATTTATCCTCGCCAGTAAGAGTCCACCTTGGTGGACTTTCTGCTTCTTTCTTCAAGAATTTGGGACTGGGTCTGGGGGAAGAGCCCTTTTCCCAAGAGGATCCCTGGATGCTGTTTCCTGGTGAGGCGGACAGCGGGTTAAAACGACCAGGCCCTGAGTTTAGAGTCTGGGGAAACCATGGAAAGTTCATAAGTTCATGGTTGTAACTGGTCTGACTAAAGTTCCCATTGGTTTTAAAGTTTGCATGAGGGAGGAAAGGACTCGGAATCCCCTGGGGCTGAGGTATCTCCTTCAGACAGTTGTCTGACAGAAGGAGCTGCTTCAAAACATTGAAGCTTTGACTGTCTCTCATGGGAGCTTTACTCACAGGACTCCTGACGAACAAGTCCTCTTCTTTTGGGCTTGGCAGCCTTCTGTTATTGTGGGCCTCGGGTGTTCCAGACACTAGACACTCACTCACAGTATCCAACGGTCTCTGGCAAAGTTCTTTACTGAGGTGTTCAGCCAGCTCCAAGCAAAGTTTCCTCTTTTTAGGAAGAGGCACCTGACAATCCTGTTGCTCCTCTTTTACTGTGCTCACAATCTGCTCTGTGCATGAACTCGTATGATAGGTAGCTGTTTTCTGTTTCAAGAGCTGGCTGAGAAGTCCATGCTTAGCTTCTTCTTTAACATTGCTGTGTGCTTCAACAACTGGGGTGTGGCTTCCACGCCCCAATCTCCAATGGTGTACACCATCATCAGAGCTGTCTGAAAGAACGATCTCGTCTTTTGGCTCCGTTTTTACTATGATATTCAGTGAAGGTTCATTTGAGCTGTCACACAGTGAATAATCCCCTGGTGTCTTTTCATTGCCTCCCAGAGCCACCTCTGTGCTTCTCCTCTCTGTGGATTTCTCCTTGTGGGGAGCAGTACCAAGCAGCAGCTGTAGAACCGTCCGTCGCTCCAGGAGGTTCTCGATTTGTGTTGTCGCTGGAGGTGAGCGCTCAAGTCCAGAAAAGGGTGAGAAGGTGACAGAGGGTGGTTCAAACAAAGGGGTCTGGTTTCTTTTTATTGGAGCGGACAGCCTGTCCAGAAGAGTCTGAGATCTATCTAGCTCAGGATCCGGGGTTTGCCTTTTGCTTGGTGGCCTACAGGTTTGCAGAGGGGGTGAGGGGGTTATGCTCTGCAAACCACACTGAGCCAGATTTTGTAATAATTTACTGGCTGTGAAAGCAGGTTCTAGTACCTTTTCACTGGTGTGCTGTTTAGACTTACACAGGTCCAGAGGACTGGACTGAACAACTGGGGAAGAATAGGAGTAAGGAGATGGAGTCTTGTTTTTATCTCCTCTGAAAGAGGATGTAGACAGACCTCCGCCCACCAGCTGGTCAAAAGGGTTCTGCATTCTGCTCTCCTCCAATGTTCCATGCCGTTTAAGTGGACTTCCAGTCTTTTTGCGAAGGGTAGGATCATCCTGCAAATCGGGACGAGGTGCATTTTTATTTGCAGTCTCATTATTTTTCCGATCCAGCAGTAACTGCATGAGGGTAACCTTATGATGGGATGTCATGTCTGGGCTCATTTCCAATTCCCTGGCTTCAGGGACCTTTGCCCCAAGAGTATCTGACTTCCATTTACTTATAAGTGTCTCTGTGAGCTTGCCTAAAGATGAAGCTGAGGAGGGGGGATCTGACTTTTGGCTGGAAACTCGGTTCCTCATGGAGAGGTCAATAGGGGAGCAGCTGGAGTAGCAGCTCTCTGCGTCACTACTGTCTTTGGTCAAGCTGTTTTCTGGGTTGGAGAACTCACTGTCAGACTGATGAGAGGAGGCTTGGCTAGCAGGAGCAGTGAAATCATCTTCTAGGTGGCCGTTCTTGGTAAGATGCTTTTGAGAGTTGTGGTTGTTGAGGAGGAGCAGAAGCAAGCTGCTGCAGTTCTGTGGAGGCCGATTGCTGTGCCTGTCAAACGGACGCTTTTCTTTAGGGGTGGGCGGAGAGGGCCGAGGGGAGCTAGTGGGTGCACTTTGGCCTAGGTTCAAAGACGGGCTTCTCTGGTTGGAATTTAATGTCGGGGAGGGGAGTGTTCCATTTAGGGTATTAAAAGGGCTTAACATGTCTGGAGGAAATACAGACCCTCCCATGCTGGGTGGTCTATTGTCTTTAGTTTGCTGTGTAGCCATGGCTGCCAGTCTCTCGCTGGCTGATCGGCCACATAGTTGTGCTTTTAAGGCCTGTTCTTGGGAATATTGCTGCAGATGGGTTTCGCTGGAGAGCAGCAATGCTAACTGACTGCAGGCCACACTGGGTTTAGGAGAAGGAGCAGGACTGGACCTGCTCTTTACTAGACTGGCCACAGCCTTCAATCTCTCTGCACAGGATACTTTGTCAGGCGCTGAGCTCTGTGACAAACGGGGAGACTCTGAGTGTCTGTCTTGGCTGCTGCACCGACTGTAAGGCACAGTGTTGTGGCTCTGTTGCTTGTTTTTCCTCATCAGGCCTTTGAGGTGGCTGGAGGCTGTACAGTAGCCCTGTAATGTGTCTTTGTCATTAGGTGATCTGTTGCTGCGTTCTCCATCTTGCTGTTTGTGGCTCTGAGTGATAGACTGTGACATGGCTACCGTCTGTAATCTTGAGCTGAAGGACTGGAGCAGAGAGGCCAGCAGTGTGCTCTCTCCCTGTGCAGAATTATCCAGACTAATTTTATGGTGCTCTCTGCCCTGTCCATTAATCTGAACTGAAGCAGGGTCTATTTTCTCATTGTCTATCTCACTCCACGTTCCTGAACTCAACAGTCTGGCTTTTTTAAGGTGCTGGGAGGGCCCTCCTGGAGGGCTTCCTTGATTGGGTCGCTGAATGCCTCTGGTCCCTTGGTTTCCTGCCTCACCATTGTTGCTGCCAGCCTCCAGTCTCCTTGTTGCTGTGGCACCGGGCCCAGATGCAACCGGATGCATTAGTAAACCTTCCAGATACGTTAAAACAGCAGAATCCTGGTGTGTCTCAGGGCCAGGTTCCTCCCCATGAGTCATGTTCAATACTAGGCACCCCTTGTGTGGTTGTTGACGACTACAGAAAATGTCTCACTGATTGTTGTGCCATAGATGAAGAGCCCTAATTCCTAAAGAGGGACCGTATACCCCTTTTTTTTTTTTAAGTTTCACAAACTGAAGTACTGGTTGTTAGACATTCCATCACACAGAGATCCAGATGGAATTCCTTTCTGTGTTTCGGTGACAGGCCAACTTTTTGAGCGTAGACGCACAGCCGGGGAGGAGTCAGCAAATCCTCTTCACTACCCCGGGGAAGAGTTCCATGCCGCTGAATACTTTGGATGTCTGTCACGAGGTCCCAGGGGCTCCGTATCGTCGTTCTGCTCTTGCGCTCTCAGACTGGGCCCACAGGAGAACCTGCAGCAGAGGGAGCAAACAGAGTAGAGTATGAGGGGAAGTTCTACATGACAGCACACGACTGAGAGTCTGTTACGTATCGCAAAATCAGGCCAAGCTCACGTAGTGTTCTAACAAGGTCTTCCGTTTAGTTATGGAAATTAAAAAAAATCTCATAAACGCGATTTAATAAATTATATATTATATGGGCATGTTTGACAAAGTAAAGTACATAACTGCAGTCAAAACTTGTCTACTCGGGGGGAAAATGCCTAATGGAGTATTCCCTATAGGCAGAATGCAAAGGATCAACTCCAGAAAAACAGCAGGGTGCTATAGAAGATATGAATTATGTCAGAAATTTCAAGCAAACCCTACTCTATGCGTCGTCACGTCCTGCTATGATACTTCCAGCAAAGCTCTCGAGAAATGTGTCTCAGCTTGCTCTCATGCGTGAAGGGCTTTCGAGCGCCGCGCTGCTCATCAGTCGGAGAATTTCTGCGGATTATCCCCACACACACACTCGAGGCACGGCTCACATGATTCTCTCCTGCATGGCGATGGAGGCAGGCAATAAGCAAAGAGCTGACCTTATCACGAGATCTGAGTGAGAGAAGTGGATCTGGACCAGTGCAAAAAGGGTCACTCTGACCTGCAGCTATTTAAATACTGACAAGCTTTCCTGGAAAAGATCTAAAATCATGGCGACTATAATGGACAGTGAGTCAGTATGCTGTGTGAAAAACAAGAAAAAGGCCTCGCTGGATGAAACTACTCCATGGCGCAATGTGATAGCTGTGGTTGCTCACTCAACCTGGCAGTACATGCAGCAGCAGAGAGACAGGAAGCCCGGCAGTACGCAGTGTAATCTCGCCTGCAACTATTTTCCTATCTTGCACGGTGGTTGCGTGTCAGTCTGAGTGTCCGGCACATTCACAGAGGTCAGACTCCTCAGCCATACTTCCCGCTTAGCAGTCACTTCCCTCTAAGGCCAGTGTCAAATCAAATCGGTGTGCACAAGCTAGTAAATGCCATGAGGTATTGCTACCTTTTTCTTTTCGTGCACTCATATAAGCTGTCAACTCATTTGGATAGATCTACCTAAGAAGACCTGACATCTTCATGTGAGGTGTCTTACTAGGATAAGTGTTTAAACAATGAGAGATTCAAAAAGATAGTCTTCCTTCTCAGTGCGTGTTTAGCACTAATGCGTTCAGTGTGGCATTACCGGAGCGTGTAGGTGTGAATGTGAAAGCTCGTTCAGATTGAAGCTGCCTGTCATCAGTCTTTGGCACTTGCCGAAAGCTGGCAGGTGTAAAAAGAGCAGGAGTGGGAGGAGATACAGAGAGACCTGGTGCACCTGTCAGGATGTGGCTCCACAAAGCTGAAGCATCAGACCTCACGCTCTGTCAAATAGCATGACACTGCCGGTGTGCTGCGTGCACGAAGACCCTGCACGTGAACCCTGTCATCTCCGGCTCCACAAACAGCGCTCACTTCCCTACTGTCAGAGCCACAGCCACAAAGGTTAATTAATACAGAACACTCCACCTTTCCCAACGAGCCTTTCAGTTGTCTTCTTATCCTCTGAGTCTTCCTGTCTATGGTGTGTTTCTCATGAGCTTATGAAAGAGTCTTGATTATGACCTGTGGCTGTTTTGGGGGAAGTACAAGTGAGGTGAAAAGAAAGAAAACGCAGCGCTCTTATTTCCCTTTTTTTCTTTTTGTGCAAAACTTGGCTTAGCCTGGTCAGTCACGGCTAACCTTGGCTGACTCTTGTTATAGGACCACACATTTAAATTTCATGCAAATTACATTGGATTTGAAAGGTTAGTCAACAAGTTCAAGGCTGAAAAACAACAAGCACAGCAGAGAGGAAACCTGGTTAATGAATTATTTCAGACAAGGCTACCAGGCTCGGTTACGGTGCTATCCTAAGCCACTGACCCAAATTTGACAGCAACAAAAGACACCAGGCCATCTGACATCTCCGACTAATCTTAATGGGCAGGATTAAGACTATTTCCTTGCCTCTGGCTTATCTCAGTTATTAAAAAAAGGGCACTGTAATGTTGGAGGCCAATAAACGAACTTGGGTTTATTTCTGTATTCAGGTTAGGAGGGTATTTATATAAAAAATAGAAAAGAAAGAAAACTGGACTTTAACCAAGTGGAGCAAAACTGTCAGAAGCAAAATAGATTAAAGGAAGAAAATAAATGAAGCTAAGCCCTTTCCAAAGAGGGATTAAAACCAGATTAAACCAGATCAAATTGTAGTCAACATATGTTTTACCAGGAAAGATGGGGGAGGCTTTGAAAGGGTCATGTGATCACTCAATTTGTGCCATGTAAGATAGTGTATAAATTTTCCTGCATAACCTCATTATGGCAGTATGAAAGTCAATACTGGGAAATTGTCGTGATTCAAGAACCCCATACTAAACTTGACCTCTCACACCAAGCTATGTCCTCCCTCATCCCACCATACTGGACATAAAAGGCAACAGTCTCTTTCGCTCTCCACATCTCACTGTCTCTGTCTCCTTACCAGCCTCGAAGTAATTATCCTTTATCTCTGACAATGTCAACCAATAACACCCAACAGCATTTTAAGTGATTTCAACTTGCCAGTGGCGAGAGAAAAGCAGCGGCAGGCGCGAACGCTTTATCATCGTGGGGTGCCTTTCCTCACTTTTTGAGACACCAAGAACAGGAAGGTCACAACATTATCAGTGGCGGGGAGGCAATTTCCCACTCCGAGTTGGGGAAAAAATGGTCTATGCTGCCAAGGCTGGACCTGATGCAAATGTCAGGGGTTGGATATCTAAAAGCCAATCTTCATCGTTCAACATGCGGGGTACAAGATTAATTGCAATATTCTCTCCTCTCCCAAAAAGGAATAATAAATTACTTCCGTTGTCAGAAACTATAATCCATTTATGCAATATGAAATGTGTCCTTAATAGAAAAAGAGAAAATGGGGGGCCACATATTTGGTAGTGGAAGTCAAGGTCATTTGGAGGCTCTCACGTTGATGCAACAGCTGGTGCCCATGCAAAGCGCTCGGTGTTAATAAAAAGTGACAACGCGGCCCCGGCTGTGTATATCACTAATATCGGACATGGGGCTGGCAGAGGAGGAGTGTGCTGCATTAAACGCTAAGTCAAGGTTACAGGAATCTAAAGGAGGCACCTAAGGCTAAACACTTTTCCATGATGTTATCCGAGGCTGGGGGTGCGCCAGCTACTCTGTAGGGCTTCTTCGCTTAAGCATTCGTAAATTTAATACAACTCAGGGAGATTAAATAAAATGACAGGCTTGCAAGCTGACCAAACACAATTGTAAAAATGTGGGAAAGTTTGATATGAGGCCTAACATTGCCTTGGGAAGCCCACGAGACCCGATATCACTTCAGGAAGCCCAAGACTAATAAACACATATTTGATCAGGCTTTGTATTAAATCCCAATGACAGAATAACGCCAGTGACACCCCAAAACTTGACGATATACCAGAATAGGGAGGGGTTAGAATAGACCCCTCACTGCTGTTTATTACACTGTGCACAGAGGTAGACACTCATTGGTAGAACCCAAGTAGGCCTCACTAAATCAAACAGAACATGGGCGGAGTTCAAGAAAAAGTCCAACCCTGGCCGAGTGTTTGATTGATTGCAGTGTTTTATGCTGGACTGTAGAGTGTTATGTGGGCTAGTTTGTTTATTTTATCTAGCTGAGTGTGAATTATGCTACAGACAGCTATCACTCAACCAACTGATTACTCGTCCTGGCTGTAATTCTTACCTGAGGAAAAAATTTAACCACTTGGCAATAAAATTGTGTAGAATTGGGAATTAAAGTGTCCATTCACTTCCCAGGTATATTAAAACAACATGAAATACAGTGTTATCTCTTGGAAGTAAAATGAAATCCACCACAATGTCTTTCTGAAACCATTTGCTTACTCCTGTATGTAACAAACACCATGATATTAGTAAACCTCACCAACTGTTTCTTAATTCTTAACACTTAACCTTGGACTGGCATTGCACTGACAGGTTATCATGCATTCGCTGATCTTTTCTCCGGTAACATGGTTATTATAAACAGACACAGAACCAAAACAAAATATAAAACAGGTGAATAAGAGATATTAAGCCTGAGAGCTGAGGTGATTTCACAAGGAAACCTTTATATTTATCCAAAATTAGCTAATAATAGAAAATAAAACACATCACTAGTTAAAAGTTCACTTGTATACTGTGTGATTCGTGTACATAGGAACTTGTAAATGGTTAATGGTTACAAATATAAACAAAAGTGACCTGTTTTCAAAGCGACATGCTCTATTAACCTTCCCATACACCCCCGCTATAGCACTGACCCTCATCCCTGACCTACTGAACTTTACTCAGACCCATATTCTTCCTGATTCTTGTTTAAAACAGAGCAATGCCACCAAATCAGCATATAACAACATACATGAATCCTGTTTTATTTTGTTTATTTTTAAAAATTATCATTCACAGCTGTTACCAAGTGACGTAATTAAAACAGAGTTAGCCAAACACTGAACACACTAAACTGAACTCAGCTCGAACACTTACTTTTCCTCACTTTTTTACCTCAGCTAAGCATAAAAACATTATATTTTCAGTTTGAATTCCACAAACTGGCATTCCATTACAACCCTGCATCCATTAGTTCGATGAAAACGCCTCTCTGAATATTCTGCATGGTTTCGAATTTGGTGATTAAAGGTCCAAAAAGGCCACTGAAGCAATACAATAAATCCCTGTCTGACTGGATTAAATATTCATGTCACAAGGTGCTCTTAAGGGACGGATACGTAAGAGATGATGAATCACCTACAGTGTTATCCAGAAAGACGGAGAAAAGTCCAGGCTGATCGCTGGAGTTGGAGTGTTTGCCTGTCTGCGCTACTCTAGGACATAAAATGAATGTTGCTGATACAACTCGATGTTTGATTTATAATATAATGGATGTGTTGTGGATGAGCTGAGAATGTTTCTGGAATGCAGCAAGCTGCAGTGGTGGTTTGAATGACAGTACAACTATCCATTAGTAGCGGAATGAGGGAACAGTAGGCATCTGTTCCTGACGTGCGTGCGATCTTATATACTGTATATACAAGCATGACCTATGTCTCTAATCAGTTAAGTGCACTTAACCTATTAAAAAAAAAAAAAAACGATTGTGTGTAACCTCCTCGAGCCAGCCTCAGGTAGCGTCGAGCCAGCTGGCAAGCGTGGCATTGAGCAGCAGCCAATGAAATGCCAGACCACCGAAATGTGATTAGCTGTTCCTCCCACACGCCTCCTCTGTTCTAATCACCAGAGTTTAGACTCCCCCAGACTTCATTTGAAACTGCTCTCTCTCTCTCTCTCTCTCTCTCTCTCTCTCTCTCTCTCACTCACACACACACACACACACACACACACACACACACACTCCCAGTCTAATCACTGAAGCTCTGACTCCTCCAGACTCCATTACTTCATCTCAGTCTGAGCAATCTCTCACTCTCTCCCTCCCACACCCACACATACCCACCCCTCTTACTCGGTTCTGCCAAGTCCAAGTCCATCCATCCTCTTTGTACCTAAAACACCTCAGTAATCCAAACTCCAGATCCCAGGCTCGGTCCAAAAAATCCAATCCTATAACACAGGACATGACACGCCACGCTTCTTTCTGTACCATATGACCCCCTGAGATGCATCACAGACCATGTTTAGCGTGCCCACATCAACAGCATGCAGTGCTGGAAAATTCCTTTATTCATTCTTTCATCTTCGGCAAGCGCTTTATCCAGTTTGGGGTGATGGATCTGGAGCTCATTCTAGGAAGGGACACAACCTCCCTACAAGAAACACACACACTCAAAAGGTAAAACTAAGACTTGCCAATCCACCTATTGGCTTGTTTTGGGGTTGTTAGGAAACCAGACACGCCCGAGGAAACCTACACAGAGCTCAGGATGGTAGATTACAGGGCCACAGTACATAGTGTACCACATGCACACTACAGACCAAAATATTTTTTTCTATTACACTATATTTAATACAAAAAAAAAGAAATTTTATCACACCGACAGCTCTTGTATCTAGTGATCTAATTGAACAAGAAGTAGTAGCACTACCTTTTTCCCCAGCTGTGAATGCAGATACAGGTAAAGTGTCCTGATCAATTTTCCCTACTGACAAGCATGCTTTGGCTGAATGCTAATGATTTCCCACTGTCTCCTTCCAACACACGCACCTCCTCGTATCTCCGCTTATCCTACCCCCTACCGCTGCCTCTCCCACGTATTTATACATTTCAAACCAGTGCCAATGGTAAAGGAGGGCATGTTGTTTTGTGCTGCTACTAATCAAGGCCATGTGTACCAGGGCACAGGATTAGAGGTTTCAGACAGCGCAAAGCTACACCCGTTATACCACAAGGTTACAGTTTAATCTGTGGTAACCTCGCACACAGCCTCGCTTCTCTTGAAGTACACGCTACATATCAGTGCTTGCACTCTCTCGGCAGCTTCCGTCCACTATGATACATATTATTGGACAAACTTCAACTCTCTGAGTGTCTCGCAGCTGCATGGAGCCGTCTTCGCTGCTGTGAGACATTAAAATGACGTTCATTAGGCATGCTGCACACACACACACACACACACACACACATACACCTCGGGCGAGAAATCGGAGAGGCGAACTGGAGCCTGACAGTAACGTCTGTCACATGCAGTACTACTGAACATCTGTGATTCTCACTTCTTTCCACCCACTAGCTAGTTATGCTCTATCATCCTACGATATACCAGCATGTGTGTCCTCCTTCCTATGGCACCGTCAAGATAAAACTTTGAAACTCGCCATCACTCGACGGCCAAAGTGCTTACGATTGCTGTGCCACCTGCTACGCCAGCTTTTATTCATATCATCTAAGGAAAAATACGGTTGGGGACATGCTGTTATTGGAAAATAATCAAGAGTTAAAGCTCATTTATACTTCCTTTAGCATTTTGAACAGTGTAACCGTCACTGCTGTCACTTTACTTGCTTGCTTCATTTACGTTAGCATGGATGGTAAGCTCTACAGCCACTGGAGGGCAGGTCAGAGTCAAATGTCTCTGACAACAATAAACATAAAAACAGCAATGGTAGAGGACATCATTATAATGTACAGTACCTACTAATATAAAGGCAAGAAGTGTTGTAGACACTGTAAACATTGTATACTACAAAGATTCCTAATTGGTTATGAAATTGCAAAACCCGTTCCTAACTAGCATCGCCATTAAAAATTTATTTTCCATGTTTTGCTTGAACTATTGTGTAGAACAGACAGAAGGTGCCATCAGTATCCATATTTAACACTGAGCATAAATGATTTTTTACGCCAAACGCGTGCCTTAATTATTTTATTCCTCTTATATCACCACTCTTCGCATACTTTACTGATCCCGATATTTTTTATCAATTAATGAAAAACACACTGTACTTTTTATCCATTTATTGTTGCAAACAGTCCACTTCCCACTTATGCTTTGAGCAGCTACGAAAATCTCACGGCTGCATTACCCGCAGCAACATCTCCTCAAAACAAAGGCACTCTGTGAGTGCAAACCTAAATATCTCTCAAAAACCGCCCCATCTCACAATGTTTAAGAATACTTGAAAAAATTCCTGCATCCAGAATTTGATCCAGATCAACTCTCATCTCTTCCATGAAAATCCTCACACTAGTTGTTGCGTGATACTGCTAACAAACACACAATCCGAAGGTAAAAATCACGGCTTGTAATATCAATGCGCTCCGCCAAAAAATGTCTCTGTGTCAATGATTATGCAATATTTATTAAAAAAAAAAATTAACAAAATTTATATTTAATGTAATATGAAACACATTCAGAACAATCAGATTCAATAGTTTGAAAGTTTGCACACCAGTGTAACAGTTTATACAAGACAAATGACAAAATCAGTGGAATTATTAAAAGAAGATGCCATGAACGTGCGACCCTGGTATCGATAATGCTGATCTTCCCTGCTCAGCAATACAGAAGGTGGAGATGAGCGAGAGTCAACAGGACCTTTTGCATCAGCAGGAATATTTCATTGTGTACATAACGAGTGTCATTAATCGCTCTTAACAAGAGGACGCAACCTCACCTTGGCAGTCTTGCATGTGGTTGAGGGGAGGAGTTACCGGAGGGGGAAGGGGGGGGGGCGCGTTTCAGAGAGACGGAAAGAGAAAGAGAGAGAGGCAGGAACTCAACATCACTGCACTCAGGAAACTGCCGTCTTCTGCTCTCCCTCTTCATGCTGATGTGTGAAGACAGCCAGCGGCTGTGAAGGCAGAATAAACACCCAGAACAAATGAAAGACTATGGGACACTGAAAGAGAGAGAGAGAGACAACGAGAGTGAGAAAGAGAGAGAGCCTGAAATGACAGCAGTGCCCTTGACACACTGACATCAGCCCTTTGTCATGTGACACTGTCATCTGCCACCTGGCAAGAACCTCCACCTTCTCATGGCCTCATCCTCTGGTGACCCCCTCCCACCCCACTCTAGAGGGCCCCCCTCCTTCTCAGAGCTGGCAGTGAAGGTCATGCAGGTCTCTGTGCCCTCATCTGTAATCCTCTGCTATTCGTCAGCCACCGTGCTGCGAGGGGAGAATGCCCAATTAGGCAGCTGTCACACAAACTGCACAACACCGTCCCTCTGTCGGGTGCTTGCGCAGCTGCGGGTGCCAATTACGGCCAGGGCCGTGCCCCTACTACCCCCGGATCCTGCCTGCTTCTCTGCCAAACGTAAGAAGAATCACACACAGTTTGCTTTGGCACAAGACCAACATGGAGGGTTTCTTCCCAAGGATCGAGGAATAATTCAGGCAAACGTCAGAAAGCCTGATTTCAACAGGCTGCAAGTCTGATCTCGTGGTTTTATAACTGATTTATCCTGGTCGGGGTTACAGTTAACTTGTGGACGGGGTTACAGAACTTGTTTACTGTTCATGGCCTGGTTCTTCAGAAACCAATCCACGTCCTACAAGAGAAGAAGTTACAAGAAAAGAACACTTGCTGGTATAGTTGGTGGCTTGGAATGCGTCAAAAGAAAAATCTTTAAGAAGAAGAAAAGCACTACCTCATCGGTGCATCCAAGGATGCGGCGTATATCAATTGCTGACAAATTTATTGTAACCAGACAATCCATCATCTCCAAACACATCTGTTTTGAGTAATGGGAAAGCTAATCTACAAAAATGAAAGGGAGCAAGTTGGAGGGCAGCCTGCTGAAGATTTACGGGCCGGAGGATCTCAACTCCTGGTGGCATTTATCGATCTTTAAGCACATTTAATCAAGAAGCTGCTGGAAAAAAAGAAGCAAAACAGCCAAAGCTTGCACATGGAGAAGATCCACAGTGCTACTGATAGCCCGATACACTAGTCTCATGGAATGGGTCAAAAAGGTGTAACACTGAGACTGAGACATTCTCTGTTGGAATGGATATACTTAGATCAGACGAAGTTCTGTAACTCACCCACTACTTAAAGTTCAATCTAAATGTTTTTTTTCCCAGCTAGGTCACACACGTTATCCCGGGTGATGGCCCATGTGACGGGCGTTCTGATTTAGGCTTTCGCCTGCACACTTCTGTCACAATCAGTCCGATGTACATACTGTATATTCTTAAAAGCTGTACGCCATCAGCTTTACACCGTCACTGTAGGTGCTGACAACGACCTTGATGAAAATCTCTACCGAGTTATGAGAAGCTGTGTGAAGGATGAAGGCGAGGAGGATTTAAGAAGGAGCGACGGGGGACTGTTTAGACAGTCGTGAAGTTGAGCTAGCGGAGGGGGCCACCGTGGAGAGCAAATTTGAATGCTTGTCTCTTTAAATAACTTTAAAACCTCTCCTTGTTCTCTTGTACACTTCTTCCAAGTTAACACACACCCACCCAACACACACACACACACTGGCACAACAAAGCTGCCTTGCCTCCTTTCAGCTTTGTCAGACAGAGAGTGGGAGTCTTTTATCAGAGAAACAAAGGTTACTGTGCAGCACAACGCAGCAGATCTGGACCTGGAACTCTGAGACACCGAGGGGGTTAAATCCCCTTTTCCTGTCTGCATGGGGGGGTGGGGGTGGGGGGTGGTGGTAGCGAATGATGGATTTTAGTGCCCCTCTTCTCCTCCCCCCATTTCCTGTTGTTCCTGAATGTCACGGGCAACTGTGTGTTTGTGTGTGTGTGTGTGTGTGTGTGTGTGTGTGTGACCTTGAGCGGCATCGCTGGCACGACACACATGAGCTGCCTTGCCTGCAGGCGTCCTTGAACTGGATCTGCAAGACAAAAACCTTTCATGCCGTCTGATAGACATCTCAAATCTCCTTCAGCGTCTCGCTCTTCCAATCTGCACGGCTGCTCTCTCAAAAACCCCTCCCCCCTCCACCAAATATCCCCGCCCTTCCAGTGGGAACGGCGTTATCAGAACGCTGTATCTCTACCCTTATGAGTGAACTCTGAGATACCAGCAGAATTTCAAAGGGTTTCTCTGGTTTATTTTTAACCTCCAACACAAATTCCCACTAATTCAGTTTATGTGGGTGAGAGGGGAGGGGAGGAATGGGGTGGCGGGGCTGGTAACCAGCGCGGGTATCCGGATGGCGCTGGTGCCACTGTGGGTGTGGAGTCTGATTTGTCTCAGGACACCAATTTACAAACGATAGCCCGTTGCATACTTCTCAACAGAATGAAAAAAAATATCCAATATGCAAACTGTCTTAACAGTAAGAATGCAAGGGCCATGACGAAGCGCTCTTGTTCAACACAGAACAGCTTGTCTTATCTCAGAATAATAATGAGCGTATTTTCGGAGCTGCCACACAACCCTGGAATATGGTAGGCCTGAAACTAAGTTTAACCTGATTGGCTAAGCAAGCAACTGCTGAGAACGAGCTGGCCTGGAACAAGGATTAGAGGAACGATAAAGGAATGTCACGAACTAAGCCTCAGATCAGTGGTGTGGCGATCTGCTGGGATGCCTCAAACTTCCGAGGGGCTGATAAGTTGCCAGGGAAAAAAAAAACTCTACTGAAAGTGGGTTCTGCAGAAGAGGGATGAGAATGCTATCACTATGCAAATGCAGTGGCACACATTTGGAAGCACCAGCATGCCAAGCCAAGATTCAGAGCATTAAACAAATATCTGGATCGTCCTCCATGTCTTTGCTGAAGCATGAAAGGAGAAACGAGGCGTTTCATCATGAGCGTGGACAGGATGCTCACTCTTCATGGGAGATCTCGCAGGGTCGGTGTCCATTCTGCCCGGTTATGTCGAGTGACCTTTCCTGACTGTAATGCTGTCGCCTGGGTTCTGCGGTCCTGCTGGAAACCATCTGCTCCGTTCTTCCGATGACGGTTTCGGAGCGTCCGGCTTGATGGCTGGTTTCTGAGCTCGAGTTCTTGGAAATGATCTTTGCTTTGAAATGAGTCAGACTTTGGTTCTTTGACAGCGTGCATGTAACAACAGATCTCTTTTCAGTGATGGAAGCAAACAAAAATGCTAATCCACGGCGTATGACCCTACTCCAGTCGTGATGTGTGTTATGTGCCATTTCATTTCAAGGGCCTCGCACACCTGTGTAAATATAGCACGCTTTCAACACAAGCCGAGCTGGGTTCCATTAGCCAGAGTGCTTGTGGGCGCTTCTGCACTACGACCTGCAAGTCACACTTTGGTATAATTGAAGCGCTAAAACACATATACATAAACACACATCGGGTCAAAGTCCCATTACTTATGCTGTAAAGTCCCTTTACTTATGCTTATACAGAACAAACAGTGCGTAGCGTTATTAATAGCCCGTAGTGCCAAGGATAAGGCTTGGAAAACTACAAAGTCCAGTCTTTAGCCTTGTATATTTTGGAAAGTCTTCATTTGTCAATAGGCTACACCTAAACCTGACCCTCTCTTGATTTACCCAACCTAATATAATAACTACTGTATTCCAAACACCTGGAAACAACTCTGATGTGAACTGGGAACCCGTTCAACGTCTGTGGGATCAGCGGAGTAACACGCTGTGATCGAGAGCAAACTTATTTTTGGTCTCTTGTTCTGGGCAAATTTGCACGAGACGAGTGGAATGTAAAAAGGAAACGGAAAGACGCATTATATCTTCTTTTCAACGAGTATTTCTGCAGGGCTTTGGTGTGCCCGCATATAATGGACTCCAAGAAAAAAAAAGACAGAGAGAGAGAGAGAGAGACCTCCACGCACGACTCGGGGCATATAATCTACGGTTCATTTGCAGCTTCTTCCACAATACGACAAGTCGTTTACAAGATGTAGCCCTTGCCACTGACCCACTTCCATGTAGCTGCGTCTGGAGACGAGGCTCCTGCTCCCCATCTGACTGACGACAGCTCTGCCACCCTCTGCCTCCGTGAACTGTGAGAAAAATAGGTCGCCATGACCCACTTTTCCTTCTGCGTGTGTGCGTTTCCTTTTCTTTTCTTTTTTTTTCGATGACAGCATGTGAAGAGCACTGCAGAGTCTTGATCAGGCACCTCGAGGACAGTCAGAGAAAGAGAGTGGAGGGAGAAGGGGGGGGGGGGTAGAACCAGAAAAAGAGCGAACTGGAGAGGCAGCAAGATAGAAAGGACTACCTTCATTAACCCCAGTGTGCTGAGAACAAGCTCAGAGAAATATGAAGCTCTTATCAGGCTTCATAATTAATTAAACAGGATTCACAGCTCAACTCAGCGGCCCAATCACTTCTTCCCCTTTCTCCATATCCCGTTCATCCTTCCAGCTTGGGAATAGCTCCATCAGCAAAGCCAGGAATGCATGAGTGCCGGATCCTGGGCGTAGAAATGCCTATACTAACAGACTGACAGGTTTACTCATTAACTTCTGGTGTACACAGACACTGTCTCCTAAATCCCAAGAGCTTTACGGAGGATCGACGGCTGCCTCTCAACCTGCACGTGTTGCTTTTACAAAGAGAGAGAGAGGTATGAAAAAAAGAAAGAGAGATGTTTGCTGATAATGCTGGCGCGAGCTCTCTTGCCCCCTGCGACGTTCCTCTATGTGATCCCTGTAATGTGAGAACATGTTTCCAGGCAACACAAACTGACAAATGGTCAGATATTGATCCTGGCCGCGCCATCGGCACAACAACAACCAATGTTTCTCCCTCCGACATGCATAATGCATGATGTACAAATGAAACGGTGCACAATGCCCAAGATGCCTCGGCATTAATGTTGCAGCAATGGGGCTAGCGTGAGATACAGCCTGCGAGGTTTGGGAGAAAAAAGGAGCGCATTAGCGTTAGCATTATCTGGATTTCTACCCGACCATCACACCTATATGTGTGTCTTGAACATCAACTTTAGTTCCCTTTCACTCTTCTTACGCACTCGGAGGGAAAGCATTACCCGCCCCCTTGTATGCATGAGGTCACAGATACCCATGATTGGCTCGTGATCGCTTTGAATGGCAGGGAGGTGAACGTACGCTATACTTTCCTCAAGCTATAACTCAGCCAATTAGCTCCCATGGACTTCTGGCCACGTGCATCAACCTGGATTCGAACTTGCAATATCAGACTGCAGTCTCCTTTAAGTCAGTTTTGGGAAGATGTTTTGTGATTTGCATTCATTCAGACACAAGAACATGAGTAAGATCAGGCACTAATAAAATACTGGAGCATGCAATGATGTTGTAGATAATTTAACTCCTCCGACGCATATATGGGCACGAGTGTTTATCCAAATACACATAAATATAAAAATCAATAAATTTGCTGAAGTGAACTACAGGTGATTTATATTTTCAAACCCAATGCTTGTCTGGACCATCTATCACTCTTCTGTAAGGCCTTCTTCATAAGCTGTTGAATCATTGTTCATTGACCTTATTAAGCCCATTTAAATGTATTTAGGTCAGGCCCTGCTTCACTGCGAGCATGAAGGTCAGCCCTGAATGGAAGGGCAGGTGGCTTAAAGGGAGGCTCGGCTAAATCAGAGTCGTCTGGCTTTGGTGACTCAGCCATGTAAACACGGTTACACAAGCGGAGCATTAGCACATTTAAGCACACGGTTTTGTCTCCGCATCACATCTTCCGATGCTCCAGGATCATTAACTATTTCAGTTACAGAATATAGCCGAGATCCTAATGCAATTAAATATTTTTTTAAAGGAGCAAGAAATGATTTTAGTTGCATATCAGTACATCCAAAAAGCTTTTGTTACGGTTGCTATGGGAAACAAGCGCTTTTTAAGGAGGAAATGGTATTACAAAATGCGCCTCTGGTCTACTTACATCTGCCGGGACTAATTAACTGGTTCTGTTTGTGCTTGTGATAGAAAAGAGAGAGAAAATATTTGTAGACAAAGAAATCTTTCTCTGTATATTCTCTGTACTTGATGCAGATACAGAATTAAACAAAGCAATTGTGTCAATCACACTGTCAGATCGCACGCTGCTCTCGATAACAACAACATAAAAAAAGATCCGATGGATTAACACGGAATAGAGCTCATAACCTTATGCCCAGGCTGATAACGAGAGCACCTTATCGCTAGACAACAACAAATCTTCCGAGAAGTGTGTTACACACAGTCCAGCACGTCCTCTTTTTGTGAGGAGGAAGGTCACATGACTGAACCTTGTTTGAGATTGTTATTTAAACACCTCTTCGGTCAAGGTCAGGTTAGCTGTTCTGCCTACTCTCTACCCCATGGCTTAGCCTTGAGGACCACGGAGTCGCTGGCTAGGACGGGAAGGGCGCATTTATCTTCCCACGCCGCCCAAGGACGTCTCCCGACCCGCTGTAGGGAGCTCTAACTCATTCCAATCGGCCCGCTAATTGGGATGCGAGGAAAGTAGTCACGGGGTAAGGATGAGTGCTACTCCATGCGGAGGAACGGTGAGCCAAAATCACGACTGGCTGCAACAGCTTGCGAGAAAAGTGAGGCCAAAATAAACAGCGTGGAGTGGTGTGTTGCGCTTGCGCCTTGGTAACCCACAGCAGTGCACACGCCACATGTCCCGGTGTGAGTAAATTCCTCTCCAGCATGCACAAAGAAGGAGGATGTGCCGAGACTTGATCAACACCGCACCACTGACTGCGACCCGGGAAAAGATATCCACTCTCCGCCATCTATCGGTGCTAGAGAGGTGTCCCTTGTTGCCTGGTAACAGCACACTTCACTTTAACCCCTGAGAGGAGGCTTTTGTGCACCAACAGCAGGAGTTTGATGTCAGTCAGCTTTAGGAAGTGAGACAACTTCATCCTTGGCAGTTTCTTTTTTTAATGTGCCTGGAAAGGCGTAAGGCCTTTTTAAGACCACAATGTTTTGATCTCTATGGGAAAAACACTGGATGTGACAAGACTAGCAAGTTTACTTGGCCAGGGACAAATAAAGCAGGGCCTCAACTAAAGAATGAGAGCCAAGAGTGTCCGTTAAGTGCTCATACGAAACCAGGAGGAGAAGAGAAGTCACTGTATTCAAATAAAAATTTGTATTTAATACCTGTGTGTGGAAGTACTCAGTGTGTTAACTTTTGGCTGACGGCCATCCACAAGCAGAGCGGACAATCATTGGGAATCAGTTATATAGAAGTAATTACCAAACACACATTATTATTAGATGTAATAAACATGTAATAAATGCACTAATTCATTCATCTGCCGAACTGCTTACTCCTACTAGGCTCATGGGAAGGCTGGAGCCTATCTCACCCCACATGGGGCGAAGGCCGGGTACATCCAGGGCCAAGACACACACACACACACACACACACACACACACACACACACATCTAAGGGCAATTTGGAAAAGCTTAATGTACATGTCTTTGGATTATACCTGGAGAAAACCCACATAAGCATGTAGAGAACATACAAACTCCACACAGGAACGCCTCAAACCCAGGACCCTCTTGCTATGACGCGAGCTGTGATGTGCTAACCATGACGCCACCGTGCTGTGTGTGTGTGTGTGTGCGTGTGTGTATATACTGATTGCAAATGCAACTTAAATCTGCCTCGTTTTCTCTCCGTGGTCCAAATCCCATCTTCTCTTGCTGTTTTTGAAAGAAATAAACCTTGCCCATTAAACATTCTACCTCACAGGTGACATACAGGGTCTCAGTCCCAGACTCCGCCCATTTTTTAAACGTAAATCCACAAAAATGCTTTACTTAACTGCAATTTGAAAGGAAAGTATTTAACGTACAGATCTTTCGGTAGTCCCGGAAGGCCCTGACCTGTCCATGTGTACACTCTCTCTCGCTCTCTCTCACACACATATAAGTCGGGTCATTACGTAAATCTCTTCCCGCCACAGCTTACTGCACCAGACGCTGTGTCCTTGCCTCAGCTTTGAAGGTTCCCATAAGGACGGCCGCTCTAAGAAGTTATGAAGGACAGCGCTGGTAACAGGCTGGCTCTGCAACGGCCTTGGACTTTGAATTCTCCGCCAGACAGGTTCATGCATCAATCCTTCAGCTTTACACAGACAAGGCACTCACCTTTCATGACTCGACTCAACAGGAATGAGTGGCATTTCACTTAGCTGGACCTCTCTTTCTCTCTCTCTCTCGCTCTCTCTGCCTTGTTAAAAAAATACAGCTGTGCACGGTTCCCCTGGAACAAACTTAGTGTTTCAATAAAGCACTGTGACCCCTCCCCACCCACCTTTTTTTTTTTTACAAACACCTGTATATAGAAGCCGTAGATCTCCTCTGACAGTAATTATACAGAATTAAATTATGCACCACAAGAGCAACAGGGTTTGTGTTTCTCATAATCAGCACCTCAGCAGAAGCTTTACAGACTTCAGCTATTATACCAGTGACCTTTTCCTTCACATAAAAGACAGTACCTTATAGCAAAGGCGTGCATATACCTATATGTAGCATATAAAGCAACCGTTCTTACATCCCTAAGGTAAAAAAACACAGGAGGCAAGCAGAGATCAGTTTAGGTTCCATTTCAAAAACCCAATTTAAATAAACAGCTTGTGGGAACACTCGGTGAACAACGGCACTTCCCAGTCACAGATACTTCCCCAGTTTTTAAATGGGTGATGATGCTAAGGGCGGCGTGCCTAATTTATCTGACCTGCATCTTTTTCCTGGGACTGGAGCATAAATTCAACAAGATATAAATGATTAAAGGTAAAGCAGTCATGCACGGATCAGTCCGCTGTCAGATATCAAGAAGCTGTTATGGGGTTTTCTTTGTTCTAGGTTGGTTGTTTCTCTAATCATTATTTAAGATATAACAGCAATGGGTTTAACACTGTAAACATCTCAAGAGTGGACGATGTAACGAAACGTACAATTTGTCTTCCTGTATAAAGGAGACGCAATAGAAGTGACATCACTGGAATGATTTCGAGGTGAGAATTAGCAGGCGTTGTTTTCTTCTTTCACCTCTCTCTCTGTCTCTCTGGCACGACTCCCAAACATAAAACAAGAGCTGATAGGTTCATTTACATTTTCCGAGCAACCATCAACACCATGAGTGAGTCATCCTCACACTTAGACGAACCCAACAGCGATGCTCACTCTTGGCACAATCCCAATTTATTGCATAGCGCCTCATTAAAAGCATCAAGTGATCAAGTGCCACCTTTCTAAGTCCTCAACACACACACACACACACACACACACACACACACACACACACACACACACACACACACACACACACACA
>JAQMYF010000008.1:18830696-18843431 GCA_030014195.1 Neosilurus mollespiculum
TGTAATGTATGATAATAATAATAATAATAATAATAAAAAAAAAAATAATAATAGGGCGGCACAGTGGCGTAGTGGTTAGCACTCTCCGCCATTACAGCAAGGAGGCCTGGTTTTGTTTTCCGGCCTTGCTGAGGGTGTTTCTGTGTGGAGATAGCATGTTCTCCCATGCGTGCGTGGGTTTCCTCCAGGTACTCCAGTTTCCTCCCACAGTTCAAAAACATGCACAGTAGACTAACTGGCTGTTCCAAATCACCCCTAGGTGTGATTGTGAATGGTTGTATGTGTGTTGGCCCTGCGATGGTCTGGCGAGCTGTCCAGGGTGTACCTCGCCCTCGCCCAGAGTCGGCTGAGATGGGTGCCAGCCTCCCCACGACCCAAATTATGATTAATCAGCTTAGAAAATTAATGAATGGATGAATGAATGAATAATAATAATAATAATAATAATAATAATATTTTAATGAACAAATCATGATTTAATATCTAACATTAATATCTAAATGTTGGGTTGGAATTCCAACACATCCTACTTAACCACACCCCCAAGTACACAACACGCCTACCATTTCCCCTTTATGGGAGTAATATAATAGCTATTCTAATTTTTGGGTTACACAATCCCAAATATCAGCTCACACTGAAAAGTAAACCTCAGCTGTGTAAATATTAATCCTTTACAGACAATGTGTTTAATAAAATCAGCACCCAGCACTTGTTTGGCTCATATAATCAACTCTGCTCCAGGAGTTCAAACAGAGGTTAGCAAGGCAGATAGAGAACCGTCAGATTTGTCTTAAATCCAGCACCAATATGATCTGTGCTCTGGTGCCAACAGAATAGACCTTTATGCAGTTTTATTCGTCCTTTAACCCATTGCGTCAGACTGCCTGATCTGAGAAGACGCTTGGGGGCAGCGAGTCTGGATTCCGACGCCTCGCTGTCTCGAGGCCTTGGGGCCAGAAAGAATTAACCTTTGACCTATTGACCTCTCTGTGGCATAAGCAACTGTGTTGCTGGTGGGCAGAGTGGAGAAAAGAAACTGCAGGCAGGTGCAAACAGGCACATTACATGCACACACACACAAACACACACACACACACACACACACGCATAATTTCAGCCTTGTGAACTTAGCTCCAGGACCCTCACCGCATTAGATTACACATTAACTTCCTAAATAAATTATTTCTGGACCACTAATGATAAGTGTCTCTAGAAAAGGAAAGACATGTCTGAAGGAATTTAACACGGAGTACCAGGTCATCACTTATCACAGAAGTTTGACCGTAAACTTCATGTAAGTCCAGGGATTCAAATGTAGAGTGTGTGGAACTGAGAATAAGTAAAGTGCAGGATAGGTTGCCCTTTGACAGTGTTAAAGTGGTCAAGAAGTACGTGTTTGCTATATTATATTAATTTCACAAGGGAAATTAGGCTCTGCAGTTATTCCATACAAAGTGAGTACACACGCCAGACTGTAGCACCCAGAGAGGAGTCGAGGGCTATTAGGTGGAGGAAGAGGAAGGAAGGTGCTGCTCACTCCTCCCACTGCCACACATTTTCTCTGCCGGTTCAGGAATGGTACCGGCGTCCCAAACCCGCTTTTCAGTGGCATAAATAGTTTAAATGACACATCATCAATGCCAAATGTATCTGCTGCCAAAAACAACATGCCCTAAATTTAAATAAATATTAAAACCCCACAGAGACAACCAGATTTGCTTGATGCCAGCTCATGTAAAAAATTCCATGTCTGCCAGAGACCCAGAAGCGTCTCGGTGAAAGAATGTGACATCTTGAAACTAAATCTCCCAACCAGGCAGGTATGAACGTGACACCCTCCAGCTTGGTGATGAGCCTCATCATGAACCTCGGTGTCTCGTTTCACCCGCATGTGCAGTATGTTTCATGTTTATCCCGCACATGTACCGGCATGAAGAAAAGAAATCAGGAGCTTGACTGTGACGTCTAGATATACGATACTGGAACATTTTTATAGAAATTGGCATAGAAAGCTCTCTCTCTCTCTCTCTCTCTCTCTCTCTCCCCCCCCCCCCACTCTCTCTCTCTTTCTCTCACTCACTTGCTGTCATTCGCATGCTTGCTCTCTGGTGCGAAAGCAAAGCTTCTGACATGACGTTCCCTGCGTTAATCAAAAGTGATGAGCTGTTTGAATGTCGCCTCATGAATAAATTAAACAAGTTTAAAACGTCCCTGGTGAATGATGGCATAGGGAATACACACCGCCTGTCTCTTTCTCCTGTCTTCAGGATTCAGAGACGTTTCGGTGTCTTTGCACAGACAGGAAATGAAGCTTGGAGCGGATTGGTAGGTATTGGAAGGAGCTTGCTGGTGTTCACACACACTACCACACAAAATATCTTTAATATAAGCAAATTCATCTCATGCATGATTTGACATTTCTACCACATCAGATTACATGAAGAGTCAGTCTGGAAAAACAAAAATACACACCATACATGGGAAAAAAATTATCATGTGAAAGTTTGAAGAAAATCCCTCAATGCATTCTTGAGATACTGAATTAGAAAATGCCTCACATGAGGCCACAGTGACCTTACCCTTTGACCTATGACCTCAAAAATCTAAACAGCTCGTCCTTGCGTGAAGGTGGACATCTATGCACAGTTTGAAGAAAATACCCCAAAGCGTTCTTGAGATATTGCATTCCAAACAGGTCCAAGTAAGACCACAGTGACTTTGCCCTTTGACCGGAGACCTTTAAAATCTAATCAGTTCATCATTGGGTCGAGGTGGGCATTTGTGTACAATTTTAAGAAAATCCCTTGAAGAGTTCTTGAGATATTGTGTTCACAAAAAGGCTGGTACAGAAGGAGGGACAGATGGATGGACAACCTGAAAACATAATGATAAGCATAAATAAAAATAGCTTCTTAAATGAAAATAACAATGCATCTTATTTCACATGTAAAGTTTACTTGATATTTCTGTAGGTGACTTTTTATTGTAAAATTGAAATTTAAATAATTAAATAAGAATGGTTATCCTAATTCAAGAACTTTTCACTAATTTCAAGCTTAAGGTTGTTTATTTACAAATTTTCCCATTAAAGCTGCAAAATTGTACATCATGTCTGTGCATTTGTTTTAGCACTATTAATAATGAATAAAATATAATAATCAGAAAGAGAATACTTTATTGATACTCATCCACCTCAGCTATAATTGGGAGGAAATTATAATAATAAAAACAAACAAACAAGCAAATAAAATTATTATTAATAATAATAATAATAATAATAATAAATTGTATCTATTTATTTATTTGTATAAATTGTATCTATTTTTTGTATACCTTCCATGTGAGCTACACGGAAGGTACAACGATGCGGTCATTTTCATTCCACAGGAGAATGTGTGTGTGTTTGTCAGTCCGCAGTCCACTAGTGCGAGCTGGGTCCTAGTAAGTTATTACCTTTCGTGTGAGTAATTATATTGTTCATGTTCTTATTACTAGACATTTGAGAGCTTACGAAAATTGTACTAAAGTACAGTAATATTACGACATTACAATATAGTCATTACATTTACATAGACAGGAACTTTCCATTAGGTCTAACGCCAGGATCTAACTATATCATTAGAAGTTCAACTTCATCTTCAACTTAGACTGAGCATGCGTGTGTCCAAGTACCCATAACATGCGAAAGAAAAGTGAACACCTGTGTTCACTCCACCAGTCATTTATTATTATTATTATTATTATTATTATTATTATTATTATTATTAATAATAATAATAATAATAATAATAATAATTTTATTTGTTTGTTTGTTTGTTTTTATTATTATAATTTCCTCCCAATAATAGCTGAGGTGGATGAGTTACTCCCAACTTTACGTTAACCGACTTTAGGTTACGTTTACAGTAGTAGGATGTGAGGTTTCGCTGCAAAACAAGATATATCTTTATCCCTTTCAAAAGAATTGAGAGAAAAAAATATATATTTTCCTAAAATATATACAATTTACTGAGATGTGATAAAATGGAGAAAAAAAGCATGGAAAAAGTACGTTTTGCATTGAAAATATATATCAAACATATATAACATGAACAACACACAGTTACAAACTTGAATATCCAAACAAGGAAAATGGTGTTTATCTCCGTTTTGAGTAAAAGCCCTCATAGTCTCACTTCTAATAAAATCAAATGAAATAAAATAAACTAATAAACAATGATAAAGAAATTGCTCATTTTTTATTTTAGTTTCTTAAAGTTTTCACTATCACCCAGCTAACACTTGCTGTGGGACCCATGTAGGTTGTAAGCTGGCTGAAAAATGAGTCTCATATTGTGTGTGGGCTCCATGTCAACTGCCCACATGTTTAAAGGCCCCACCTTGGTTATATCTGGACTCCATCGGCACAAAGTGGGCATGGGCCCAAAATGGGCATCTGGAGCCCACTTGAGGCAACTAAGTGTGCCTCACTTTGGCAAGCCTGGGTGGACCTTTTATCTGGTTTCTTGTTGGGTTACTACTAGGAAATAAATTCATGTGGGCAGTTGACATGGGGCCACGAAGGAACCCATGAACAATCCTGTATGGGACCCATTTTGCAGCCCACTTACTACCCACATGGATCCCACATAGAAGTGCTGACTGGGCAAATTATTATATTTCCTCCAACATCACACAAAGATCTTCCATTGTTTTCAACTTGGCATGGTTTTTTTGGGTTTACATTCTGAAACGCTACAGTGAAGTGAAGTATAATCTCGCCACTCATTCGTGGGATGTTTCGGGTCATCCATTGCATTTTGTTACTGCGCCTCGTTGACCTACTTCATGTGCTCAAACTAATCCCCACGAGTTCAGTGGGTGGTCGGGGAGGAAACCGCGCTCTCACTCTCACTCTCCTTCATTTGAATATCAGCTAGCAAGGGTAGAGCCATTTGAAAAAAAACACCTCTCCACCCTGCCGAGGGATTTGAATGCTCAGTCACAACATTCCAGGCTGCTGTTTTCCTTTCTCCTTCAGATGTTGCTTGCAGACACGTGATTCCGCCACCAAAAAAAACCCTGGTAAAAACCTGATTCTGACAAGCTCACTTCCTCAGTTCACAACTCTCAGACCGCACACTTTCATGGACTTTTTTTTTCCTTTATAGGTCAGCTTTTGTAAATGTAGTGCACACTTCCTGGTCACACCTCACAACCCATAGTTCCCAATCTAGATAAACCGGCTGTGAAATATACAGGCTCGGCTTACAAGAACAATAGGGTTTTCTAATTGACATAGTCGAGAAAGTGTCTTGGGTGAGATTTTATTACCGATGTTGGAGCGATCCCATTACTCTCCAACCCGTGCTCTCGCTGTGTGTTTTACAGCCGCTGAACCTAGTCATCCTTGTCAAATTGCTACTGTTATGGCCAACACATAAGTCATTCATCTATAACGCACGCATAAGACAGCATACATTACACAATTCCACTGCTGGGGAAATGAAAATATGCATGATGTATGGAGTAGTGCAGAGAATCCATGTGCAAATAAGAGAAATTAAAGCAAAAGGAAAGAAATGCGACGCTTAAAATCAAGTGGTATTGAGGCCCGTACGTGCCACCAAGTCGTCCCTTTCTTTCAGCACGCAGTGAGCACACTAAAGGACAAAAAGACAGTTTCACAAGGTTAGACACTCTTCTCTGTCACTCTTTCAGGGTTGGTGTGTGTATTGTGTTTATATATGCGTCCCTGTTCCTGTCCCCCAGGCACGTTCTCTCAGTTCCCACGAGGCCATTGACATTCAATCGCCCCTGTTTACTCATTATCAGATCAGCATGGAACAGGCCGAGGCATTTTAACAGACCTTCAGCTGATAAAGCTCCCCATTCGAAGAAGGAAATCAGCGTCGTAACAGCTTAATACCAATTCGTCAGTCTCAGGGCATTTGCAGGCACTGGGGGTGATCCATAATCCTGGATGGATATTATACAGAGTGGTGACATTATACCTTAACCCCTGCCCGCACACAGAAGAAGGCCAAGGTAATATGTATGTGCACCATAAATAACGCCAATCGAAGAATGCTGACTGGAAGAAGGGAAAGATTTCAATAACCAGAAGCAGCCATTTTGCATTTGAGGACGTGTGCATTAAACGTATACAGATGACACGCGTCAGTTCTGAAATGAGCAAAGCCGTCAGGTAACGTCCGAATTGCTGGTGGAGTGACATTACAGATACAAATGGAGTTTAAATTAGAGACATTGGCCTTGCATGCCAGTCGATAGCAGTCCTGACCTGCATTATGCCAGACAGAGATGCCCTTGGATCTCTGGCTGCTGCATTCTTATCACCATCCTGGAGGCAGATTTAGCATATTTAGCTCTAATGCTAGTTCCAGCATTTGATAATGGCTTCTCTAGATGCTAAGTCTTTAGAAATCTTCTCCATACATATCTGGGAGAACCCTTTCAGCTGTGAAAGTCTTGCATTAAACAGCATGTGATGACTCTGGTGTTTCTTAGTCAATCCTGGATATCTAAACATCCCCTGACTGGCTTCTCGTTCCTGACAGAAAACACATTATGGAAGGCAGGAGAGGTAAAATAAGTGGCCTGACCTTGAGATGGAGCTGAAATACAATCCTCTGTTACCGCTGCGGGTCGGTAACTTTGTCCTTCATGCAATTAAAGTCTATCTTCCCTAACCACCCACCCATACTCTGACATTTTCATTTGCACGCACATATCCACACACATTTTCCAACGAGCTGCCTCGCTTATATTCCGCAGAGCCAGGCGGAAATTTGTGCCTCATTCTTTTCTCAGCACAAGATGATTTCACGTGTTCCAAGCCTGGGGGTGCAAATGTTTAAGGAGGCCTTTCTGCTTTTGCCAGCACTTTGTTCCAGTCATGGATGGCGACCTCTATTCTACAAAACTGCAAAATATTTTATGCAAAACAACATACTGTGTCTTGTCAGATGAGCCAAAACATTGATGTACAGGACGCCTCAAGACTTGCTGCCTTGGCTGGAAAATAGCAGCCTGTCAGCAACTTGGACGATGTCAGTTACGTGATGTCTAATTATGTGATCCGTCTCTAAAAAAAAAAGGCAACTCATTCAGATCAGTGTTCATGAAGCATTGAAAGCTTATTCGCTCCAATGGATGCTTGCAATATGATGGGCACGTTGATCTGGAGGAGCATGTACAAGAAAAACCCTCTAGTTTCAGAAATGTTCGTTTTCAGCAGTCTTGTTTGGTTTAATGTGTAATAAAAAGTTTACTGTGGTCTTACTGTATTCTAATTGAAAAGAAACAGCCCTATGTAGGCAGCATTAGTGTATATTAAAGAGATAAAGGCTGTTGGTATCTACTACATGGGAATGGTGCGATCTGATCGGTCCGTGCTATCATCATCATGGCTCATTTTCATGCATTTTTTTTTGTGTTCCCATGTAATATACTCTATACTAAAACACCTTCACAAAGCACAATATACTTATGTTTCCAGAAAGTATGTAACACGTTAAATAGACACCATTAGCCACACAGCTCTTAGCTCGACTCAAAGTACAGAGCTCACTTGACCGGCCTCTGTCATGGTTTTTATTGTGTAAATAGAAATGAAAATATCTTGGTTATTTGTTTCCGTGTAGTATATACTAAAACTTTTAATGAGATGCATTCAGTGCTGACCTGCTTCTGTCATGACGTACAAAATAAACCATAAACATCTTGTTTTAGTATGCTTTTTGCTTATGTTTCTGTGTAGTATAAATTAAAACAATCATATGTCTCAGGGTTGATGGATGTTAAGTTAATTAATTGTTCATCAAATTCACATAGTGGCTGCCCACTGTAGTAAATTCCCACAATTATATTCTAAGATAAACATGTCAATGTGGCACCAACCAATACTCCAATACAATACTCTGGTTTCCTCCCACAGTTCAAAGACATGCACATTAGGCTAATGGACTAGTGCAAATTGCACCAAGGTGAGTGTGTGAATGGGAGGGTGTATGTTGGCCTTGTGTCTGGCAAGCTCTTCAGGCTGTATACTGCCTTCGCCCAGTGTTGGCTGAGAGGCTGCAGACTTTCCACGACCCTAATAGGATCAAACAGTGAGTGAGTGAACTAGCTAACTTAATACAACATCATATTGTATGTACTGTAGCTAGCTAATTTTCAAATGTTCAAATTTTGCTGGTTGTTAGCTCAGTCACTCTCACTCATTTGCTGAGCTGCTTAATTCTACTAGTGTCACAGGGACGCTGGAGCCTATCTCAACCAACACGGGGTGAGAGTGGGGAACACCCTGAACACCTTGCCAGCGCACAACCATTCACATTCATACTTTCACCTAGGAGCAATTTGGAAGAGCCAATTAGCCTAATGCGTATGTCTTTAGACTGGGGGAGGAAACCGGACTACCTGGAGAAAACCCTGGTTTATAAGTTATAAGTTATTAAGACACTGCAGCTAGTAAAGCTGTTGCTCCCAGAACAATTAAAGAACTAGTTTAAGTCCAAGGCCAGGTGAACCTGGCAGCAACATCAATGTGTGTGTGTGTGTGTGTGTGTGTGTGTGTGTGTGTGTGTGCGTGTTTGATTAAAAAAAAGCTTTTAAAGTGTAATCTGTAAATTAGTTGTCTAACAAAAGAGCCATTGAGTAGTTGGGGGATTCCCAAGGTTAGATATATAAATCAATAAGTTACAGAATGACAGAATGGCACCAACCTCCACCCATAACAGAAAAGACTACAGAGTGAAACTGGGTCTAATCACCGGCCAAGAATAACAGACATTAAGGAGATAAACAGTCCACAGTTGTGCCCTTGACTGTAGATTTCACTTAATATGAACACATGTACCAGGAACCATAAACCAGAAACAACTATGTCTTACTCAGATACACCCCCCAACACCCCCTCCCCAACACTTATTGGTCACTGAAATATAAAACAGTGCTTTCTCCAAGAATTCACTATTAACTTGCTTTAGGAATCCTGTCCATGTTGATGTTCCCTCCTGTAAACAGTCTGATGAGCCTACCTCATGCGGCCAGGATTAGCGTCCGGGCTGAAAATTGTGCCTGTTTAACTATTCGCATCATTAATATTCAAATTTATTCCAGAGTGGCAGACTTTCATTATGGCCCATACATACAGTCGGTGTCATTGAGTAATTGCCATGAGTTTCAGTAATTATTAGCTTAGCAGGTTTTGAGGGTTATACGGAGCAGATACGATCATGGACAGATTCACTGCCGGGTTTTGACTTATCTATACACTCTGATAAGGCTCACGTCCAGAGTCAACAAGGACGGATATTAAGTGAAGTCAGAAATTAAATACAATAACATGCTGTTCTTTTTTTATTCATATTTAGAATGACACATTGTACTTTTTATCCATTTGTGGTTACATTTAATGTTGTAAAAAAGACAGGTTAGCTCCTGGTATGACTTATAGGACTATAAATGCAGGCGGAACAGTGGAGTAGTGGTTAGGGGGTGATCACACCAGAGACGCAACAGAAAAGCAACTGATGTGAATTTTTTTTTTTTTTTTTGCGATTTTGAAATTTGCGTCAAGATGTCTTGCAACTCCACATGTAAGCAAATATTTTGTGGCTTAAATACGTATATCGACAGAAAGTCCCAAGAGAGTTGCGCAAAAAGTTTTGCGACTGATTTGCAAGTAATTTGCGATTGGTTTGTGGATGTTTGGTGAAAAAAATCGAATCACTTGTCGTAAATCAGTCGTGTTTTGTTCGCTTTTTGTTCTTAAACCATTCACTTTTTATTTGTGTGTTATTCGCGGGAACAAAATGCAAATACAATACGAATGATGACGAATGAAAATATATTGAATATGGCGGATGCCCGCAAGTCTCAAACGTTTCTCAAACTTTCTGCGTGGAAGTCTCCAACTTGTCGTTTTTTATTGCAAACAAAAAATGTATCATTTCTGAGCAACTTTGCGATTTTCTCGCGACATATGCGGACCATTTGAAAAGAGTTTGAAACGACTCCGCATCAGAGCCTCGTTTTGCAACATTCCCAGAAATTTTAAATCACGAACCAGGTGACCAAAATGTGATGCTGCGAATGTTGTGCAATAAATTTGAGAATGAAAAGTGACAGCTGTAAATTGCCATTCGTGTCAGTCTCTTTTCGATTGCACCTCTAGTGTGATCACCCCCTTAGCATGTCTTGCTCACAACAAGAAGGTCTGGGGTTCGGCAAGGGTGTTTCTGTGTGGAGTTTGCATGTTCTCCACGTGCTTGCGTGGATTTCCTCCAGGTACTCCAGTTTTCTCCCACAGTCCATTTATCCATGCACATTCCTCCCACAGTCCAATTAGCCATGCACATTAGGCTAATTGGCTGTTTCAAATTGCCCCTAGGTGTGTGCGTCGGTCCTGCGATGGTCTGGTGAGCTGTGTAAGCTGTACCTCTCCTTTGCCCAGTGTTGGCCCTGTGACCCTAATAGAATTAAGAGGTTCGGCAAATGAGTGAGTGAGTGAATGTTGATAATATAGAATCACCACCAGTCCTTTTTACTCACTACTTGGTAGAGTTTATTACCTCATGTTACACAACTTCATACAGAGAATGTGGCTACTCATAATAATGAAATAATCTAATGTTAGCTATCTTATCTAGTATTTAAAAAACCTGATGGTATCTATTTATTTTAGTTTAGTTTCAATAGTATTAAATGTTTAATAATTTCCTTTCTGCTCACTTATACAGTTACGATCAAACCTATGTCTTTGTATCATTACTTACGAACTTTAAAACGATCTCATGTTAAATTTGTTTGGCCATTTGTTTACACTAATTGAAGCTGATTTCATTAAAGAAAAATTCAATATTTGTAAGTTGTACATGATCTGGCCTTGAAATGGTCTGGACACCTGTTCAGGATGTACCCTTTCATCTGAGATCATCCTTCCGTGAATGGATGAAGTGGTGGGCCCAGTGCTGTGTTCAGAAAGCTAGAATGATTAGCTCATATGACACTTCAAACAGACGATTGTGCTAAGCAGTAGGCCAAAGCCAAGCTAAAGAAACTTAAGAATAGGCTAGTGGTGATCAAGTTCACAATCCTGTCATGCACAGAATCCACAATGAAACCCGTAAGTCGATTGCTTAAGGAGTTAACAATTTGCTCAGTGTGTATTTGTGTGTATCTCATGTCTACTTTTTTACTTTTAGCAGATTTCAGCACAAACCAAATGACCTTTGTGAATTATTTAGTTTATTGACCTCTGCAGGATTTAATATGAAGGTCGTTTCCTTCTGGTGGAGCGTGTGCCAGTGGGTCCTCAGGTGACATGGGCAAGGTCGCACGTCTCGCTGCGGTTAATAATATATTTGTCAGCCACCGTGTATTAGGGTGGCGCGCACCTCTCTCTTCCACTTGATTAGCAGCGACCAATAAGCGCTGCCAAAGATGATAAAGTAGGCATTGGCTTAAGTAGATGTGTCAAATATCCCTTTCCATCTCTCTCTCTCTCTCTCTCTCTTTCTCTTTCTTTCTCACACACACACACAACCACCCACCGACCCACCGACACAAACACACACACACACACACACACACACACACACTCACACACACACTCTGTTTTTGTTTTATTGTTCAGAGACGAAGGTTAAAGTGTCCGCTAAACAAACAGATCGGCGCCGGCCAGGATCGGGCATCAGCCTGGGTAGGGCTCGGTGTGGAGGTGTCAGAGAGGTGGCACGGGCTGCTTGGCGTGTCACAGCGGGGTTAATTCCTGACCAAGCTGTCACAGATAATCATCAAGCCTTATTAAAACTGCTGTTTTAGCACAACAACAACCAAAAAAACCCCCAAAAAACTGCCTAACTATGGACACGGATGACAAAAAAAAAAAAGTTTGGCACACCGGGTTATGAGAGAGGATATGAGGTGGCGTAATCTTTAAGCCCATTCGGGAGCAAAGTGCTTCGTTATTGATTTCATTATATTAAACACATGGATGATGGGAAATCCATGCAGGGTGTGCTGAGAGACTCTTCTGGCAGCAGTTCATTTTCAGACGTTTTGCATGCCGAGGTCACGGCAAAATGATATTTAACAGCCCATGAGACTCTGAGGCACATTGTCACACGTGCACACTCTAAATATGACTACATAACTCGGGAGGGAAATTCCTGAGGTGAGCTTACACACTAAAATCAATCTGAGTGAAATTTCAGACTAAGTCTGTGATGCTACGATAAAGAGAAACAAACCGTAAGGCTAAAGATGTAGCGTCTGCAGTTCATCCTTACAGTCAACAAGTCTGATAAACATCGGATAAATCAGCCGGCTATTGTCCAACAATAAACGGGATCAAACGCTTTTAAAAATAGAATTCTCGCTCGATGTATGTGGGATATGGAGTGCTCTGACGTCACACTTGGCCTTGTAGACAGGGTGCAGCTGGAGAGAAGACGATTTCCAGGGTCAGGGCTTGTTTTGTCTTTCTCCAGTTTCTCACACAAGATGCAAGGCTTCCACACACACACACACACACACACACACACACACACGTACATGTTTCTCCACTCTCCACAAACACATTGGCACTGTAGAGGTTTTCGACAGACCTCACAGCTCTGCAGTGTGTAAGGACCTCTGTGGAGGGGATTGATCCGGTCTCAATGAAGCCTGAATGGAAAAGGTCAGGAGCCCCATGGGTGTGTGTGTGTGTGTGTGTGTGTG
>JAQMYF010000008.1:18876112-18894458 GCA_030014195.1 Neosilurus mollespiculum
TATATATAAATTCTTTTTCTTTTTTTATGAAAGTCTGCATTATTTTGCTACTTTATGAAACCACTTAAGTTAAACAAAAGTGCTATATGCTTTCATTACTGGCTAGCAACATTAACATCTGGTCTGAGTGAAATCAAACAAACCCTTAACAATGTCCTTGCACCTAAATATCTCGTAAATGTTCTAGCAAATTCGCCTCATGTAAAATTCAGAAATGTATCTCTGATAGCCACAATTATCATGCCATCTTTTGGTAATCTTTTGCCTTTGTTTTCTTTAGGAGGGATCTACAGACAGCCTGTACGAAGCTCCGCAGCCAAACCCTAATCCAACACCGTGGAGCCCTCAGTGGGACAGCTCGGAGCACTGCTTCGCTATGGTGAGCTCTTCTTAAAAAAAGACAATCACAACAAAACAGTGTAATCATTTTGGTCCACACGTGCATTCCTGGGGATCGTTTCATGTCTGACTGAGTCACGTATGTGTGGTTGTTGTTTTGAAGAGAGGACATTAATCAGAATAAGTGGCCACCATCTGGACAATGCATTATTAATCTGTCGCACATTCATCAGGAAAATTACCAAATCCTAGGATAATTCATTTGCTGTATCCCTGCAACTGTTTTATTGGTTTTTGAATTAGAAATAAATTGTAAAATGAAACTAGGAAAGAGTAGCAGTTATCCTGGGATCAATTCTGGGAATTCTGGAGTGAAGTTGGAATAAGGCCTGTGGGAGACATGCAAATCTTGTTCAAACAAAAAAACTACAGATTAATTAACTTTTTACATTTAGGTTACCCAACAATTTCATATTTTTAAATGACTAATAAGAAGCAGCTGCCACTCGCCTCTTTACAAACTGTTGCATATGCGCATTTGAATGCATCCTAATACACTCGGAGGAAAATTGCTATCCGCTGGTGATCACTGTGAGTGACAGGTGAGCGTCAGCCAATTAACTCCCATGAACTCCCAGACGCAGATGGCAGCGGCATCAACCTGGATTCGAACTTGAAATCCCCAGGTTGATGGTCACGCACCTTGTTGATGCACCACTCGGGAGCCCTTTCAAATCAATCTAATAAATTTATTGTATTCATATTAAGGGTGGCAACTGTGGTGTAGTGGTTAGCATGTCTGCTTCATAGATGTGCCGGTCCTGGTGTCAGGTCCTGGTCCCGGCAAGGGGATTTCTGTGCGGAGTTTTCATGTTCTTCCTGTGCTTGTGTGGGTTTCCTACGGGTACTCTGGTTTCCATTCGCAGTCCAAAGATGCAATTGAGGCTAACTGGCAGTACCAAATTCATTTTGTTGACATTAGGATGATGACTGAAAATAAACATTTGAATGAAATTAATTATGACTTTAATAATTTATTTATTACTCTCCATCCATCAGGAGCTTCTCCAGACTCCTGCAGAACAGCGTAAGACAGATCTGAAGAAAGCAAAGCAAAAGTAAGTGATCTGATTTGTTCCTGTGAAGGATAAATCATGTTAATGTCAAGCTAAAACACTGTGTTTACAGAGATATCAGCTTAAAGGGAGCGAGACCAGTGCAAATAATTTAAGCATAGGCATTCAGGCTGTGTGTGTGTGAGTGTGTGTGTGTGTGTGTGTGTGCACGGTATTCATGATTATGATTCATATCAGATCCTGATTTTTCCACATTCACAATTCTTTGAAAGAGTTTGCAACTGGGGAGGGTGAAGTCTATCCATTGCTATCCATCCTCTTCCACATACACAAGCTTAAAGATGCCCCTGATTGGTTAGTGCCAGCGTGATTGACAGCGGATTGAAAGTATACACGGCTAATTTTGCTATTTTGAACTCCCAAAACCAGTTTTTTTCACTCCAATAATTTTCTTGTTACTCTTTGTTAATTCAAGTAATACATAACAATTGATCTTTATTGTGCCTAACACGTCTTTTGTTTTATGTAACAGATCACGAACATCAGAGCTAACACAAATCAGCGGTACGTCAGATTTGCCTTTTAATCACTCTGCACTCTTGCACATTTTTAATTAAAAGTTTAAAGTTCACTTACTGAAGCTCTGACTCTGGAAACATGAATCTCCCTCTGATCCATCGGTCCTTTATCACTCTAATTTTGGCTTTCCAAATTAAGCCTGCGCTCCCAAATGGCTCAAATGGCTGTCCCTCTTGTACCCCACTTGGCTGGCTCACTTGCTGGCACTTGATTTAATTGACACATTATGTGTTTTACGACCATAGTGACTATTTCTGTCTTCTGTTTAAATTATTATTCAAAGAAAAAACAGTGTCCAGTAATGTCTACTGTCCATGCACTGGGAAGACAGATGATCAAAATTACCATCAAGCTGAATGTAAGTAGAAGTTCAGGAAGTTTATGAGAAATGTATGTTTAATGAATTGTTAGTGATGTGTGGATGGACTGGTAATACATACCACGTATGTCAATGTCTCATTATGACAATACAAAAAATGGTGATGCTAATGCCCATGGTTAATTCTAATGCCCATGATGTTTGGGTGAACGATGACATTCCATAGATGATATGATCGCTAATGATCTTTCTCCAAGTGGTTATTTACGATCTTTCATTCTGAGAAGGTGCACGTGAAGATCCCTACATGATGAACCCCTTGGCTCAAGAAAAACGAACTGAGAGGGTTTATGATGTTCAGGTATGCCAGCAAATCTCTAGATGAATAATTTCTTTATCTCTTGTATCACTGAAGTCTGCTATCAAAAAGGCTTCAAAAGAACGGAAATGTTTATCAAGCCAGATTTAGATTCATTAGAAATGCCACAAGCCCACCTGATTCTCACATAAAATCATCTTCTAGCTCGAAAGTTTGATGCTTTTTATCAGTCATGTTAAACTCAGCTGAACGTTAGACAAATGAGAGGGTTGATTAGTGAGGTGTCAGTGAGTGGTAATTAAAACCTCCATGTCTTTAATGCATCTGATCTTCTTGAATAATATTCCCCTGTGTTAGCGATCCCTTAACTTAAGGAGCAATAAAGCAAACCCGTCCATCCAGCTAGAAGGTTCTGGGTTTGAACCCCACAGTTCAGCAGTTCAGCATGTTCTTTCTATGTCTCCATGGGTTTCCTCTGGGTTGTTTAGTTTCCTCCCAGAGTCCAAAGACATGCAGATTTGCTCAGTTGGCTACTCTAAATTACCAGTGGTTGATTTATCTCTGACTTAACCCTGTGATAGATTAGCAACCAGTACAGGGTGTACCCCGCCTCTCACCATAAGATTGGCTCCAACTTCCTCTGCCATCCTGATGGATAAGCGGTATAGATAATGGATGAATGAATGGATTAATTCGGACATATGGCTGCTTTAATCTTTTAGCAGGTAAATTTCAAGGTCTGGAGCCCTAAATTTGAACCCTGAGAAAGCAAACATCATGGCCTGGTGAGCTTATTGCACAAAAGCGCTCATTTTCATGGACATGGTTTGTGGGCCTTCTTTAAATTATCTCATCTCAGTGATCCATACAATTATATATTTCTTATACAGTCAGAGGAGCAGTTCTGCCAGTAATTTATTTATAACTTAAAGGCTTCTATTGTAACACAACCCTGACATACTAATAACACTGCATTTATGTATATTTAATCATTTCTATAGTACCGTTATTTGTATATCACTGGCATTATGTGTGTCCTATAAAAAACAACCATATATAAGACTTTCAAGTTATTATACACTATTTGAAGAAGGCTCAAGCCTCAACACTCTGAAATCCCTACCTAGCTATATTTTTTGGGTGCCTTGATGCAGTACAATCACTTAGCCCAACCGATTATTATTAGTAATGCATAACAGATTGCAGTGAATGGCCTGATTAATCTCTCTAGCACGTGCCAGGCATGGTCATGAAGCCAGGAGTTGGAGGGCAGCCCATTTTCCACTCTAACATGCACACTGATGTCTATTACAAATAGGTTTTATGTGGCACAAGGGGCCAATCAGTTTGTATTTGCATTTGCAGATTACTGCAAATAATGAAAGCATTTCTTGGGTGCCAAGATTTATTTTAAAGTGCAGAGTAAACTCAAAGCATAAATGCAAAGCATCCAGACTAGCCATCCATGTCTACAGACTCACGGTCATTACATGAACATTTGTTGGGTAACTAGCCCATTCAATTTAAATCTTGATATAAGATAAATCAGCTCATGTGTCCTTCTTTAAACAAGCCTCAAACCACATAGTAGCCAGTAAATTGTCATTCTGGTTCAGCTTCCTTTGATAAAACCACAGGAAACATTACATCACAAGTGTTGCCAAATCTTTTCATGGCAATGTAGGTAATGTTGTGCAGGAATGTTGCTAGAAGTCACCCACTGATGTCATTAAAGGCCAATCTGCATATCTGCTGAATTATCATGATTATTTGCATTATACAATATGCTAAATGACGCAGCAAGTTTTTCTTAAAACTCTTTTTCTTTGAAATTTGGAATGAATTAGAAGTATTTGATCCTGGCATCAAAAACGAAGTAACATAACTTAAATTCATTTATGCATTTACAAATACTCAAATTTTTATCAAGGAAAAAAAGAAAAATGGTTATGGACAAACAGTTAGAGAAAGAATTACCTGCTTGTATAACTGTAAAAAACACTCACTCAGTCACTCACTTATTTGTCGAAAGGCTTAGCCCTACTACTAGGGTTGCGGACATCTCAGTCAACACTGGGCGAAGGCGGAGTACACCCTAAACAGCTTGCCACACCATCACAGAGCCAACAAACACACAAACATTCAAACTCACACTCACACCTAGGCCATTAGGGAAAAATAATGATCAGTAATCGGTGGTGGGGAAGAATGATGTTTACTGATTGGTGGTGGAGAAGAATGATGATCAGTGATTGGTTGTGGGGAAGAATAATGATCACTGATTGGTGGTGGGGAAGAATAATGATCAGTAATCGGTGGTGGGGAAGAATGATGATCAGTGTAAAGTCGCTAAAGTGATCTAGTCACAAATCAATTCACTGGCACAATTACTACATCTTCACCTGATGGACCCATTTAATTTGAGAAGACAAAAAAACGTGTGTGCTTCATCCGATGCGGGTGTCTTGAACCTGTTGCTGTAGAGCTACCTTCTTGCAGGTTTTATCTCCAACAAAAATCTAGCACAGCCCTTTTAACTGGTCAAGAACTTCCGACGGCAATAATCAGATGGTCAGGTGATTTTCTTTTTGGCCTGCAGGTTGGTGACGACAACACAAATGGAACTCTGAAGAAGATTCACAAGATGGTGAAGAGCAGTGTCGAGGAGAGCAGAAATCCTGCAGATAGCAGTGGTAAGGCCTACCATACATGTCAAGTGTCAAAAAATATATACGGTATGGCATAAATTCAGGCCATGCAGTATGTTTGACAAAAATCTAATATAAACATTCTGCCATGATGTTGTTTAAAGAAGATACTACAGTCATAACCTGCATAGGACTCTCTAAAAAGTCCAAGAAGAAGCATGGGAAAGAGTCCAACCAGCAGAGTGAACCAGGAAATGAGAAGAATATTACAGAAATGGAAGGCCTGTGGAGTTCTGGACATTTCCACCACCACTGGGGCTCCATGGACACCTGCTCATTCTGGGAATCATCCTATCACACCTGCCACAGACCCACAACTGATCCATGGCTATATAATGTTAACTTCACTCTGCCCCGAGGAACTGATCGGCACCGGTATGAGGAACTGATCTATGATATGGACCTCCTTAGGATGGAGTATCCACCTCTGAGAGTCATCCACTCATTCACTGACCTGGACTTGACCACCAACCTGGTGAGTCCCTGGTATTGATGATGTCACTTAGACACTTGGTTTTAAAATGCGTCTTTGGTGAGCAGGTCACAAGTGGACAGTGTTAAAAATGCAAGTGTAAATGACCAGCAAGATGCATTCACTCAAACCACTCGCCAAGGTGATCTGGGACACGTTTGACCACATATCTTTTGTAATTCTAATTTGTCCTGATGCGTCCCTGACAAGGACCTAACCGGAAAATATGACATCAGAGCAGGACACGTGGTGGTTGTTTTGGTGACAGTGCGCAAGTCCAACACTTGTCTTGTCCTGCACTCTTTTGCAAATTGCAAATACCTTTGTCCTGCAAACTCAACAGCCTGTACATGTATATGAGTTCTTAAAGCATGTTGTTTTCCTTTTCTAGCCTGTGCTAAACAAATCACATGCCTGAACATGCTAATCACATGTCTAGTGACAGGGACTGAGGTGATAACTGTGGACCAAACAGGGCATCTTTTTGACCTTCTAGCAAAAGTGAAAGCGATAGTAATGAAATCTGTACACTTTGAAGATGCAGGATAAACACGAGTGTAAACAGAGCTGTGTCTCGGGGGTCCATTTAAACAGTAAACCAAGTGTACACAGGGTGCTAGTTATACTAACATTTTGTGAATGTGATTATAGGAAATAGTTTCCAATTAGTCCTGCCCAAAAGAAATGAAATATTCACAAGTTAGTGTGGTCTCATTTCCATCATGTTAATCAAACACCACCAGTTTTTATTCGCTAACAGCTGTGCTTTAACTTTGCTGTCTGTGCAAATACAGCAAAGATGTAAGGATATGAAGTGGATTATCAAAGGTCATACAAACAGTGACACTTCAGAAGATAATGTAGATAAAGCAATGAATGTGTTTCACTGAAATGTAAACATGTTATCAGTTAAAATGATGCAACGCAACAGACATGCGTTCTTGGTCAACCTTCTTCCTGTGCGTGGCCTGTATGAAACAGGTTCCTGAAACACACTTGCAGCACATTTACCTTGTAATCATCTTTCACTCTTACACTCTACTGCGGCTTTTCTCCTGAAACTCAACATCAAGCTCTTTGACCAGATGTAAGTGGCATACAAGCGAACATCCTGTGTTCAGATGAGGAAGTGTTTGCTTGGCCCTGCGTGCGTGTACAGAAAGAGATTGAGAAGGGTGAGTGTGTGTTGTGTGCTTGGTCATGCATAGGAAAATTTGTTTCTAAAGACAAATAACAAGTCCTTGAGAGTCATGCTTCAGAGGAGAGCTTCAAATGCCTCAGAGAAACCAAGGAATAAGCCAAAGGTAAAAAGAAAGATTAATTATATAAATAATATTTTTGACAGTGTTCATGAATAGTGTATATAGTAATGTTATAAAAGGTAAGGCAATTGTAAACGGAAGTTTTTTGTCACAATATTGTTCCAAATTTCAGTTAAACAACTTTATTGTAATTAATTGAAAAATAATTTCACATTATTTTAAAGGCTTTCATCTGCATATAAAAAATTACAGGTAAAACAGGGTGGAAATGTTTTCATTAAAAAAGAAAGAAATTGTCCAACATGATGTGTTCTTTATTTATTTATTTATTTTATTTATTATTTATAAGTTTCTCTCAAAAACAGAGTAGGTAAAAAACCCAGAGGTTTTCTTTCTTTCTTTTTTTAATTAAGGTGTCCTTCAAGACAGAGCAAAAAAAAGTATATTTTATCCCTTTTTCCTCAAAAAAAAATTATTAACTAAATGTTGCCTAAACATTCTAGTTAACACCCATGCCTGATTTCTGTATTAGTACAAGAAAACTGGGACATAATTTTTATTAAAAATTTAGCTGTAGTCATGTAACAGTCTTGTATTTATCCTCTGTCTTTATCAGCGCTCTTACAGCTTTGGCAGGTTCGATGCATCCAAAAATCAGTCCAGGCTGGAGGAACATGAAGGCACTTTGGTAAATGCTACGATAAGCTGCATTGCTGCTTATAGAAAATTGTAAAAGCTGTAAAGACATACTAATCTTAAGGAGCATTATAAAACACATTCTGTACTGTGGTTAAGTCTGACATGTGGGCTTGAAACTTTCACACTTTTACACTTCCTAAACTTACAGGGACACAGTGTTGATGGTGAGTCAGCTGAGGGTGATCATATCAAAGGAGGGTTGGGGAAGAAGATGAAAGCCATCTCACTGACCATGCGTAAGAAGATGGGGAAGAAATACTCCAGAGTTCTGTCAGAGGAAACGGTGAGCGCTGAAGATGAAAGCAGGGTGTTTTGGTTTTTTCTGCAGCGTCTGCTTTTTTTTTTTTTGGCACATTTTGTGTAAACCTATCACTGGAACGTATCTCGACTTTCTAACCACTGATGTGACAAAACACATATAAATGTTACCCATCAGGAAGAACACTGGGGACTTTTTATTATTTATAAAAAGAAAACAGACAAAAACAGTAATGTACGAATTAAAAAAATGTCTGTTTCTTGAATAAACTGGAAATACTATTGTACTAAAACTATTATTTAACATTATACTATTATACAATGCTATTATATTAATTATTTAATTTACTTACTACAGACAGCAGCCTCATAGCTAGGAGTAAAATACTGTGGGGGGGGGGGTGATGTGTTAGCTAAAGTGTTTTATACCTCTTTTACTGTTTTTTTTATATACATTTACAGTATTGCTGCATTTAACTAAGTGGAAGGCTAACAAAACAAAGATGTTATCACTTATATAACATTATATCATCTATGAACAGACCTCACCGAACCACCCTTCTGATTTTATCCCTACTTAAGTTAATATGGTAAACATTTCAGGTTGTAATTAACATAACTTTATCTGTTACAACAAGCTCATGCTTTCAAAAATACTGAATAAATGTTTCCCGAGAGTGAAATACTATGTTACTACAGAAAACATCCTAATGGACCACACTGTTATAAACATGTTTCGTGAAGTTGCACGACATTCATGAAAAACGAATCAACCCTTGCTGACCAAATACACTTAAGAACTGAACAGCGTTGGGGTGTAAATCTGCATGGCATACACTTCAAGATTGGATTAATAGATGGCAACGAATATATATATATATAACACCCCAAGGACAGTTTTTTGTTTGTAATAGCAGTTTGGTAATGTGTTTTTTTTCTTCAGGGAGAAAGTGTAGACGGAGACCAGGAAGCTGAAGAAGGAGTGGCTAATGTGAGTCAAGCTCCAGCCAAAGGTTACACAAACTCCAGTAACTCAGTGGAAAGTCTCTTCAGTCTCCACAGTGGCCAAAGCTCCTCAAGTAGTAAGCGTCACACACATATATCATTTGTATCTCATATTTTGCTTTATACTGTACACTCTGACATTTTTCAGTAATGTGTGATTCGGTTGGTTTATTTATGACTGTGGTGAAGAGTAAAACAGGTGCATGTCACTAAACTGGGTACTGTGGTTTATTCTACAGACCAATTTTAGTAAATCCCCTTAAATAACATAAAGAGCACATTTCATACAGGACTCTAATAAAGTAATACTGTAACTACTGCATATTTAATTACACTAAAGCTTTTCTGTGTTGTTTTTATGGATAGAAAAAAAAAAAACCAAATTACAAAAATTACTTAATCATTAATGCTAATGCTATTATTTTGCTAATGCCTATATGAGAAAACATTTTTAAAAAATTACCTTTTTAAACTATAGAATAGGAAATAGACTATAAATCTGATAATCTGACAAGAACTGAGAATTAATACAAAAACTACAAAAGTTGTGTTTACTTAGGACAAAATGACATAGACTGATTTCCTTGAAGGTTAAAAAAAGGTTGCATAAGGAATAAGGAATAAATAAGGAATAGGCCAGTACCAGCACTTTCAGGGCTTGATTGTATTTCCTTTGGGCTACTACGAGGTTAGAAGCCTGGGCAATATGCCCCAGTGATTACCCATGGGCCAGAAGTGGCCAATTGGTGGGTAAAATGATGTGTTAAAGTGAAAGGTGGGGTTTCGATTATTTCAGTGAGTTTTCTTTTTTATATAATAATAATTATTGTTCTAGCTAAGCAGAGGAAATGCTAAATTGTTTAGCTTTAGCCGTTATGTTAAAGTGTCTTCACTCAATGTAAGAAAAGGAAAGAAAGGTTAAGAAAAGTCTGCACATTATTTAAAAAAAGCCTATGGCCTCTGTTTTAGGTTTAATGCAAGTTTAAGACTATAACTCCACAATGCTGCATTTAGTTTAGACTACCCTGTGTGTTATACATGGGCTCTCCATGTAAATAGGTGAATAAGTACTTGTTTTTGTTTGCTGTGTTAGACTCTATGTAAATAGTTGAACACCTTTATATGTGCTGTGATGGACACTTTATGTAAATAGTTGAACACATTTTGTTTGCTGTGACGGGCACTTCATGTAAATGGTGGTACCTTTTTTGGTTTGCTAAACTGCGATTTCTTTTTGTTCTTCTTTAGTCTTCTCTAGGTCAGGCATCTTAGGCAGGAATGGGTGACGTTCACAGCAAGGCAGCACGTCATGGGCGGGGAAACTGCTGGGCTATCCGCGCAATAATAGAAACACAAACAGGTTTTCGGCTCCAGGTTTAAAGCCCCAGGCTACAAGCTTCAGGAAGCTTTGAGACAGCCCTGGCTCTCCCTGGAACAATAGTGGGATAACTGCTATTTAGAGCATAAAAATAAGTGGCAGTTCCTCGCACTGCTTCTTGGGTACACATTCTGTTTTAATGGCTAGAAAAGGTCTCTCAGTAAGATTACCAGTGGGACAGTTGTAGCTCAGTGTTATTAAGCTGAAATGCCTCACTTGCTCAGCTTTATTCTTGGATTCATTATCTGCTAGTTTATTTATTGTGCAATGGTTTTTAGGTGGCATCACCAGTGGCTCGGAAGGCTTGTGTAATACAGATGGTCTGAAGCTGGAGGAGGAAGTCCCAGACAATATCCAATTCTGTGGCAAAGCAAAAGTTCATACCGATTTTCTCCCCAGCCCTTACGACACAGAGTCTCTAAAACTCAAGGTAGCTCAACTCTTTCATTTACTCTAATGACTATAATATACTGTAAAAACCATGAAATGGGTATCCCAGCGACACAGACCATCTCATTATTCTGTTGTCTCAGGTCGGAGACATGATTGACATCATCAGTAAGCCACCCATGGGCATATGGACAGGCATGCTGAAAGGCAAAGTGGGGAGCTTTAAGTTCATCTATGTGGACGTCCTGCCCGAGGAGCCTGCTCCAGTGCACAGGATGGGAAACCACAGGAGAAGCAGAAGACCTCGACCCAAAACACTACAGGAGTTCCTTGAGAGACTGCACCTGGAGGTGGTGCTTTTCTTTCTTAACTGTGTTCCAATAGCTGGTTTTAGATCCAAGAACATTTGAAGAGCTCATAAACACTGTGGCACTTAAGGGTGGCATGGTGGTGTAGTGGTTAGCATGTTCACCTCACAGGAAGAAGGTCCTGGGTTCAAGTCTCAGGCTCGGTGAGGGCGTGTGTGGATGTGAGTGTGAATGGTTGTGTGTTGCCATGCAGCGGTCTGGCTGTTCAGGCTGTACCCTGGCTTCACCCTGTGTTGGCAGAGATAGGCTACCCCAGTGGTAGGCTTAAACAAATGAATGAGTGACAAAAAGTTAACAAAGCCACCAGACACAAATGAGAATTATATCTTCACACTGGATAATGGGATTAGATATCATTACAGTACACAGGTGAAGAAACAGTGCTGAAAGTGTACTGAAAGGATGTATGTACAGATTACCTGGGATGAGAAACAGGGCAGTTTTTATGATTACTGCAGCAGTTCTTAGATGTAAATATTCAGTATCCAGGTGAGATTATTCACTGAAGCAAGGGCAACACTAGGTCATGTAGACTCAGGTAACAGCTCTTATTTTTTCAGTTAAGTATAACCTCCATGCTTATTAGTTTTAGCCCCCTTCCTGTACTCTTCCAATTTAGCAAGAGTGGAGGGGTGCCCTTATTTGCACACATACTGGACCATTTACGGAGTCTTTTTTCCTGCAATCTCCCAAAACACTTTCTCACTGTGGTGATTCAGTGGTTAAGGTTAAGTGGCTCTGGGTTGGAGATGCAGAGGTCTGGGGTTCAATCCCCAGCAAAACCAAGCAGCCACTGTTGGGCCCTTGAGCAAGTCCCTTAGCCCGCAGTTGCATAAAAACGGTGAATGTTAATGATTCTGTATTAGGGTGTCTACCAAATGCCATTAATATAAAATGTGAATGATGCTCTTCACCTGTTCTGGCCATACATCAGATTATAACCAACAACTAACTAACTTTATACTTATTTACAGCACATTCTTCCAGAAGCACAATCTGATTATGCTGTATGGAAATCTACTACTGTAGGCGAAGTTTATCAATGCACATAATTTATTGCTGCCTACTCACTAACTTCCTAACAGTTTAATAAATCACACGCAAAATGTCCCTCAACATTAAACAATTCTGACCTTATTTCTGAATGTTAAAACCAAAACATGGTTGAGTACAAAAGTTTGTATCCCTTATGGTAAGAGAAAGCCATGATACGAAATATAAAACATGAAATATTGATAAAATGTAAAGGAAGAAAACAATAAAAAATAAAGAGAAAAATCAGCAGACTCGAAGAAGAATGTGTGTGTGACATCTGATAAGAAGTTAAGAAGAATAAATTATGAAAGAAATCTTGTAATAAAGGCAGAAAGTGGAAATACTTGTTATTTGAGAATATCCAGCTCATATTTGGAAATGAAAACATGAACTGAAATCTTTTTTTTATCCTTCTTTTTTTAATTTTACTATTAACATTTTTGCTGATATCTGTTTTGGGGCTAGCATCTGTGAAACTGAACAATCAGAAATACATGTTGCTAAAATAACCTTTACTCAACCTTTAGAGCCAATTATAACCAAAATATTTTCCATCTCACTATTTTCTGATGAAAAAAGGCTTCCTTGAGATTTTTATTTCATCTGTGATTTTAAAACCAAGACCCAACAGAAAACATTTTTAGGTTCACCAGATGATGAGTAATCTAAACCTTTCGAAAACATGTTGGAGCTTTTACTCAGATGATCATGATAATTGAGATAAATGCGAACAACATCACTAATATGGGAAGTTATGCTTCAGTGACGGTTTCAGCTTCAGATCAAAACCTGTGATAAAAGACACATGGTGTCAAAAAGACAAATAAAACATGTCTGATGTGATGTGACCTAAAAACTGTGAAATCTTGTTGGGTCCATCTTTTCCTTGCAGGAGTTCATGTCCTCTCTGTTGCTAAACGGTTATCAGACGGTTGACGATCTGAAAGATCTGAAGGAGCAGCACCTGATTGAGCTGAACGTGACCGATCCTGAGCACAGACACAAACTGCTAGCAGCTACTGAGTGTTTACATGACGTGGAGTGTAAGTGACATGTGTATGACACCCCACCACCACCACCACCACCACCAGGCACCTACCTCAATGTACAGTATACAGTTAATTAAACAAAACCCTGACCTTTGTTGAAAATTTTCCTGTGTTGAACATCACCGTTGAGCTACAATCACTTTTCTACAGGTGAACTAACTAAAAAGCTAACCAAATCAGAACCATGAGCTGCGTCCTTTTCTCTTCAGTAAGCTTAAAACACAACCATTTCCCTTGTAACAAATTAGCTCACCAAGTAGTTGCAAGATTCAACTGAAAGGTTTACTCTACATCCTGTAAGACTGCAAGTCTTACTTTCAAAATTGAGAAATTATTTACATAGTTATAACCTAGTGCCCAGATTAGACTCCTTATCATTTTTAAGTCACTTTGTACAGCAGCAGCTGCTAAATGAGCAAATAAATAAACATAAAGACATAGCACCCTTAACAATATGGAGAGAAAACCTTCTCTGAGGGTTAAACTGTACAATAAAGAGTTAAATTCTTGGGTTAATGAGTGAATTAATCACAGTAAGTTCTACTGATTAAATGGGGTCTAAGGATAACATGCTAGACAGGAATCCCCCCCTTTTTTAGTAGATTTTAACCTTGGGTTCATGAGTAGTGAACAAAAACATTGAGGCGTTAATAATAACAAGGAGGTTGTGACGCAAAAGATGAGCTACTGACAGGAAATGAATGCAGTGGTGAGTTTTTTGTGGTTTAGTGTTTAAGAACGAGCCCAACCCTAAAACACGTTGTGAAAAAAAACATTTTTTTTTCCAAAACATGCTGTCACCTGCTAAAATTAATACTCTCTCTAAAAAAAGCATTATAAACTCTACATTATAAATAAAAAATACTACACTGTTCCATTAAGGGTAAATATTAGAGGGTACAAAAGGTGTCCACTTTCTGGTATCACTGAAGTAAGAAGGTGCCTTTAGAGTACCCTGGGGGAAGTCTCAAACCCTTGCTGTTTTTCTTTTTTAGCCAACATTCAGAGAGAAGGAGAAGGTGAGGACGTGCCCAAATCTCCGAGTACAACAGTGAAAGTCGAGCCTAACGACTGCCCCAGAGACTCAGGCTGCTATGTTGCCTCAGACTGTTCCGACAACAGCAAAGAGGACACAGAGAGCCACGTTCCTACATCTCTGTCCCCATCACCGGCTGAGGTCTAACCACAGGGTGTTCTTGCACTTAGAGAACCTGACCTACATCTCATAAACAACACGGCCCTCAAGTAAATGGGTCAGGGATCAGTTTGTGTTAATGTCAGGACTTTACTACAGTTTAGTCGTTATAGACGTGCGTCTGAAGCCTTCGTTTCTTTTCCAGCTGTCCGTTAATTGTTCCATGAGACATACAAATCTGATTATTATTCCATATGGGGCATGTGTGTATATGTGTTGTGTCAAAGCATTCGTCCGTATAGATCACTTCTTTCAGCATTTAAATCAGAAAAAACACACATCCTGTAAATATAATGTAAATAATATGTAAAAGAAATATATTATGTATTTAGTGGATGAATTAACCTTCTAAATAAACCTGATATATTTTTCTGCAATGAACACACCAAGTTTTAATTATTACTATCATTTATTTTAATTTCCCCTGAATCACACCTGTCTTTTTTTCTGCTGAACGGACCAAACATATTGCTCCTTTAATTTTTAAGGAATTACAGACTGGGTGGTACAGTGGTGTAGTGGTTAGCACATCCGCCTCACAGCAAGAAGAAGAAGGCTTCGAGTCCCGGGCTCATTGAGGGTGTTCCTGTGCGGAGTTTGCATGTTCTCCCCGTGCTTGGGTGGGTTTCCTCCGGGAACCCTGGTTTCCTCCGACAGTCCAAAAACATGTACATTAGGCTAACTGGAGTGTTGGAGTAAAATAGCTGTTAGCTGTGTAATAGCTGTGAGTGTTGGCACTGGGATGGTCTGATGAGCTGTTCAGGGTGTACCCCGCCTTCACCCAGTGTCAGCTGACATGGACTTCAGCCTCCCCGCGACCCTAATAGGATGATACAGTAAGTGAGTGACAATACAGTCCTTAAAATTTACACACTGCAGGTTTGTGAAGAATGAGGAATTTGTGAGTAATTGTGGTCTATTGTGTGAAGATACAGTACAAATGGGGCCGTCAGATAATAAACGCACTTACTAATATTTCTGAGCTATTATGACCAACAGGAAAATTCGATTTTTTAAATACACATTAAAAAAAAATAACAGTATGACCAAACGGTGTGAGTATACCTCCATGATCACATTTCAGACTGAGTGAACTTCTTACGCGTCATCTTGCTCTAATCAGAGCTTCTGACATCATCAAACACTATAATCATCTGGCAAAAGCATGAACAACAGAGACAACACCTAAGTTTACCTTTATTTATTTGCTCCAGTGGCTCATCTTTTTTTCCTTTTTTTGGTTGGGGTGATTCACTTTCTTTCTACAAAGGAAATAACATTCATAACACATCTGCACGTCCTGGAAGCATTTAATTTCAAACTCCGAACCACAGTACTTCAACCACTGCAGTGTAGACGGCACAAAATACCACACGATGATGACATAATATAGATTTTTATACCTACTCACAGTACAGATCTACTTCAGAATACAAATACTCCTCCTTCCTTAGAACGACAGACTTGCAGAAACAGGTGAATAATAATAATAATAATAATAATAATAATAATAATAATAACCCACCTGATGCAGTATGATCAATTGTTCAATAAATGGTACAAGATGAAGCTATACACACTACTGCTTCAGGCAACATTTCATCTTATATACACTTTAATACAGAGCATAAGGCATCAGTGGAGTGAAGGTCCTCAATATAAATACATAATACAAATCCAACCACACACACACATCTGTGCATTTCAGAGCTCCACTTGCACGCAGACTGGTAGAGGCAGTGGCCAAGCAGATCAGTCCAAAATAAAAACACACATATTCCCAGAGTCCAGGCAAATTTTTAGTCAGCCGGCTCAGCGGGAAATGGTGTCGCGTGTGTATCCTTCATATCCGTGCTCCGTGTAGAGTGGCAGCTCGTCTGTGTTACTGACTCCGTTGTTTATTTCTACAAGCAAATAATTTTTACATTAGCATGAAAAAAAAAGCACGATATCATTAGCATTAATAAAATGGATATACTTATACACACACATATATAAAGACATGTATATAGGCATGCAGGCTGTGAATGATTCTCTGAGGTCCACTAAAAATTCACTCACTCATTTGCCAAACCACTTAATCCTATTAGGGTAGCAGGGAGGCTGAAGTCTATCTCAGCCGTCTCTGGGTGAAGGCAGGGTACCCTGAACAGCTCGGAAGGCCATTGCAGGGCAAACCCACACCTCACACTCACACCTTGGGGCAACTTGCTAAGCCAATTACCTTAATGTGCATGTCTTTGGACTGTGGGAGGAAACCGGAGTACCTGGAGAAAACCTGGGGAGAACAAGTAAACTCCACATATGATGGAGTGCAAACCTAGGACCTTCTGGCTGTGAGGCAGATGTGCACCCGTGCCGGCCCATTACAAATTAAATTTCTATAAGTGAATCTATGCTCTGCTGCCGCACTTCTCCCACTTCACCTGAAACAAACACCAACTTTCTTGTGCGACTCTCTGTGTCTAATACATCATCATCATCATCTTCACCGCCTTCTTCATCTCCTGCACATGGCAAATCATGGCCCGTGTGTGTTGTTGTCTCTCACCTGAGAAGATGAGTTTCTCCTTCATGATGTTGACGTCGCGGCTGGGTCGCCGGACCACGGCGCTGAGCATGATCTGCTCCGGGTTGTAGCTGCGCATCCCGCTCATCCTCCACCTGCAAAATTTGCAGTACTAGGTTTTTAATATGACATCCTGTTGTTCTTCATCTCTGCATCATCATCTGTTTAATCCTTCAAATGGTGCTTCTTTTTAAATTTTAAGATACTATAGTTCTGAATATTTCAGGCTTTCCAAGACGCAAACTTTTCTTCGAGAATTCAATCAAGTGAAAGTTTGGAAATTAGTAAAATTAGTTTAAAGCTATTTTTTAAACTGGCATTTAAAGTGAAACCTCACCCCGCGCTCTGAGTTTAACTCTGCCCACCTGAAAACTTTCAAAAATGCTAAAAAGACTGAAATGGGGGTATGGAGGGGCTGATGAGAGGGTTTAGGTAGAAGCTGAGAAGGAGGGTGGGGGACTCAAGAGAGGAGACAGAAATGTGGAAAATGGAGGGGCTGAAGAAGGGAAGAAGAGGGGCTGAAGCAGGGATGGCTCAATGGTTAATTTTATTATTATTTTTTTATATATACTGTATTAATCCCACAAGGGAAATTCTTCTGCGTTTAACCCATCTAAACTGAGCACACACAAACACTGAGCACACACACTCAGAGCAGTGGGCTGCCACATATTGCAGCTACTGGAGAGCAGTCGGTGGTTAGATGCCTTGCTCAAGGGCACTTCAGCCATGAAGGTGCTGCTCACTCCCCCCAGCCGCCAAACATTTTTCCTGCTGGTATGGGAATCAAACCAGCGACCTTTTGGCCCCAAACCCGCTTTTCCAACCATTAGGCCACAGCTGCCCCCATTTAAGGCTCTAGGTTACAGATAAGAAGGTCAAGCCCCAGCACCACCAAGCTGTCTTTGTTGGGCTCTTAACTCTCTGCAGCTCAGTTGGTTAAATTGAGTTGAGATGAGTATAAAAAAAAAAAAAAAAAAAAAAAAGATAAAAAATTAGGGCGTCTGCCAAATGCCATAAATGCAATTGAGTGTGGTTGGGGAAGAAGGGGCAGAAACTCGAATTTAGGCCATCTTCAATAAGTCAAAATGATTTTATCCAGTAGATGGCGTTTTGAACCATCTGAAACGCATAATATAAATTACACATTCATTTTCTACACTTCTTAATGAGCCGGCACCCATCTCAGCTGACTCTGGGTGAGGGCAGGGTACACCCTGGACAGCTCGCCAGACCATCACAGGACCAGCACACACACACACACACACACACACACACACACACACACACACACACACACACACACACACACCCACACCCACACAC
>JAQMYF010000008.1:18916743-18937373 GCA_030014195.1 Neosilurus mollespiculum
TTTAAAGCACTTCTGTAAGTCGCTCTGGATAAGAGCGTCTGCTAAATGATGTAAATGTAAATGTAAATGTAAATGTAATGGTAAAAAAAACAAAAACAAAAACAAACAAAAACAGTACACAGGTATTAAACTAATAAATAAAATATAAACTAGTGATCTTCAGAATAGAATAAAACTAGGCATATCTACACCTTGTACGACCTGACGTTCACATACATCTGACAAACTTTGGCTTGTTTATAATAACAAATGTTATAACCCGCTGTTATTCATGCAAATGTTATTTTGCAGTACAATGTCACCCCCCGTGTGCAGATTTATTACTGGTTTTCTTTTTCTTTGCAAAGAAGCTTGTAATAGCACGTTTTGATGTATAAACACGTATACGATGTATCCAAGCTTTCATTCAATTTTGCTTTTTTTTTTAATTTTGATATACTGTATTAATCATGTAAGGGAAATTATTGCCTCTGCATTTAACCCATCCAAAGTGAGCCTTTCACTTTAGAGGGCACTTCAGCCATGAATGTGGAGGAAGGGAAGATGGTGCTCACTCCCTCACCGCCACGCATTTTTCCTGCTGGTTCGGGGCTCAAACCAGCAACCCTTCGATCCTCAAGCCGCTTCTCTAACCATTAGGCTACGGCTGCGCCCTTAAAGCTGGGTTTTATTTCCCTTTAATGTTATTTAGGCTACTTATTTTCCAAACAACTATTACACAGCCCTTTTAATCTAAAAAAGAAAACAAAATTTCTCTCACTTTGGACATTTTTTCCTCCTGTGGCTGGAACTGTTGCGTCCTGTGATGTATTTAAGCTTACATACATACATCATATGCATACATGTACTGGAGATTCTGACCCGACATTTCTAATATAATTCTACACACTGTAGCTAAGTATTTTTACTAATCTTTCCACTGATAAATCATCTACCATATGTGCAGTTGTAAAAAAAAAAAAAGAGAGAGAGAGATAGACAGAGATAGATAGAGAGAGAGAGAGAGAGAGAGAGAGAGAGAGAGAGAGAGAGAGAGAGAGAGACTCTATCAAATTACAATGTCTTCTGTATAAATTCTGGCCAAATCTTGAAGTTGATATTAATAACTATCCAACAGCCTGGCTTGAGACAATGACGGAGACGGGGATTCCCTGAGAGGAAAAGGTGAAAGGAAGTTGATGAGGGTGTGTTCAAAACAGCACTGGAACACAGCCCAGAGTTGTCAGCCAGAATTACTAAGAAATGAGAAAACAAATCACTAACAAAGATGAAAACCTGAGGGTTAGGAATTACTCACCACAGAGACTCTGGATTTATAATTTTATGGTTGGTTGTGCAGGATTTTAACTTCTCGAATAACTCCTCCAATCCCACTAAGATGTGATGACCTTGTGATGACACTCACTCACTCACTCTTTTGCCAAACCACTTAATCCTATTCTGGTTACAGGGAGGCTGGAGCCTTTCTCTGGCACTGGGGCACTTGTCAGACCATTGCAGGGCCAAAATAAACAACCATTTACACTCATATTCCCACCAAGGGGCAATTTTGGAGCAGCCAATTGGCCTAATGGGCATTTCTTTGAACTGTGGGAGGAAACTGGAGTACCCATGCAAGAACGGGGAGAACATGCACTGAAACGCCCAAACCCGTGACTTGCATCAAGGACTCTTTGGCTGTGAGGAGGATGTGCTAACCATTAAGCCACCATGCCAACCCTGCCATGACCCTGGTTTACCATGTTCACAAATTGCCCACCATTATACATTTCTAATTTAAGAAAAAACCCTTCTTTGGACAAGTGGAAAAAAAAGTGCTTTAAGACTATTTATAATCTATACTACCGGCTTGATATTAGTGCTGTCCATCTAAAAAAATGCCACCAGATGCATGTGTATTTGTTATGTAAGCAGCAGATGTTGCACTCGTTTGTGAGGTGGATCTGGGAGAAAAGGGTAAATTGTGGTAATTAAGCCGCCACCATTGGCTATGTCTCTTATTGATGACCTCGTCATGCATTAGTGCCTTCTCATGCCGACAGGAGGTCACAGCAGGCACTCATTAGCATGGTAAATACACTCTCACTCACTTTCTCTCTCACATACCCACACATACACACACACAGGCAGCCAGTGTGAAGGTCTCACTTAGTCACTTCCTGTCATTAGGCTAGATTAAAGGGCTACGAGATCCAGTGCTGTCATTAGAGTCTCACAGTGTCCCGATCAGCAGTGCACCATGATCACGACACTGTAGTGTGAACACGCTCAGAATGGTTTAGAACCCTCTTTGCTGACCCTTTTATGGAGTCTTTACAGTTAAGTATTTACGAGTTATTGGGCACTAAGAACCCTTGATTATCCAGAGAACCCTTGAAAAATCCTTAATTTAACTCCTAAATCAGCCTTTTCTTCTTAATATCACAGAATAGGGGTTCCTCCAGACTTCTTTGGATAATTAAAGTGTCTGAAATGCTTGCAAGGGTCCTACACGTATGTTCTGATAGGGAAAAGCTCTGTTGCTACATACATAGCCAGAACTTAGAGGTTCTCAATGGAAAAAAAAGCCCATAAACACATCTATATTCATCTTTTGCTAATAACAATTTAGCCGACTAACTAACTCTTAAAGTGAAACAAAAAGAAAGCCTTCCAAATTCTCCTGTTACACATGAACATATGCATATTTTCATCATCTGGTGTTTTTTAGTTACTTTTGTTTCGAAGTTGTAATTTGCTAAAATTTGTTTGCTAGTTTGCATTAGCCAATTGAAAGCACTGCAGTTTCATTCTTGTGAGATTGCGAAATCACGAGAATAGGATATGAACCCCAGTAGTTTATATAAGGCAAGTTATGCACCCTTGTGTATGTGTATATGTGTGAATATGTGGATAGATGTATAAGTCTGTACATATGTGAATATGCAGATAGATGTATATGTGTTTACATATACAGAATATATGTATGTATATGTGTACATATAGGTATGTGTATATATGTGTATGTAGGTAGGTGCACATATGGCTTGGTGTAGTTACCTTAGTTGTCTTTTGTGCACTTTTTTATAATTGCTGCTAAACAGAAAGCTGCTTAACTGATTTTCATTATTCATGCAACAGATGACAATAAGGATCTATTTATCTTTTTCTCTTTATCTTTAATGGCAATAATAACAGTATTCCGATATTAAACTAACAAATCAGGCTTAAAAATTGATGAACTTCTGAATAAAATAAAACAAGGCACAAATACAAAATCATACATGCTTCCGTTCACATGCATCAAACCAGGGTCCGATCATACATTTTAAAGAAAAGATTAAAAGCAATGTATTCATAAGCAAATTAGTTCCATATTAGGGGGGAAACATGGGGTCAATGGTGCCCCCTGTGTGCAGAGTAATTGTTGTTTTTTTACTTTCCACATGAACAAAAGGTTCATGAAACATGCATTTTAATAAAAACGGACATAAACTATACATATAAGTTTGGATTCTAAAGGTTCCACTACTACTTTTATCAATATTTACCACCATGTGCTTCCTCTGTGCAGACCCTTCGGTCAATAATACATTACCACCAGACTAACCACTCAGAGAGCATGAACCTCTGCTAAGCCCATAAATCCGTCATATGGATCAAAATTACAAAAATTGTCATCATTAACAATGTTAAAGAATCCATAAAAAAATTCCTGGATCCAGAATTTGATCCGGATCATCTCCAAAATCTAAAAGAGTCTTCTGTATCCAAAGCGCCGCCTCTGGTAAACATTTCATGAAAATCTGCACATAACTTTTGTGTAATCCTGCAAAAAAAACAAACTGAGGGTAAAACATAACCTCCATGGCAGAGCTAATAAATAATGTGGATTATAATATGCCAAATCTGTGAGTATGTCCCTGTTTGAATAGTGTTTTGGTTCACAAAATAATAAGCCATCACTGACAAATCGATGAGTTAACTGCTGTTCAACGTCTTTGGAGAATGAATAAATTATTCATCATGTGACAGCTGAAATCTCTGTTGTCTTGGGAACTTTAAATTGGCTGGAAGAACTTTCTCCACTGGTGCCTTTGGCTCCCATCTCACACCATTTACATATGCACAAGCAATACATTAAATACACCAGAAAAGTATGATTTTCCCTATTATTAATGTATGTGTATTTATTTTAATTACCTCTTATCTACACTGTATTCACATTCACCCAGCTGATGCTAATTTGATGTATTTTAGGTCTTTCCTAATGTTCCAGGATGACAATATTCCCAGCCACCATATGGACCTTAATAGATAAACAAAATCCAAAACAAACACAGGACTCACTTCGAGTGCAAACAGAAGACTCACTAATAATAGAATAATTAATTGGCCGCGTAGCCGATGGGATGAGAATATTAATGAGTCATTAGAGCGCCTGAGGTGTTGAATAGCTGAGAACCAATTCACTTTTTTTGGAGCTCCTCAGGTGTGACTCAGCTCTCTCCTGCACACTGTACAATATCCATCACCATCTGCTTCTCATATCATTAATAAACAGGCTTTGTGGAAGACAAATTTAGCCACATGACCAAAAGGAAGGTTTTAGTTGGGCGTGCAATGCTACAACACACCGGAAATCGGGACTATTGGTATTATATGATGACCTTTTTCAGTAAATATGGCGGACTTCCATTCAGCTTGGCTCTCGCTAGTTATCACATGACCTTGAGTTCATGTTTTCAGAGCTAGTTAAAGTACCACCAAACTATATGACACCTAATGTTTAGTATTTCCATTTTAACCACCACCAAGAAGAGGTGTTTGTTTGTTTGTTAGTAACTTTATGCAAAAATGTATGAATGTATGAAAAATGTATGAAATGTTTGATCCTTTTCTTTTCAGGGGTGAAGTACGGCCTAAGGAAGACTCCATGAGATTTTGGAGATGATCCGGATCAAATTCTAAACCCAGGTTTTTTTTAAAGGATTCTTTAACATGGTTGATTTTTTTGAAAGAGTGGTATTACAGGAGGCGCAGCAAGGGGTGCTGTGGACTTTGTCATTTTTCATCTTGGTAAAGGTTTGTGCTCTCAGAGTGCTTTTTTAAATTTACCTTTTACTGATTAATAAATAACCAAAACATTCCACCTACCCTACTACAAGGATAAGGCAAATTCAGTACAAAAAAGCATGCACACTCACTCGGGTGGTGTTTGCTCACTAACGTGGGAAAACACCTTGCAAAAAGATGTGCAAAGCAGAGGTTTCTTATGTCCCAGATGTATGTTAATGTGGCTAGGTGCGACTGTTGGTTTGCATGAACAATCCCCCTCTAACTGAGACACGCACGGTCTCATAAATGGTTGTTAAAGTTGCTGTAATTAGTGCTTTGCTCAGCCTAAATACAGCCAGGGTTATTGTGTGCATGTAAACATACTGTAGCTTCAGGGCTATCTGTTCATATTCATTCCTGAATCTTTAATAAAGATTTCTTTATTGGAAGGGCTTATCATCCCAATGAAAGGCGAGCTATGTTTAGAAACACACAATAACCTTAATTATTCCCACAGTCTCTTAGTGAAAAGTAAAAGGTGTGTGTGTGTGTGTGTGTGTGTGTGTGAGTATAGTGTTATTTTCATGATTGGTGAGAACAAAGAAGCCCTGCTTTTGTGTTGCTATCTCTTCAGGACATGGCTTCCTGCTCTGCCATCACACCTTGAGAACAAATGGCCCCGTCTGGATAAGATAACGTTGACCATCTGCCCAGAACAAACACACTGGCCGATTTGTTAGTAAGATGGACGCAATTTGCATCACGTGAGACCATTCAGGTGTTGTACTAGGTCATAAATCATCTTCCTTGAGATGTTCAGATTAAGAAATCAGTAAAGGCTCACTGTAGAATCTACTAAAAAAGGGGGGGAGGGGGTTCAGAATCTTTCGGGGAATGAAGTCTTGAGGAAATATGTTTTAAGTGCATTTGTCGATAATCATTTGCAAATTTGGCCCCGTGACAACAGACTGGAACATATCAAGCCAAGTTTTTGCCATCTGCCAAAGTTGGAGTGTCAGTGAGCGTCCAGCACCCTTGTTTTTTTGTTGTGTCCAGCATGTTGGCACTGGTTGGGCCACCAAAAGCTTGTTGTCTACTGGCGAAAGAAATGATTACAATTGGTCGTTTAGTTTGGCAAATCAGAGCATGAGAAGACAGATGGATGAAACGAAGGCAAGCAAATGAATAAGTTTCTCCTTATTTTCCACCTCTGCTTCTTCCTTTCTTCTTCCACAAGCAACAGACCAAGGGCGGAGTACGCCAGTGCAAACCCCACTTTGTTAAGGTCTTCTAGTGTCCCTATACAGATAATCGCCTTCTACTAGCATAGGGGCAGAATATATATGGAAGTTGGCTGTAGTCTTTTCATTATGTTCAAGCACTATTTTTGTGTCCAGACATTAGACAACATGAGGCACTTCATCGCCGCTAGTCCCTGGATGTTGTCTTCCAGCTATAGGAAAGACGAAGAAAAGCACCCTCTCAACTCAGAATTCCTGCTTGTAAACTCAAGAAGCACTCTCCAACCCCAAGTTCAGAAATGGACATCAAGGCTGCTAACGGTGTGAACAGTAAACAAATCAGCGTTGAGTCATGCTGTATATATCATCTCTGCAATTAGCTGGCTAGATTGTTGCCAACAGAAAGTGAGCATGGAGGCGTCCATGATGTGACAGACTGCGTGCATGACATCATCAGGGCTTTACTTGGAATTTTAATTTAAAATATGCATTCAGGTGCAGTTTAGCTTTTTTCTAATTTTAATTTTTCATATTATAAACTGCACTACATGGTTATGAACAATTAAAGTTCTGTTGGATTCTGAGATGTTGAATTCTTAAATCTGATTGGTTGAGCCGTTGATTATTATAAACACGATTGCTTTATTGCATCATTGATTCTACAGTAACAAATTGTGCAGGTTCTGGCATAGTGGAGCAGTTTATATTAATTGATATTTGGACGTTGTATTAATTGAACGTTCATTCTCATTCGTTCATTCATTCATTCACCAAACCCTAATCCTATTAGGGTCACGAGGTGGGGACTCCGAGTGAAGGCTGGGTGCATCCTGAACCGCTCGCCAGTCCATCACAGCGCCAACACATACACAACCATTCACACACAATTTGGTGTGAACAGCTAATTAGCCTACTGTGCATATCTTTGGACTGTGGGGGGAAACTCGAGTATCCAGAGAAAACCTCTGTAAGCAAGGGGAGAACATGAAAACCCCAGACAGAAACTCCCTCCCAGAGCCCAAGAATCAAACCCAGGACCACCACTATGCCGGGACATTCATTTAACTTTTATGGAAGGAGTCTCCAGCGTCAGGACTTCATCACGGTCACCACGGTGGAAAACTATGACAGAAAAGTATGGATTGAACCCTTCTTATAAAAATAATCATATGGGAATATTCCAATCAACCATAAACCATGAGAAGATTATCATCATGATGTAAGATATTTAAGACTTTGTGGATTTAAAAAAACGAATACATGAAAAAATTGCATCAAGATCAAAGCTAATCATTTCTTTTCCATTAAACTCCCCCTTTATCCCTGTCTTGGTCTTCAAAAAGACATTGTCATGTGTGTGTGTGTGTGTGTGTGTGTGTGTGTGTGTGTGTGTGTGTGTGTGTGTGTGTGTGTGTGTGAGAGAGAGAGATCAGCAGCTGTGCGCTCTCTCAGTGCTCGTGTACGCCTGGCTGTTCCAGCTCGTTTCCATGACACTGGCCTCTCAACGAGCTTTTACAAAATTCACAAAAGCAGCGGCATTTCAGCCGTTTCAGGCAGATCTGTTTTCAGATCCTCTTTATGTTTGCGTTTTCAGACAGGTCAGCTGCACTCCTGTACCGAAATCCTCTCTCTGGGCAAAGTGTCCTTTTACATTTTATTCATCGGGCAGGTGCTTTTATCTAACGAGACTCACAAGTCAAACAGAATCTAATCCAGGTGTCGAGATGCATCACTGTCGCTTCTTAAACAAGTGCTATCAGATTGAGTTTCCAGGAGCTGAGAAACGGAGATGAAGAATCGTGAGAAGTAAATGTGATTATTGTTTTGCTCATTGTTCTGTTGGGTAAACTCCTGAGGCAGATATTTACACAGAGAGAGAGAGAGACAGAGAGAAGAGACAGACAATCTGAGCAGATTGAGGGGGAAAAATAATGTTTACCATAATTGGTCTTTTTACATAGACATTTAAAAAAATATAAAATAAATAAAAAAATTACAAAACCCAGAACACTAAAAGAAGATATTTATAATGCCTGTGATTTTGAGTTGGAATCATGGGAAACTTTTATTAATAGTGATGTAAAGTTTTGGAGCCATGAGCAACTCCTCCTCCCTCTCCTTTCCCCCTGAACCAATCACATGGCAGTACCGCCCACCTGTTTTCTGTTCATTAACAATTCCCCAACAAAAATTTCTTATCTCCTTTGATGAATTGGCTTTTCCGGTAGGCAAATTCTATTGCTGTATGACCACTACTTTAGCTACGTACACAGAAAAGTGTTGTTTTCAAATGTAGCAAGACCTAAATGCTACAGATAAACCGTTTACACAAAGATAAAAGTATTTCAAGTATTTCTGCATTTTGAAAGCCCAAGATAAAAGTTGACTAAACTGCATGCATGTTGGCATGTTGACATTGTGGACCTTTCGTGTAAAAGTTCTGCATGCCTAATCCTCCTAGTTTAGTCCTGATAGGCAGTGACAATCTGGCTGACGACTGAGAGCTAAGACAGGCTAATCAGGCTTTCTGCAGGACACACAGGAGTTCATTAGGGGTCAAGACACATCACTAGGATGAGGAAAGATGTTGGACCACCAGTGTTTCACCAGGAAATAGGATCTGTTTGAGAATGCTAGAAATGGACACTGAAATGCGACACTTGTCGTTAGTCTTGGAAGCTAATGTCTTTGGAGCCAAGAAGACAAAATGCAGGAATGGTTCCTGATTGCAGCCAGGGGTTAAAAAAAAGACATCAAGGTCATTGTGTAGGAGACTGGAAACATGGTATTCATGGGAAAAGATCTTTACAATGGTTAACTTTTTATCTTGGTGATAGTCTTATCTTAAAGAAAAGGAAATGCATTGTTTAAAGTAAACTGTATAAAAAAATCATTATTGCAGCTTCCCAAACCAGAAAACGAATACTTCCATGGTTTGTTTGATTTTACTAAACAATCAACAGATATCGCAGACACCCCACCCCTCGCACAAGACTGCCATGTCCAGCAATCTTTCATCATCTGGGCAAAGCATTTCTATTATTTAATTCAGGAGATAGCTAATATTTCAGTTAATTAGTGAAAAGAAAATACATTTACTCACTATTAAGGCATCCTCAGCATGCTGTGCACAATTTTACACCTTAGCCAGCCTGCAATAACCCCATTAGTAACTGACCTCAGAACCTGAGCATCACCTCACAAGTTGCACACACCCACCACAAAAGATTAGATACACACTTTCGGTCGGAAATTTTGTAAAGGTTGATTTTCTTTAGGTGGTTCGTATGAACTGATAACAGAAGGCCCAAATGATGTCACAGCCACACTCATGCAGTACATTCTTCCGATGTTTTGATTGCCTGAAATTATAGAGTGTTTGCTCAATGGCTGTCGGTGTAGAAACCTAAAATTTCTTATGGTTAAAAAAAAGATAATTAAATAAAAAAAGAAAAGCTGTTTCTTTTTAGTATCACTTACTTTTCCAGACTTTTACTGCTCAGCCTCACCATTTCTGAGAAGTGTTACTGGCATCAAATTCAAAATGGGCTTCTTTTTTTTTTTAAATGTTATGTTATATCTTATAAAATGTCCCACTTTCAACATTTGATGTTGATTATGTTCTGTTGTGAATAAAATATAAGTTTATAAGATTTTCAAATCCTTGCATTCTGCTTTTATTAACATTCTACACTGTGTCCCAACATTTTTAGAACTGGGGCTGTCTTACACTTTTATTGGGCTTTTACCATCATTACGTGAACAAAGTGGAAGCTAAGACCAAAAAAAAAAATCCATTAACATCACTCGAATAAAGAATTGATTAATATCAGCGCTACGACTTTAAATAATAGATGTATTTCTATTCCTGCGCTCTTGAATGAATACAGACGGCCAGAAATATCTTTGACTAATAACATCTTATATAACATACCACAGCGCTATAGAATTCTCTATCCGGATTGGTCAGGAGGATTCACTTTTTGTAACAGTGACTTGGATAGCAGTGCAGCTGGAAAATCACAGGCTCGTTCTAATACGGCATCGTTTCCACAGTAACAACTTATAGTACAGAGGATGTTTCATATAATTTAAACATTACTTAACATATGCTGGTGAAATGCTTCATAAGAACGTCTACACATGCCTTTTATTATCATCTACTCTATTTATCTATTAACCTTCTATTTTCCATGCATCTTTGGGTGCATTAATATACAGCAAAAACTCTTCTAATATTCAGGAATGACTTGACTTGAGGGAGGGATGTGATTAAGTTACACTGCTGAGGCTGAAAAGGACAAAAGATGCAATGACAGAACAAACAACCTTGTGGAGTGCTGAGGAAGCATGAGCTGGTTTGCTGCCAAGCAAACGAGTCATCAAACAAATTCATTGGGGTCAATGATCAAATCTATTTCAGGCATATTAGCTTGATGCTAGGGCAGAACGGTGACATAGTGGTGTCCAAGGGCACCAAGGGCACGTCCGCTTCACAGTAAGAAGGTCATGGGTTCAAGTCCCGGGCTTGGGCGTCTCTGTACTTCCAGGTACTCAGTTTTCCTTCCACAGTCCAAAGATATACACATCAAGCTAATTGGCTATTCCAAGTTGCCCCTATGTGTGAATGGTTGTGTGTGTGTGCGTGTGTGTTGCCTTCCGATGACCTGGCCAGCTGTGCACCATGTCTTCATGACCCTAGTCGTAGGAATAAGCGGTTCAGCAAATGAGTGAGTGTGCTTAATGCTATGCATCCTAGAAGTAGTTAGAGTTCTACAAAAGACGCCCCACATCATCATCCCACCTCCACCCCCAATTCCCCCAACCCACTCTGTCAAATCATTAAAAACCATGATTGTATCCAATGGCATCTCTCTGGTGGTCTATCCCTAGAGCAAATGCCGCATCATAAACACGGTATATTGTGCACCTAATCCTTTGTTATGACACTCAGAAAACCCACCTGCTCAGCATGTAAAGGAAATAAAAGACCTCCCACATGATGTTTTGAGAGCTCGCACTTACAGTCTCACCTTGTTTACTGTTACACTGGAGAAATTTAATATATTTTTTGGAGAAGTACTGGAACATCAGACTGTTTGCTCTCGGAACCACTAGATACACATTCGTGAGAAGTTTATTTCCTTACACAAAATCTCCTCTTAAGAAGAGAAAGAAAGTGTTAGTGGGAGAAGATTTTTTAACATTTTATTTATCCTACAAATGTTAATAAATACATAATGCTGAGATTTAAAGTGACTATTTCTATTTTCGTGACAATACTCTTTAATATACGTCGGCATTTATATGTAAATGTGTCAGTGTTACAAAAAAGGCTCATTTTTAACTGCTGTTTGCATTTGTAACTGCCTGTTGTTTTTTGTGTAACAAAAAAAGTAACAGAAAAAAACATCTAAACATGATTACACATTAAAAATTATATAATAAAAACATTATTAAAAAATATATAAATGTAAAAATGTATAATATAAAAACTACAAGCACCCAGAGAGCACAAACCTCTACCAAGGCAACTCATTTCCCTCCTTATTTTTATTAATGCTAAGTATTATGTTTTCAACAAGCCCTACATATTTTAACATACTGGATAATAAGATCTATAAGATCATAGTTCTATGCTATATCTACTGTATCAGCATATAACATCCTATATATGTGATTTGGGGCTTTATGTGTGTGTGTGTCTTTTTGTTTTTTTTTCTCTGGGGGCTATCCGAGCTTTGAAACACAACTGATAAAATTGTCTCACATCCTTCCACCTGGATGTCCCGTCTTATACACAACACGACTTTCCAGCTTTTTGCTTCCTGCTTGACGGGATCGCCACAGCATTTCCCACAGCTCATCTTCAGGTCAGATTTGGTTGTTATTTTATATAAAACCGTACTGGATCTAGTGTTTTAGTATAAAATCTACTGTATACTGGACACTGTATACTTTAGCTAAAGCATCATTTATAAATTCCTATGGTCCAGTCTTGTGACTTACCCATGATATACTACCCGCTAAAGTTAAATAGTACACATAGTGTGGAGAAAAGTGTTGGTATAAATCACTACAGACGAAAAACCTGTCAAACTACTGTCTTATTTACTAACATGCCCTAATCAGTCATTGTTAGGTATCGATTTAGACAAAAACATAAGACATTTTCCCCCTAAGATTAGGTCACACCCATGTTCACAAAGCGTCATAAGTTGTACTAATGCCGTTGAAATCGTAGGGGATACACACACAACCACTCACACCTAAGAACAGCGGATTAGGCAAATATCTGTGTCTTTGGACTGTGGGAGGAAACTGGACTACCCAGAGAAAAATGCCCTTTCCAAGCCCTGGATGCGAACCCAAGACTGTCTTGCTCTGAGGCGGACATGCTAACCACTATGCCATTGTGCGGAACTTTCTGGACTGAAACTGCAGTACAAAGAAATGGTTAGCAACCAGCTAACTGGTTATTAGTTAATGCTAAACCATTAGGCTATCCTACATGAGGATAGGATTAGATATAGACAAGAAGATACAAGGATGCATATAACCAAGAACTGTATGTGTATATGGACAGATGTAAAGCAAATACAGCTCTAAACTCCTTTCAGATTAGAGAAGTCAGACTTTATGCTGTTTGTAGTATGAGCGGCCATATTGATTTGACGTCACTTTATAAACACTGATGGAACTGGGTGTTGAGAAGACTGTTTCAAGTTCATGCATTCATTTCCCAAAGCACTTAATCCTACTAGGGTTGCGGGGAGGCTGAAGCCTACCTCAGCCATCTCTGAACAGCTCGCCAGTCCGTCACCGGGCCAACACACACACACAAAACCAAGGGCAATTTGAAACAGCCAATTGACCTAATGTGCATATCTTTGGACTGTAGGCTGAAACCGGACTACCTTTCGGAAACCCATGCAAACTCCCAGGATTTGAACCCAAAACCTTGCTCTGAGGCGGATATGCTGTTACCACTGCTGGGTTAATTCTGTGTTTTTAACAGGTTGTAAGTGGGAAATTACAGGTTGCAATTTGCATCTGATAGACTGTTTATAAAATGACTAAGAGGAGGGGCGTCCAAACAAAAACAAAAACAAACATTCCGGACCGGAAGTTAGTGAGTTGATAAACTTTGGGCAAGCCCTCACGGGTTAGGCATTGTTTTTAACATGGTGTTACATGGTAGATATCTCCCAGGGTATTTGTACAGGAAGCTATAGGACAAAAACAGGATAATGCACCTTTAAATAGCCTAGATAGAAAAACCCTGATAATATATGACACCTGAGATAAAGGGGAAGTAAAAACAAACAAACAAACAAACAAACAAACAAACATGAAACGTATTACTTCATCCTGGATAACAATGAGAAAGGGAGAAATAAAGAGTAAAATCGAGTGTAAACACTCACCTGTACAGCTGCTTTAATCCTCCTTCTCTCCTCACAGGTAAAAGGTACAGGTGAGTTCACACTTCTCCTCAAACAGGCTTCATCTTCCACCAGAAATGAAACACACTTTCACTTTGTTTTCATTTCTTTCCGACTGAGTGGGTTGTTATGCTGAAACTCTCTCTCTCTCTCTCTCTCTCTCTCTCTCTCTCGTTCTGACAAGCTTTTTAGAAGCTTCTATATAAAAAACTATCCCTCTCGTTCCAGCCCCCAGCTCCTGTTAGTTAACCCTTGTTGTTTTTAACCACAAAAAAAACCCCTAAAATCCGATATTTTTAAATGTCTTTCCAACAGGAGCGTTAAAGGTGTGATTTTGCTCGCAGCTCTCGTGCGAATGCTCGCTCACGAAACAGGTAGGCGTGGCTTTTTGGAGACGGGGCGGATGTATAGCAATATGGGCGTGGTTTCGTCATCCACAGGCCAGCAGGGGGGTGGAGTTCATAAACATTTGAAAGGCTTCAGTGTGATTTCTCAGAGTAACCTCACTATTAAATCCTCATACAAAAAAATATCCATTAAAAGTGGTCTCTTAATTTTGTCCATGGCTGTATATGAAGGCCTGGGTTCGATTCCCAGGCTCGGCCGTTTCTGTGTGGAGCCTGCATGTTCTCTCCATGCTTTCGTGGGTTTCCTCCAGGTACTCCAGTTTCCTCCCACAGTCCAAATACATGCACAGTAGGCTAATCAGCTGTTCCAAATCACCTTTTTGTGAGTGTGAGTGTGAATGGTTGTATGTGTGTTTTCCAGGGTGTACGCCCCAGAGTCAGCTGAGATGGGCGCCAGCCTCCCCGTGACTCTAATTATGATTTAGTGGCTTAGAAAATAAATTAATTATATTTAACCCATTGAAACTGAGCACACATACACATGTTAACAGTGAGCACACACACTTGGAGCAGTGGGCATCCAAAGAGCAGCTGAGGGGTAGTTTTGCTCAAGGGCACTTAAGCTGTGAAGGTGGAGAAAGGCCATGGCTGCCCCAGCATTTATGATATGGAGAATTATTCAGTCGAGGGGCTGTTATTCGCTGAATTCAAAGGTTGATAAACTGTTTTATATTTCATCCAAAATATTTTCAATGTAGACAGTCACATTTCTATGTTGGCATACCAGTCTTGCAATAATCATTCAACTTATCCGATGGCAGTGATGCAATAATTCGGCTTGTACAAGAATACCAAGTATTACACTGAATGAATAATCTTATATATTATCCGCCCCACAAACTCAGGATAATGCTTGAATCAAGTAAAATCATTACTGACTCAGTCATTTGCCAAGCCACTTAATCCTACTAGTGTCGCAGGTAGGCTAAACAGGGTGAAGACACACACAACCATTCACACTCAGGGCCAATTTGGAGCAGCCATTTAGCCGAATATGGATGTCTTTGTACTGTGGGAAGAAACCGGAGTACCCAGAGGAAACCCATGAAAGTATGGGGAGAACATGCTAACGACTATGCCACTGTGCCGCCCCTGTTTCTTTATCTAAGACTTATAATAGCCAATTAAAAGAAAAAATGTGCTTATTTAAAATAGAGATTCCAGCCAGCTGCATTTTCTGTAAGCAATGTCAGGGGCGGCGTAACACATTCAGAGGAAATCACTAATCACCCACCTTCATATACGTGAGCTCACAGACGCTCACGATTGGCTAGTGTTGCTGTGATTGACAGGAAAGTGTGCATATACCACGCCTCTCTCTCTCTGAGGGTCTGGTCAGTGACATTCTCTTGGGCTCCCAGTCACAGATATGTAGTTCGAACTTGTGGTCTCCAATAGGCTGTATAATTTTCTGTCATACTACTCGGGAGCCCCCATGGTGACATTTATCTAACATTTAAGGAAGGAGCCTCTAGTGTCCACTTTGCAGTAGTCAGTACGTTTCCTACCTTAGGACAGAGGACTTCCTAACACTAACCATAGGTCCTGTGTTACAAGACAAACCACATTTTGTTCATCTTAATAACTTCAAGAGAAAAAACAGAGTGGCTTTTTGGTCATGTTTATAGCTGCTATAATGTAAGTGATAACAGGAACCAACTTGTCTCGCAGAAATTTCACAAATGAAATGTAAGTAAATGGAGCTGTAGGATGTGCTACTATGAACAGTGACTCTGATTCACAAGTTTGTAAAAATTAAAAAAGTATTAATACTTGGAGTCTTATAATTACAGACAGGCGGATTTCTCTGTCTTGGGTGAGTCATCTATATTAGGATAGAGGTCAGAGATTAACCCCTGACCTGGAAGACCATTAGACCTACTTCACTTTGTCCTTCTAATCGCTCACAACATGTTCTTTATCTACAGACATGGCAGCTATTTTGAGAAAAACAAATCCCTCATCAAAAAACATGTGTGCCCTTATTCTTGGCTCCCCCGGAAATCTTAGTGAATACGATCTAACTGAAGCATGTTTTCCACTTGAATTGGACATTTTTAATTGGACTGTGTAGGAATTGTAGGGATTAAAGGAAATTAACCCCCCCCGGTTTTTTTTCAGTGGGAGTTGATGCTAATTCACCAAGAGGTGCATTTTACTAACCCTTACTACTTATTTTTACAAAGGGGTGCCAATAATTATGAAGGACATGGCATGTGTGTGTAGGATGGTGTGCTGTGGGTCATTTGCAAGCAGTAATCCATGTCCTTGAAGTGAAAGATGGGAACTTTATGGTTTATTTAATTACATTAAGAGTTCGATTAGAAGACACACTCTTAGTAATGGAGGCAGGTAATGCTTCATACTAAAATAGAAACCCTTAGGTGTGTGAGTAGAAGTGTAAAATAATTCATAACTATAGGTATTAAATAGAAGCTTCATGACAGACTGAATATGACTGTATCTCCTATATATAGAGAGAGCCATGGTTATCCCAGGGGGTTATGGTGTATATATGTAATATAATGTTTTTTAAAAATCACATCACAGTAGTGAAGATATCTATAACCAGTGTCAAGGTTATAATGATAGCAGTTAGCATAACTAATGTTCATTTGTAACGAAAGGTGATTAAAAGGTATCTTTGTGCTCCAACATTTCTTTGTGACTTGTGCACACACAGAGATAACATGTCAGTGTTATTCTTTAATATTTAGTCTTTCATGTGGCTGAAATTAATATGAAAAAATATATTTTTTACATTGAAAACATTGTAAACATGAGGTAGATTCATGTATAACAGAATAACAACAAATAAAAATTCACGTAGAATACAGTCAGCATGAAAATTGTTTTAATCACACTTAACTATATTCACTATACTCTGAACACGTGGACTAAAGGAGAGCTGAGTTCAGTTTGCTGTTACCTACCACCACCTGGCGCCCAGACCTGGTACAGCAGTTTATCCGCTGAAGCCATGGACTCACCTTTGCAGGTGGAAAAGGTATACATTACGATCAAAATTAATCTATTGATAACATTTTATACCAGTTTTGCGACTGTACTGATTTAATATGTTGATTTTGAATGTTAGATATAGTCAGTGTCCTAGTAAATGCTATGAAATGTCCACTAGAGGTCGTACGTCGTCATTCTTTAGTAAAGGAGTGATTTTAATTATGTAAGGGGAAAATAATCACTTTATTCAGAACTGTAAGTGTACCTGTTAATTTTGAATATGAGGAACAACAATGGGTTAAATGTTTAAATCTGCTTAAATTCTGTTAATTATATCATAGCTATTGATTGATTGATTGATTGATTGATTGATTGATTGATTGATTGATTGATAAATCGTGAGATTTAATTACAGGATTTGCCAAACATCTGCTAAATAAGACAGTGTGATTATAATGAGTTCATGCTACTTAAATGAGGCTAAAACTGTACAGGACAATCCTAGCATAACATATGAACTAGTGATTAATCGACTCTTTCGGACAGCCATCAAATGAATAATTCCTTTTTATCTAAATCAGATAAACTTTAAGATTTATTATTATCATCATTATTATTATTATTATTATTATTAGGCATGCACAACACACCTATTATTATGCAGCCTGAACAGCACACACAACCATTCACACTCACATCTATGGGCAATTTGTAACAGTCAATTAGCCTAATGTGCATGTGTTTGGACTGTGGGAGGAAACCGGAGTACATGGAGGAAACCCACGCAAGCATGCGGAAAACATGCAAACTCCAAACAGAAACACCTGAGCCGAGCCCGAGATGCAAACTCCTTCTTGCTGTGAGGCGGAGGTGCTAACTGCTATACCACCGTACCCTCCATGTTCTTCTTACTAATGTTACCAAAAGTAAGTTTAGCTAACTGAACACAGAGTTTCTATGTCTAAAAGTTCTCTCATGACACTGGTGTGTATGCAACTGTGTTACTGAGTAAAAGGTTGGGGGTTCAAGCCTTACTACCACCAATCTGGCATTGTTGGGCCTTTGAGAAATGCCCTTAACCCTGAAATGCTTACTATGTGACAAAATGTAAGTCACTCTGGATAAGGGCCTCTGCTACTTGCCATAAATTTATACAGTAGTGTGCAGTGAAGATTATACACCACCACATTTGTCTAAAAGGGCTCAGAATAAAAAGAAGTAAAAAATTATAAATTTTTGGTGAAAATGTATTGAACAATGCTATTGTAGGCGGTGAGAACCAAAAAAAAAAATAATAATAAACAAATAATAATAATCATTCCAACAAGTATATTGAGGTAAAAGTATGGCTAATAAATGTGGAAGTAGGACACATGTTTGTTGAATTATGAATGTGATTGATAAACCTGTATTATGATTGTTGAATTATATGATTGTTGAATTATGATTGGTAAAAGTGTATTAACTGTAGTTGAACTGTTAAATGATGATTCATGCATAAGTCCAGCATTTATGCATAAGTCCAAAACCCAAGGTCTAACACGTAATATCAACAATATCTCAGCCGCTGTCTTCTCTTCTAGCCAAGAAATAATAGTGGTGAACGCTTAACACTAGAAAACTGACCTGGCCTTGAGTGGATTTTGGTGTCTTCAAATGCTCCTTTGGAGATCACACCTGCTGCGCTGAACTGCTATTGTTTTCACTCTGACTGAATAACGTGTTCCTGAACTGAACTGCTAAACAATTTGCTGATTTTGTCTACTTTGACTGAATAAAACTGCTCTTAATTTTAAATCCACATCTCCTGGTGAACTGACCTGTGTCTGCCACGACATAAACAAAAACACTGAAAATACCAATTTTTCTGAAAATTGAAAGGTGTCACAATTTTTTTTTACTTTTTCATAGCATAAATACACTTCAAACCATATGGATTGGTTTAGCGAGTGAAGAAATAAAAAATACAGTGATGTAGTGATGATTATACACTTAACAAAATGAAGATGAATCAGAAACCAAGTACTATTCAAATATTTATTTCATGCAATATTGGATCATATTGATGAGAATAAGTAAACAAACAACAATATATAGTAATAACAAAAATAGCAGTCTCTTTTTTGAGAAAAAAGTCAATATTTAGTGTTTCCACCCTTTACTTTGATTACAGCATTTAACCTTTCAGACATAGTGTTCACACATTTTTTAATTTCTTCACTCGCTAAACCATTCCATATGGTTTGAAGATCATTCATGCTATGCAAAAGTCAAAAAAATAACATTTGCGACACCTTTCAATTTTTCTGAAAAACTGATATTTTCAGTGTTTTTGTTTATTAGTTATACTTTTACCTCAATATACTTGTCGGAATGATTTTTTTGGTTCTCACTGCCTACAATAGCATTGTTCAATACATTTTCACCAAACAATTATATGAAGTACATTTTTTTTTTTTACTTCTTTTTATTAGGAGCTGTTTTAGACAAAAGTGGTGGTGTATCATCTTCAATGCACACTACTGTATGTGTGTGTGTTTCATTTTCCCAACTTTCAGCATATTGTACTCGATCTCCATTTTCCTTTCACACTTATCCTTTGAGACCATTTTGTGCTCTGTATAAAACATTTCTTTGTGAGTATTTGTAATGCGCTGCTGTTTTCATGCGTGATGACACAGATATGTACGTGAACACTGAACCTTTGTTGCTAGCCAAATACTTTCATCATACGAATTTCTGCCCTCAGGCACTTATAAACAGAAGCCTACTGCTAACAGGGTCAACATATAAGAAAGTTTGAAGCATGCAGGAAAAGAATGTTAGAAATCTATTATAAAAGAATAATAGAAAGGTAGGATCAGGAAGTTAGAAGCAAATCCCCTTGTGATGGAGGGCTGGGGCTGGTCTCGGGCTGCTACAGACGTGGCAGTGTGGAGGGAGGAGGATGCGAGAGGGAGGAGACACACACACACACACACACACACACATACATTCCTTCAACTTGGTCAGCCATTAGAACATGTCCACACAGACATTCCTTTTTCCCCCTTAGGATATCGACTATTATCATTATTACTACTGCAATACTGTTAAAAGTAAAACTAATAATAGGATCAACAACAACAACATATAAAAAATCATGACACAGTGTGTTATTAAAAGAAACTAATCCACAACAAGTTGAGTTACAGCTTCCATTTTCCAGTACCAGCATATCCAAACGTGTTTTATTCCTCTTATACCCGCTGCAGGTATTTCTTTTAATTGATGATTGTCACTTTTTCTCCATTTATATTTACATGTTCTTACATTCTTACAGCTATAAACATAAAATAAAGTCGGCTAAATCTTCCCTCACCATTCTATATCTTATTGTTTCATTTTATTTATTATTTTACCAAAAAACCCTTAAGATATTTGTTTAAAAATATGTATGAAGTGTATCCCAGTAGACGTCTGCCTTTATCTATCTATCTATCTATCTATCTATCTATCTATCTATCTATCTATCTATCTATCTATCTATCTATCTATCT
>JAQMYF010000008.1:18942493-18952818 GCA_030014195.1 Neosilurus mollespiculum
ATCTATCTATCTATCTATCTATCTATCTATCTATCTATCTATCTATCTATCTATCTATCTATCTATCTATTTATTGCATGTACATTGGATTTATTTAGCCCCATGCAGCAGGATCACTCAGTTTCCCACAGCATTAGGACCTGGAGGAGTGAACTCATATCCCGCTGTAACTGGAGCTCAGGGGCGGAGGGTTTGTGTGTCTGTCCTCCTGGAGAATGTAATCACAGCTGCTGATTTTAACTTCCCTTTTCCAGAACTTTCCTAACAGAGTCGGACAGATTGCAAAGGCGAAAGACAGACCCCTTCCATTAACCTTTATATAAGGTAAGAGAAACTCATGAAGTGAATGTATAGCAGAGATCATGTGACGGGACAGCAGTAAACGTGGACTCCATGTCCTTAAATGGTCTGAACTTGGGCTTTAGAAATTGAATTCTGTGAAAAGACGGATTATTCTGCTGATTGAAAGGAGATTGGTGGGTATTTAATGTAAAAACTGCTGTAAATCTTGAATAGTTTATGCACAGTTGGTCCCACCCTGCTGGTGGTCTGGTCATGCAGTTCTGGATTGTATTCATCTGCTTGTTTCTGGGGTGGGGTGGGGGCTTGTTGGGGAGTAACATCAAAGTACATCTTTTGTACCAGCAACATTAACTTTTTTTTGGTATCTTTGTTTCTGAGAAGGTTGACTACCACCTGTTTTATTTTTATTTAGTCTTATTATCTCTTCAATTCAGTATTCAGTGCCAGTCGGACGCCAGGTCTTTGCCTGGCTTCAAATGATGCTTTGGAAGACAGAACTTCAGAGAAAACTAGAAGCGGGATGTGTTTCTGTTATCTCTAAATCCTCAGATCTTCAGAACTTCCTGCGATTGAAGCCCACATACTACATCTTGCACAAAGCCTGCCATGATCAGTCTTTTCAGATCTGTCGATAAACATGTTTTATATTATATGAACATCATGCAGCTTGATATTGTTCTTTAGTCAATATAAAGAGATGAAGGATAAAAAAATGTGTTCAGATAACTTCCCTGGCAATCACAGCAATCTAGTAAGCCAAGCATTTATTTCTGGTGTGTGAGTATGTGGAAAAAAGGGATCAGATTGATAAAAAGATTTTTAAAACATTGTGGTACATCTGCTCCTGTTTTGTGTGGAGTTATAGGCGCTGACGTGGCAGCTATGTAAGTATTCCCACTTGATTTCAGCTCGGGTTTTCTGGTTGGATCACAACAAAGCCTGTAATTACACAACTATGAGTATTTTAAATCAAGCTCTGCTCAACCTTTTAGTTTCCATTTACAGTATTAAAGCTACAGTGACAAAGTAAATACAAACCATTCTAAGACCTTAAACAGCAACCTGTTTAAACAATGCTGTCCAAATCTTTTTTAAAAAGTCATTATTATTATTTACATGTTCTCGTCATCTTAAGCAGGGATTCTCTGTGATGTGGTGTGTTTTCTAACACCTGTCCAAATCCTTTCCTGAATAACATTATTTTCATTAAAAAAATGAGCACTCAGAGGGCACAAACCTCCACCAAGCCCCAACAATCCTCAATGAACCAAAATGTCAAAAAAACATCCTTTCACACAATGTTAAAGAATCGTTTGAAATCCGTCATTTTGATTCGGATCATCTCCAAAATCTAGAGTCTTCCTTGTCTGAAGTCCTGCCTCTGGTGGATATTTCATGAAAAAAAAAATTACTACACATAAACTTGCTAACAACAAACAAACTCTGGGTAAAACATGTAGACAAAACAACAATGGGAATATGAAGATATGACAAGGTAGAAGATTTGAAGACATTCCGTTGAATTTTGTTATGCGAGCTATAAATATGGAAATATCACTTCTCTATGAAAATCAAACAAACTTAGCTATTTATGATACAAATCTGAAGTGACAAGGAACACAAAGGATCAAATGCTAGCCATGCTTTATTTCCTTCTTCAGTAAACTTGTGACTCTTATGTAAGCGGTTTAATAGAAGAAAATACATATATACACCTAATACATGTATTACATAATAATATTTAAATATTTAAGATTAATTTCCAGCGACACAATGTCTCCCTATAAGGGGACGTGCTATGTTCCAACAGCCAATTGGTCCAACAACCCTACTCATAAAAGATGGGCACCTGACTTAAATCAGTTGGGCATCCTACTCAGTTCAGTTGGGTTACCCTGGGTTTACACTGGGGCATAATGTCCGCGATATCTGCGATTCAAAAAAGCATGGAGCTCCACGATTTATTGGAGCATGATTGGCATATAAAACAGAGGCAGTGTACATCCAAGAGATGAAACTTGAAGGAACCGTGTTTCCAAGTTCATCAAGATCTCCGACGATCTTGTCTGTTACACTCTGTTAAGGTCTGTAAAGCTCTAGTACAAATCCCACATTCTATCACGGCTGGCATCAAATTGTATTAAATCATAATTATCGCGGCAAAATTTGTGAGAGTCAAACATTTTGCTACGATCAGCGCGATCATCACGAATCCACTAAGTTCCCTCAAGATTACCACAATTCGTTCTCATGACACCCCCCCCCCCACCCCCGCTCCTCACAATTCTCTTTTTTTACGGAGATTGCAGACATCGTGCCCAGTGTAAACCCAGGGTTAGGATTAGACTTAGGGCTGTCAGACCCATGGACTTTCAGAATATAGGGCTTTAACTGTCCTGCTGCTACTTGCTAGTTGCTACGTTTTATTGACCATTTAAGTATTCACCTTTCACCTTTTTTGTTTCAATTTGTGATTTGAAGAAAACTGCAGCTGTAAACTGCGACTATAAAGTAAAAAGCGAAGCAGATTGCGGGCAATTTGTTTTGTCAAGGCATGAATTAACCAGACCACAAAACTCTAAATGTCACGAATCCAAGTCCACTTGGAATGCTAAAAAAAGATCAAGTCTGGTAATCTCTCTTGCTCTTGCACTGAAACTTGGCTAGGTAATGTATAACGTAAGGAGTTTTTGTAAGGACTTTCTGAAAGTAATGTTTAAAAGAAAGTTGGCCCAAAAACAGTTTAACAGAATATCCACTCTCTCTCTCTCCAAAGGGAGCGTGAGCACACCTCAAGAACCATGTGGGTAAAAATCTTACTAGGCCTGTGCCTGTTGGCTAGTGTCAGAGCAGACAAGAAGCTTAGCAGCCATGCCACCATCCTGGCAGACAACAGCGCCAACCTCGCCTTCAGCCTGTACCAAAACATGGCCAAGGAAAAAGATGTAGAGAACATCTTGATTTCTCCTGTAGTGGTGGCTTCATCACTGGGCCTGGTGGCTCTTGGGGGAAAGGCTTCCACAGCCTCGCAGGTGAAGACAGTCCTCAGCGGGAATAAAGTAAAGGATGAGAACCTCCACTCGGGCCTGGCTGAGCTTCTGAACGAGGTGAGTGACTCTAAGAAGCGTAACATAACCTGGAAGATTAACAATCGGCTGTACGGCCCCAGCTCTGTCAGCTTTTCCGAGGATTTTGTAAAGAACAGCAAGAAGCACTACAACTATGAGCATGCCAAGATCAACTTCCGTGACAAGAAGAGTGCCGTCAAGGCCATTAATGAATGGGCTTCAAAGTCTACTGATGGCAAGCTGCCTGAGATCACCAAAGATGTTGAGAAGACAGATGGTGCTATGATCATCAATGCCATCTTCTACAAACGTAAGTATTTGTTTGCATTTGGATTTGGTGAAAGTCAATGCAAAAATTCAACGAATTATACTGTTCTCATATAATCTCAATAGCTCACTGGGACGAACACTTCCATCACCAGATGGTGGACAACCGTGGCTTCCTCCTCCATCGTTCATACACAGTGTCAGTACCCATGATGCACCGCACAGGTAAACAAACTACCCGCAAATATATACTTTCTAATGCCCTTGTCACACATTGACAATTTAGCCAGTGTATGCCAACGTATGAGATATTTGACGAATACACTAGTAAAAAAAAAGCTAATATTTTTAGCATAAGCTAACGTATGGCTCATACGTTCCGCATTCGCTGGCCATAAGTTGTAGGTAAGTTGCTATAAGGTATAGGTAAGTTATGCGATCATTCACACACTTTATTTGTAAGTTACTAATAAGTTGAATATAACGTCTATCGTACTTTGAACCTGTGTATAACTTGAATGCCTAGCATGTTGGCAACATTTGCAACTTATGACCAATGATACCCAAATTTATGGGGCAGTGTATCCCCGACGATCGATCACGTGATGTAGCCTATAAAAGGCTGCCACTTGCTGATTCAAATCACATCCTCACTAGACATTGCAGTATCAACATCACCGTAATGCCGAAGAAATCGATAAGGTCATACTGATGTTGGAGGACGGCTAGTAGGTATTCTCGTCCCAGCCTTGTCGGATCCTCCATCTCTCAGATGGCATGGACATCTGCTCACCATGGACCCCAAGGAACTGAACGGTTCCTTGTTTGAACTCCATTTTATATACCAGTCCTCCAAAACACAGCCAATACGCCCATAACACGCTAGCTGTAAGTTAGAAAGACGTTCAGTAAAGGTTCTGTGGTCATCCGGAACATATCAGATACATCTACATACGTCAATATACGTTGGAGATAAGTTCGATATAAGTTTTCGATAGGTTCTGGATAAGTTACTAATAAGTTATGTGTACATTTAAAATGGGAATAACATCGATAGTTCACCATATGCCAGCATTTTATAAAAATACATACATAAATGCATACAAAATAAAGCAACAGGTTAACCTTTGCTATATTTTTTCGATAAGGTATCTATGACTTTTATGATGACACCGCTAACAGCTTCTATGTCCTGGAGATGCCGCTGGCTCATAAGAAATCATCTGTCATCTTCATCATGCCCTACCATGTGGAATCATTGGAGAGGCTGGAGAAGATGCTGACGCGTAAGCAGCTGGATATCTGGCAGTCTAAGATGGAGCAGAAAGCCGTGGCTGTCTCTTTACCAAAGGTCAGCATGGAGGTCAGCCACAATCTGCAGGTAAGCAGGGTCTCAAGTGGACAATGTCATCTACCTGGGCACCCAAACAGGGCTCTTTAGCTATCTGTCTTGAGGAACCCTATGTATGACCTTATGATGCAGGATTCCCTTTCGTATCGCATTTCAGACACAATACTTTTAAGATGCTGAGTGGATTACACGTTCACCTCACAGCATGAAGGTCCTGGGTTCTAGTCCCGGGCTCGATGATGGAATTTCTCTGTGGAGTTTGCATGTTCTTCTTGTGCTTGCGTGGGTTTCCTCTGCTTACTCCGGTTTCCTCCTACAGTCCAAAGACATGCACAGTAGGCTAATTGGCTATTCCAAATTGAGTGTGAGAGTTGCTTCAGAGTCGACTGAAATGGGCTCCAGCCTCCCCGCAGTACTAGTAGCATTGGTTCGGAAAAATGGATGGATGGAATTTGATTTACATATAGAAAAATGTCTCCTTTGCAGAAATATCTTGGAGAGCTTGGTGTAACGGAGGCCGTGGATAAAACCAAGGCTGATTTATCCAACATCTCAGGAAAGAAAGACCTTTACCTGGCCAACGTCTTCCATGCCTCCGCCTTTGAGTGGGACACCGCTGGCAACCCAGCAGACACCAGTATCTTCGGAACAGACAAGGTGAAGAACCCAAAACTGTTTTACGCAGACCATCCCTTTATCTTCTTGGTGAAAGATAAGGACACAGGATCCATCCTCTTCATCGGCAGGCTGGTCCGGCCCAAAGGCGACAAGATGAGAGATGAATTATAACTGACTTCAGCGTATGGTTCAAATGAATTATAAGGATATCTTGTGGGCAAGTGTGTGTGTGTGTGTGTGTGTGTGTGTGTGAGTGTGAGTGTGTGCGTGTATGAGGCGGGGGGCTTTATCTTTGGACTGAACCAGCAGAGGACTGTTACCTCTAGAGGACATTCCAGAAGATTTGTGGACCACCACATATGTGGCACACACACACACACACACACACACACACACACACACACACACACACCATGTTGGACTCAAAACGCTGTGTACTCAGACTAAAGCAATCCATCTCAGCAGAAAGTGTGCATTCAAGTGTTTTTATGTTTCATTATTTCCATTCAAAGTTTTACAAAGTCTAAGAAAAGCGGTGAAGGAAATAGCAAAACATTCCACCAAACCCTTTTGTGAATATTTTGAAGACAGGTGTGACAAGATGAGGCCATCAAAGCTGTTCTGAGCCTGCTCTAATATTATTTAGCCGCCCATATGGTCTTCCCCTTAAGTCTGGATCACTTACAGCTTTTGCAACTCAACTTTGGTAGCACAAACTGTGTAGCAATCTTTACATGACGTACAAATAATTTGTCCTGATTAGCTCCCTAGCTAGCATATTATTTACTTTTTTTCATGCGCATCACTTAGTTTGCTATCTGATTGGCAGAATACTTTTAACAGATATTCCCCGACCTCTGATCTAATATGAACTCATAATCTCAAGAGGCATTAGCTGAGCAGGCTATTAGTCATATCCAATCAGAGGGAGTAGAATCAGAGTTTTATTCTCTGCACAGGATTGTCAAAATATTGCATTTTTATTACTTTATTCAAATTCCAGAAAAAAAATCTTTACCATCACCTACTTTAAACTAGCTGTATTTTTGATTGCACACGTAGGACTGGAGGCGTGGTCTTTATGGCAGGCTGATAAATCACGTCTGGTGGAAAAAATCATTCTAAGTCTAATTCTTGAAATAAAAATAAAAAAAGTATGTACTTATAATCAAATACTTTCATCCCAAATTTTGTTGCTTTTTGTAGAATACATCTGGAAAGAACGCAAGAACCGGCTGGCTAGGGCTAGCTTTTAGCTTAGCATGGGACCTCTTCCATTTTTTTTTTCTGTACTAACGGTATATAAAGTGATACCTTAGTAGTACATTAGTTAATCAGAACATGCAATTGTTCATATCCAGTGGTTACAGGTAAAATAAATCTTATGTTTCTGTTGTTGTATTCTTACCCCTGGGTCTACTTCTGTCCTTCAGTGGCTCGAAAGCTTCACTTGAGCTAACAGCTCTCAAGATGGCAAAGTTGGTTCCGTCAAAGGGAAGTCCATAAGGGTGTGCCCAAAATAATATTGTAACACACTCACTATGTCATCTGTCTTATTCCCTTTTCCTGCATCTACCCTTTCTCTGTCTTTATTTATACAACTTTTAAATGATTGTCAAAGCAGGAAGGCTAATTTTTCTCCAGGATGAAGACTGTCTAAAGCAGGCAGCATGTTCACATCTTAATATAATATTAAATCTGACCTCCGAGGTATAATATCCTTTAATAGCATTCTCTCAGGGTTTTTTTCTTGTACATGCCTGAACAGCCTTTGCCGAGTTACACTATATGAAAGATGATCTGGGTTTGTGAAATATGTCATAATATCAAAAGGACTTTTCGAAACATTTCACAAAAGTGCACACAGAGTACATTGCTGTCGACCCTCAGATACACCCCTTGTGTCTGGCCTGGTTGCAGTCCGCACTGAAAATGCTCCTCAGCACTAAAAAAAACCTGTGATTGATTGAATTTGTTGATCGGCCTAGTTAAGAAATTGTTTTCTGATAAGTTGTGTGTTCCAATTGTTTTTTCCCCCAAATAAAATCTGCACCACTGAATTGATATTATTTGTTTTATATGTACAAGAGCAAGTGTAACGCCAGATAGCTGATGGATCACAAATATGAATCCAAAATGTAACCTCCTGTCCAGGATTTTTATTACAACAATACAGATTTATTTATTGTGCATTAGTGAAGTTCGTGACAAAACAGGAGGCAAAAAAAAAAAACCTTTGTAAAGGATGCTGACATCATTTCCTGTTATCCCCATATTAACAATCACAATAGACATCCAAGGGAAAAAATCATACACAGTGTATTTTAATCTGGGAAACTACTTAGACCTATAAATTGTGGTACAATTAGACATGCAAAAACCTTTATATCTTCAGCTATAACTTATAATATGGATTAATATGTGGTTTACAATACAGAGTGGAGAAACTGTGACAAAAATACAAAAGAATTAATTACTTATTTAAAAAAGAATAGTACAGTGAATAGTAATTTTCACTGTACCATGTCAGGGCAGTGGTGGCTCACTAGTTAAGGCTCTGGATTACTAATTTGAAGGTTGGTGGTTTAAGCCCCAGTCCCAGCAACCTGCCACTACCTGCCTTGTTGCTCAATAACCCTCAGTTGCTCAATTGTATAAGAAATTATTAATGTAAGTCACTCTGGATAAGGCTGTCTGTCAAATCATGAAAATGAAATGATTTGATGCTTGGATAGCAATTGCACTACATTAAGATGAACAGCAGGGGGCGGTTGAGAAAACCGCAGTTTGTTTTGAAAAGCCTTTATGATTATGGGGCTCCTTTTTTTCATTGTGTTTTGAAGAAACAAATCGTGTGATGTGCAAACAAAAAACGAAGACACGAACTAATGGAACTCCTTTCTTTTAGGGCTGTCTATCCATGTTAATCACTGTGAGGAATGTGTTTCCTGGAAGATATAAATCATCCAAATTCCACATTTTAAGGGCTTTTTATAATTATTGCTAATATGCTACCTTTTTTTTAACCAAGCATGATCAATGTGCGTGTAGGTGGTATGTGTGTATGGGTCATGTCTTTCTGCATGGATATTGTCAGTGCACGTCTTTAAAGCACAATGCATGAGGTTCAACTCCAATAGAATTTACATCAGATTTGTACTTAATTGCTGTTTAATCAAATGGACAATATCATAGCCCCATAACACTTATATTACAGTTGACTGCCTGTGTTTTCTAGATATGTATGAGACAAAGGATATTATAATTCATTAAAGGATTTTTGGTTTCTGATTTATGGAAACCTTTTAAATAAATCCTTGGTATTCTTCTATGGGCCGAATTATTGTATCATTGCCATGGAGTAAACAAATGATTGCATCACTGCCATTGGACAAGCTGAATGATAGTTTCTGACTGGTGATGGCGACGATTGCGAGAACTGTAGAAACTGCCACACATGCACTATCACATAAATCGAGTCGCCCATGGAATTCTGGGAGGGCTACCAAGCCCAACCAAAGTATCGAGTCGCCCATGGAATTCTGGGATGGCCACCGAGCCCAACCAAAGTAGCTGTCTCAACAGCTCACCCTTCTTATAACCGTGCCGCGCATGCGCCACCACATAAATCGAGTTAGGCAGGAAAGCACAATTAGTGCTGCTGTTCCCCCCCGCTCACAGCAATTAGTAACAACAACAATAGTAATTATAATAGCATCCTTGAACACTGATTCATGGTTAAATCTATGCTGCTACATGTTTTGTTTCTGTAACAGTATTTCTCCTGCAGCTATAGACTAAACTATACTGACAGTCATTAAACACTTCTGTATAAATTTCTGTATAAAGATTTTTCTGTATATCTGTAGTTGTATGGGGGGTTGGAAGTATACCCTGTGGCTTTATTGATGACAGTACTCGGGCACTTGAGAAAATTATGAGTTGTCATTTTGTCATGCTTCATTGCACATGTGTGCAAAAGTGGACCAAATGCAGTTTGAGCAAAACACAATGTGTATCTGCACAGTTTGAAGAGTGGTTTGAAAAGCTTTTATAAAGGCTTGAAAATGTCCACTATTGTTAGTATAGTGCACGCCATAATTCCACATCTATCATGTGAACAACGTCTCTGGGCAATGGGTATGGTGGAGGCAAGGTTGAGCTACAGTGAGGTAGGGAGGCGTACGGGCTGCAGCACTTTCAGGACCGGTTTCACCGTGCTGTATCACTGCAAATCACCGTGCTGTATCAACGCAAACTGAGGCCATACCCGATACTGACTGTTGTGACGTTCATTTTGGCAGGTGCCACTTTGTTTTGTTGTTTTTGATGTGCATTATTTATTCGACACTTTTATTTGTTGTTTGAAGCCAACATGCTAAAAAATTATCCATATTACAAAAATCTAGTTTTGGGTACCATAATAAAAATGATGGTCTCAAAGTTTTTACTAAGGGGGGCATTCACCTTTGTGCTAATATTTTTAAATCTAGTTTTATTCTTCTGGATGCAAACCGGTTTATTTAAGACATATTAAGCTTTAAAACAATAAACTCAGTCATTTGTCAAATGAAATCGGTTTAATTTCCAAAAAGAAAAGCAAACATTGTACATAACAGACTTGGCCAATGTTAAGAGCATTTATGCTAACATTTATATTCGTAACGAATTTATATATTTGTTAAATGGTCCTCAATCTTAAAGCTTTTATATATATA
>JAQMYF010000008.1:18954752-18975513 GCA_030014195.1 Neosilurus mollespiculum
ACACACACACACACACACACACACACACATATATATATATATATATATATATATATATATATATATATATGCAAACCACGTTCATATTCAGTTTTAAAAGTACTTTAAAGTATTTTAAAGCTGTATTCCATATTCACGTTTCCAGGTTAAATAAAAACAGGTGGTTTTACCTAGGTGGGTCTAGGTTTACTTCCGGAAACTGTGACCCGCGACCCGGAAATGTATAAACGTTATAGTTTGGTACTTTTATTTCTGTAGGGTAAGGTGTAAAGTCACATTATGAAAAAGGAGAAAAAAGAACCCCCTTCTCGAATGTTTTAAATTATTATTATAATAATAGTTATTATTATAATTATTATTGTTATTATTATTATTATTATTATTACTTTTTTAGACTGTAACTCAACAGCCCATGCAGTGATGACAGCGTAACTGGGGGGGCCTTAGTGGTGGCTCAGTGGTTTAGGCTCTGGTTTGTAAGTCATTCTGGTTAAGGGTGAAAGTGATCACACTCTTAAGAGGGAGTCATGTGAAAGTGATCACATGACTCCCTCTTAGCTCTCCCTCTGTGAAGTCATGGAATGTGGGTTGACGTCATAGAGACACTTCTATAATATGGGCTGAACAGAGGTGATTTTTTTGCTATATTTGCTATTTTTGTGTGATCCAGGCAGTGGTGAACAGGAAGAATTTGAGGCTTAAGTAATGGATCAGAACATGCTTGAAACCAAAGCACAGGAACGTGAAGAAGTTGAAGATGAAGTTATGCAGGAGGAAGATCCCATGACCAAATTACCAAAACAGGAAGAAGTTGTGAGTGACTTCTATGAGAACCAAGTAGAAACCAGAGACACTCTACCGAGAGAGCAGATGCTCGCCACACAGCTCTACAACCAGGAGTTCAGCTGTCCAGAGATCCTCCGGCAGCTTAGAGAAGATCCAGAATTAGCCAAGGGAACAGTAAAAGTGTACGTGACATACTTCAACTTCGAATCGATGTCTTTGAACGATGCTCTCAGATTGTATTTAAACAAGCTTTGGCCTGAGGATGAACCAGTGATTCAGGATCTCTTAATAACTCTCTTCTCTCACTGGTATCTTCTGCATAATAATCGACCGATTGCCTTGGAGATTTCAGTGTACTACCTGAGCTGGGCTATAATCCTACTGAATGCTGACCTTCATGGTAGTCATAAAGGGAAGAGAATGACTTGTGAAGAATTTATACTAAACACGAATAGTGCATGTAAGAATGTTCGGTTTCCTCTGCACCCTACAAAGTATAGTGAGAGATATCTGACCAGCATCTATGAGTTAGTCAAAAAAAAGCCACTTACGGCGTGTTCAGTAAAAACTGCAAGCAAAGGGGAAGCATCAAATTTATCGACTGATGTCAACCTTGGCACTGTCCACAAAACAGGAATGCTCATTTGCAAGAGAGTTATGGATAGTAATAAGAGACAAACCAAAAAGGGCCAGAGAGCATGGAAGCCATTTACTGCAGTACTAAAAGGCATGGTTCTGTATTTACAAGAAGACAATGAATCGGACTTGTGCGAGGTAGATGAAGGGAATGCTCTTGGACTGCATCATTCCGTGGCGTACCCTGTAGATCACAAAAAGAGACCCCATGTGCTAGGCCTTAGAACTGCAGACTCCAGACTGTTCTACTTCCAGGCTGAAACTAAAGCGAAGCAAACATCATGGATTTCGATGATAAACCACATCGCCGCAAGTTACTCTGCTCCTCCACTCGTTTCTGCCTCAAACATCATCAGTGTACATCGGTCTCAGGTCCTACCTTCATTCCCCACCACTCTGTCTCGTGAGGAGCAGCTCAGGCACCATGCGAAACGGATAAAGGAGCTTTCGAAACGCTTGGCACATTTGCGTACCAGGTTGCCTTTTACTGATCCTACTTTAGCAGATATAGAGCAGGAGTGGATGCGTTACACAGTGTATGTGAGGGCGTTGAGGTTGAAGGTACACTTGCTTCTAACAAGGACTTCATGCGAGCATAACGGAATCACCATGCGTCAGGTTGGACCATCGATGGTGCAACTCCTCAGACAGGAACACAAATGGTGATATGCAAGGTACATGAACCATAGGGGCGGTATGAGGATGTGATGTGACAGTGTCAAGGCATATGATGAGCGGCAACAATAAAGGCTGAATGTTTTGAAGAAATGATGTGTAACCAGTAGCTTTTTTGTTGAAGATGATGTGAGAGAAGGCTTCACAAACATAAATCATTTATGATCATAAATCATTCTCAGGAACTAATGATGACTCTGATATGGTTTTATGTGTGTATCATACGATATAGCTGCTACAGTTACAATTTACAACACTCACTTGAATAAAGTGTGATATATATTATTTATCTACTGCTAATTAACACTGAAGCTGAACAAGGATGTACACTCACTCATAACTCTCACTTTTCTGCTGAACCACTTATTCCTACTAGGGTCGTAGTGAGGCTGGAGCCTATCTCAGCTGACACTGATCGAAGACGGCGCACTCCTTGAAGTTGCCAGACCACTGCAGCGATGACACACACATACAATCACTCACAATCTCACTCACACCTAGCAGAACAGCCAGTTAGCCTAATGTGCATGTCTTTGGGCTGTGGGAGGAAACCAGAGTACCCGGAGGAAACCCACGCAAACACAGGTAGAGCATGCAGTCCCCACACAGAAACGCCCTCGTCGAACCCAGGACCTTCTTGCTGTGTGGCAGACATGCAATCTACTATGTTATGTACACTACTGGCATGAAAAATGTGTTTATAGTGCAAGAATGGACTTTTAATTCAGCTTTTTATTTTCCAGTTAAGACGAATAACTTATAATTGATAAAGTAAACTGGTAATCTTGCCTTGATCAAGCACACACTGGATCACAACAATGCACTATTGTAAGTTGATGAGCGGAGTTATAAAGAAAAATCTGGTGACACCTAGTGGATATTATCATAAACAACAACTGCTGATTTTCAGTCAAGCCTGATATTTACAGAATTGAGGGTAAATAATATTTAATTTTACAATTTAAAGAAAATATACTCTAGTTCTGAGAACACCAACATGATATTAGAGTTATAACAGTTATAACAGTTAACCAGCTTCAAACAAACCATATCAAGTTATCAATTGTCTCCAGTGTCAACATATGGTCAGTCCATGGGTGCACTTTTAAATGTTATCTTACAAAATATTACAAATTCTATATCCATTACAGTCATATTCCTGTGAATATACAACATCTGGGGTAAAATCATGCCTCTTCCACTGTTTATCTGCACTTCATTTTCATCTACATCACCAATGTGATGACTGGTGGGATTTTTTTGATTTTATTGTAGTTTTGAACTTTTTCAGCTTTGTATTTGCCAGAGGAATTAAGAATTAATAAGAATAACTTAGAAATTGAAAAAGCAAAATGGCCACCTAGCCAGTGGTCGCCAGGAGGCCTCCCGGCGATCCTAATGTTCGGGTCCTGAGTTTAATGCATGTTCTCCTTGTGCTTGTGTGGGTTTCCTCTGGGTATTTCGGTTTCCTCCCACAGACAAAAGACATGCACATTAGGCTAATTGGCTGGTCCAAATTGCCCCTATGTGTGAGTGCAAAGGGTTTTTTGTGTGTGTTGGCACTGCGATGGATTGGTAAGCTGTCCAAGATGTACCATATCTTTGGCCAGAATCAGTTGAGATAGGCTCCAGCCTCCCCATGACCCCAGTATAGGATTAAGCAGGTCAGTAAATGAGTTAATAATTTAATTTTACAGTTTATCTCCAAGCGCAAATGTTTGCTACTCAGTTGTCGTCTCTTAGGTTGTTAAATTCAATGCCTTCTATTGTCTTTAAACAACAGTTAACACATGCTTACATCTTAATTTATTCATGAAAAATCCAGATAAACTCTCTGCTTGGGGAGACAGTCAGGACAAGACAATGGGATCAGGATAAACAATCATTTGTTCACCATCATTTCTTCACCACTCATTTTCTAAGCCTCTTAATCGTGGGGAAGCTGGCAGCCGACTCTGGGTGAGGGTGGGGCACAGCTCACCAGGCCATTGTAGGGTCAACACTCACACAACCATTCACACTCACACCTAGGGGCAATTTGAAACAGCCAGTTAGGTGACTGTGCATGTTTTTGGATTGTAGGAGGAAACCGGAGTACCCGGAGGAAACCCATGCAAGTACCACGGGGAGAAAATGCGAACTCCAGCCCAGGAATCGAATCCATGCCTTCTGTCTGTGAGGTGGACGTGCTAATCACTGCGAAAATAGCCACCTTTTAAAGATTTAAAGCTTTTTAAAAAATTATTTCCATCACTAGAAAAAAAAATATCCTTCAGAGAAGAAACAAATGCAAAGAGTTTACACCCTGTTTTGCAAAATGTGCTCACATGAAACTGACCTTGAATAAAATGCTTTGTTGATGTAATGATTTTAGAATAAGTTGGAGTATGCAAACTTCAGCGCTCGGCTGTATGAAAATTTAAACCCACAACGCTTCTGTGCTGAATATTTTATTTGCATGTAATGCTGTTCATTCTTGGCATCTCTAATGAGGCACAGGAAACTGTCGTTGCTGTGTGATTAACAAAAAAGCTGTCTCTGCTTTCATTTACTTCCTGGTGTCAAAGGGAGGCGTTAAAAGTGAACAAATGGGCTGGCCTATTTGTTCTTACAGACACTGTGTTCCAGAGTATTTAAGAGCCATTAGAGGCAATCTCCTCTTCATCACATTACAATGGCAATCCTCCTGAGAGGAACAGTCGCTTCACTTCTTGTTCTCCTTTTCACCACAGTAAAGACATGTTATCCCGGGTGCCGGTGCGAGGAGCAGAGTTTCGGGCTGTTCAACAGCTTCAGCCTGACCAAAGTGGATTGCAGTGGACTGGGACCGAACGCCATTCCGGTTTCAATCCCTTTAGAAACGTCATCGCTGGATCTGTCCTCCAATGGAATCCGTTCTATCGATGGTGCAGTCCTCTCTGGACCGGGATACACCACCCTGTCTAGTCTCAACTTGAGCAACAACCTTATTCCTGTCGTGAATGGAAGTCTTTTCTCCAGGCTGCACTATCTGGAGACGCTGGATCTGAGCTGGAACTCCATCCAGGGTCTTGTTGAAGGTTTTGCAGGCCTTCCACTCTCCGAGGTCGATCTAAGCCACAACCAGATTCATGAAATCAACCTGAATGTGTTTCAGTCTCAGGATCATGGAAGGCCTCTCAGTGTGGACCTGTCTTATAATCTGTTAACGTCCATTATCAGGAGTGAACTTTCACAACATCTTAACATACAGAGCCTTAATTTAGCGGGTAATGATCTTACTTCTGTGCCAAGCCTGCAGGACATCTCATTACGGTTCCTAACCTTAGATGAAAACCCCATATCGGTCATTGAAGAACAAAGTTTTGCTGGATTAAACCATCTCATCCAGCTTTCTCTAAGCTCCATGCCTGATTTACACACCCTCAAACCTCAAAGCTTACAAAATCTCCAAAACCTCCAAGTGCTTGACCTTTCGAAGAACAAGAAACTAAAGATATTGAGTGCTGAGGTTTTTCACGGCCTTACATCATTGCAGGAGCTCAATTTGTCCAACTGCTTGGTCACGTCTGTGCTGGCTAACGTCCTTCAGCTCCTCCCGAGCATTAAGAGCATTGTCCTGAGGGAGGGAGTGAACTGTTTGAGGATCCAGAAGCAAGAGCGATTTCACAGACATGTCGGAGGTCAGGGTTTTAAAGCTGAGGCAGCTCTGGCCTGCAACATCACTGACATCAATTTCTGAGATGAGGAAGAACAAAATAGTTTGTGGCAGTATTATGAATGAGTTACTTGATTCAAAACAAATGAGGACTCAAATCCTACAAAAGCCACCGAATTGTCACAGGAGCAGATGTTTGCTATTTGTTTTTCTTGCTGGACAAAGCAAGGCCACATTTACTGCTTTCATCCATTCATCTTCAGCCTCACTATATACAGGGTTTTGGTGTTTTCAACATCACTGAGAGAGACTGCTGACCATTTATAGCTGCTATAACGTAAATGCTTACTTATGTACTTGTTCCACTAATGGTCTCTAACATGTAATATAACTATAAACAAAGACAAGAGGGGCACTCAGAGAGAGCAGGGTATCTCCGCCAGTCACAAATGTATTATTATAACTCGGCATCACTAAAATGAAATGTCTCCCCCTAGTGGATGTCTCGTGTTGGCGCATAACAAAGAATGGACAATATTTGGGATTTCAGGAATTTCTTTTCAACATGTTCCCTTGTAGAGATTACCTCCAAAATGTAATGGATTCTTACTTGTACCATACCCTACTCTAAAAAATAATAAATCAAAATCTGTGCATAACTTACATAAGTTTTCTTGCACAAAAACAAAAAACTAATTAACTAACAAAACAACATAGGTTACAACATATCATTACTTTAGGAAAGATATTACAAAATTAATTAGTAATAAGAGCACTCGGAGAGCGTAAACCCCCCCCCCCCCAAGCCAAACAATCCCCCACATGAACCAAAATGTTAAACATCATCATATCTCACAATGTTAAACAATCTTTAAAAAATTCCAGGATAAAATATTATCTGTAGCATATGCAAATATAATGGAGACATCTTTATCCAAAGCTGCACCTATGGTAGAAAGTTCAAGAATATTTTCACACAACCTTTTGCATAATTCTGTTAACAAACACACAAACAAACAACACAAACCAAAGGTGAAACATCATTTAAATATTAATTTAGTAATCTGCTGTATTTGCTGTCATGTCAGCTGGTATCATATCACAGTATGGCTGGTTATTTTCTTACAGCAACACATTCTAAAGTATTTTAAATCCTTTAAATAATACTGTTTAAGATACAACGTGTCCATAAATTAGGTTTTTCATCAAAGGAAGCCATAATGTGTATATTTCAATTCATTTCCTTAATGTTACATACAGTATAATTTACCGTATTGCATTGAATTTAATGTAACCAATAAGTCAAGTACAAGCCATTATGCATCATCAGTTCTTTAATCTTCAATAGCAACATGTAATATTCATTAATAAAAATTGTCAATAGATTAATTTTTATATTATTTCATACGTTTGGTTATTTCTATCATGGCAGACAAAGGTAAGGGCATTATCACTGCATGGGGGGCAGAATTATCACATGAATCAACCTGTATTTTTAACCCAAGCCCTTTCGAAAAGTCGAGTCCTTTTGTTTTTATAATGTTACCATTTTTCCACATTTTGATTCATTTTATTATTTTTGGATGTCAATATTCTTCCAAAGAAAGTATTATACTCTAATATTCTTGAAATAAAGAGCAAAACAAAGAACAACTTCTATGTACACATGTTTTTTTCCTTTTACTAGTGCTCACTTTCTGAATTCTTGCTCTGCAGAGTTCATTCGAGGCATTTCGGTATGTCCTGAGATGAAAGATAAGTTCACAAGATGTAGGATGTTAAAGAACCTTGAATAGTTTGTCCTGCAGCCTTCCTGGCATTAGGATGAATACACATAATCCGGCTGACTGAGATTACCAAGATACACCTCACTCATTACTTTCTTTCTTCTTCTCTTTTCTACTTGCTTTTTTTTTCCTTTACAGGAACCCACATTGTTTGACATGTGTAAAATGGGGAAAAATCTTATTTCTTCTTCATTTTGAGTAATTGGTTTTATCCTGATCGGGGTGGCAGTGGCGACCCTGGAACTGCAAGGTGGCTCTTACTTCCTGCTGTTGTATAACAATTATATATATATATATATTTTTTAAAATTCATATTTCATATTCAAATTAAATTATAACTTAGCTCCTATTTATACAGTAATTTGAATTTATTTTAGCCTCAAGTAAATGCAAAATAAATAACAATTTTGCACCGAAGATGAGGTGGATATCTTGATGTCTTGCCTAGACTTATATTATTTTAGTACGTACTACACAGGAACACAAGAAAAATAAAAATGAAAACAAGATTTTTAAATGATCCATCCATGCCATTTATTCACCGAGCCACTTAATCCTATTAGTGTCGTGGGGAGGCTGGCGCCTTTCTCAGCCAACACTGGGTGAAGGTGGGATTCACTCTGAATAGCTCACCAGTCTATTGCAGGACCAACACACACACAACCATTCTCACTGACTCCTAGGGGCAATTTGGAACTGCCAATTAACCCAATGTGCCTGTTGTTAGATTGTGTAAACCTGAGTACAAAGGAAGAGCCTGCAATCTCACCAGTAAATGCCTTCTCTGAGCTGGGACTTGAACCCAGGACCTTGCTGAGAGGCGGACGGGTCACCACCGTACCACCCATTTTTAATTGATCTAAACATTATCTGGAGTTTGTGGGGTGGATAATGTTTATTATCCAGAGACAGTGAACCAATCAGCTCTCTCTGTTTCTGTCTACACTTTTGTATTATTATGTATACTTGTATTTTGTAAACAGACCTGCACTGTTATCTCGCCTGTTCAAAGTCTACGGCTTTGTGATTGGCTATTATGACGAGTCCGTTAGTACGCGCCCCTCCCTTTTAGAAGCAGGAAGCTTCGCCCTCTTTCCCATCATGGCTCCTGTGGCGGACAGGCAGGGTTACTGGGGTCCTCCAACTTCTACCCTGGACTGGTGCGAAGAGAATTATGTTGTGTCCTTTTACATCGCGGAATTCTGTAAGTACATTTATTTGGTTAATTTATTTTTGTTTGTGCAGCCGAGAATGCTAAATTGTGGTTGCTAGCCAGGCTATGTTCGTACGAGCTAGATAGGATAATATATGTACACAAAGATACGAAATTGGTCCATTTCTGCACGTCAAGCGGAAGCGCGCAATCCGCCATCTTAAGGCGGTGCGAGTTGGCTGCAAGCATTCAACACAACACAACACAACATGTGTTTATACCTGAGGGAGCAAGTCTCAGCTGTTTTAACTGCTTTGTGATCATTCACGTCATGTAATATATATGTAACAGTATAGAGACACTCTGATAGTATATGACATTATTAAAAAAATGCTTGTACCTCCAAAAGTTTACATTTTGCTGCACAGTATGTTGGGCAGTCAAGAGCTGTAATAAAAAATAATAATTACAAGAGCTGTAATAGTTATTTCAGAAAGCCGTTTTGCAGTTATGTGATATAACTTTCATGATACAATGATGAAAAGCCTTAATTAATGTGTATATAATTAAAAATGTATATAAATATGATAACGATTATTTATTCAGTACAAATGTGATCTATATGTATGTTTTTACCTATAAGTTATTAGTATTGGTTATATTGGCAATGGTTCAATGGAGGATTCATACTCGCTCGGTTTTTTAATAGCTCAGGTATACTTGATCTCAAACTTCATTGAAATTATGAAATTATCCTTATCTTTATCAGTCATATTTGCTAATATAACCATATGGTAAGAAAAAGTCCTTAACAACTCTTATATGACCACACACACACACACGCACATATATATATATATATATATATATATATATATATATATATATATATAAAAAAGATAAAGAGGTCTTTATTGTCAACCGGAGCATGTACAATGAAAATCAGTTTAGCAGCTCCTCGTTTAGCAGCAATTTTGGAAAAGTACACAAAAGACAACTAAGGTAAGTACACTAACTATATATGTACATTTACTTACATTCACATATGTCATGAAGCCAAAAGCTTGATTTCTGTTGTCGTGCCCAGGCATCCCAATAAATTAAGATAATGGTGGGACGTCATTGGCACTGAGTGCACTTGCACTTGAATTCTCTTTAAAGTGCTTCTGAAATATTTGAGAGCTTTTTATTCTTCCTGCCCTTCGTGCAGTCCTTAATGGAGACATATGATTCAAAGAAATAATACTTTTAAAGGTACTCTCTATTTAATTTTATTATTCATCATTTCTGGGAATTTTGATCAACATTAATTTTGCTGATTCTTCTGGGCATTTTCACAGTCTCAGTCTCTCAGAGCAGATCAGTCACAAAGGGGTAAAAAAATAAATAAATAAAGGTTTTTAATTTGCTAGTTTTTTAAGTAGTAATTTTCTTAAATGTTCAAGGTTATAGAAACTCACAGAAAAACACTCTCTGACCCAGAGTCATATACTTTGACTTCATGAAAAAAAAACATAAATACATTAACATAAGGAATCAAATCATGCCTCTTAAGGCATTGTATCATTTTACTTTACCTTATTAGGTAATGTTATGGAGCAAAATAAATTCAGTGATAATGTTTTAGTGAAACTGAATGGTCCAGCTTCACACAGGGCATCCTTCTCTTTCTTCCTATTGCTGTCTGTGTGAGCATTTCTGTTGACAAAAAGCTGGAATGTGCTCGACTCACTAAATTTGGCCATGTAGTGCGCGACAGTAACAAAAGACGATACATTGACAGTCGGCTTTGCTTTGCAAAAGCTGGCTGTTGGTATGCTTTCGTTTTTAAAAGGCGCAGTAGCTGATTAGTGCATCAGTGTTTCGTGGAAATAATCTGAAAGAACAACGGTAAACATTAGAAAATGCACTGCTTTAATTGAATGATATTACCTAATGTTATGTTTATATATGTATGTGGGGTTCTGGTTCATATCCTCATGTACATTCAGGGAAGGACAAATCATAAACACATTAATCAGACCACCAGGGAAATCGAAGCCTCCCAGCCTCATGTTACGCTCGCGCAGAAGACTAATGAACTCATCTAAATTGCACCATTAAGCATTATTTGTGTTTTTCTCTTTATAGGGAACACAGTCAGTAACCTGATAATGATCCTTCCTCCAATTTATGGGGCGTTCCAAGCGTTCAATTACGGACTCGAGGTCCGCTACGTGTTGTCCTTTTTAGGACTTGCAGGTAAGCTTGAACAAATCACCGAAGATGTTGTGCAGGTTCTAGAGCCTTTATAAACTCTTACACTACAACACGGTTGCGTTGTCTCATATTAAATTCAGCATCATATCGAATTTATGTTAAGGCAATAAAATTTGTGCTATATATTGCCAAGAAATGTATCATATTGAGGCATCGCATTCTATAGAGGGTTCCGGTGGACTTATCTGAAGCAAGTAGACATTTTTTAACACATTTTCATACAGAATGTAGGGTTTCCCTGGACTGATGAAGGCTATAATTCAGAGTTTAACCTATATAATAAGAATCAAGTGAAATATTACATGTTGCTACACATCCATGCACCTGCTTTATTATCCATATATAGAAAAAAGATTTTCCGGAATTGAAAATGTTCAGTTTTTGAGTGACCATAACCTTAATGAAGCATCTAAGGTCAATTTCAGACGGCATAGTCTGAAAGCAAGGGCCAACATTAGCTGGGGTACTAAAGACTTCTATGTTGTCTAGATTTAAAGTTATGGTCTATCAAAAATTGTTCCAAATCAATATTGTCGTCCAAGAAGTCCAAAAAGGGGCTGGAAAGTCCCAATTTGAGGATCATAACTTTGGAACCACCTGAAATTCTGGAATACCACTCTTCACGTATATATGTATAAATATAAAATTTTCCAGTAAATTCAGAGATGGTCAATATGGGGCCTCAGGTTGAGTTGACATGGAATGACTCAGTAATAATAATAATAATAATAATAGTAAATGAAACGATGTGGTGATTGTTGTCATGGTGAAGATTCCTATCTTTGTCACTTTAAGAGTGAGGCTTGTCAGCAAAGGTGTGTTAACGTAATAACAGGAACCGACATGCTTCAGAGCATTAAATGTAATTAATACAAACGGATAAGAAGTTCAACCTGTCATTCATTAATTAGTAATAATCGCCTAATAGCTGTGGGATAAGAAGACTGAGTATTTCAGGACACGCTGTTATTGGGAGATACACCAACACTGGTGTTGTAAGAGCAACACACCTTTGTACTGTTGATTATTTTCCTCTAACAGCAAGTTTATTGATACGCCGGCTCTGTATCACGTACGCCACACAGGTGTATACTTGGCAGCCAGAGCAATAGCTGATAATCTGATTATCTTTGCAGATTGTATACACTGTGTATGTATTGAATTATGAAGCTACGTACTTCACCTAGTGCCTAATTTGTACTCCGGAGATCCCGAGGGATGCAGGCGTGTTAATGAATACAGCATGAGAGTCATTTTTTTTTTTTTTTGTTACTGATCCAGCTGTTGGCGTTGGTTCTTGGTGCTTCCATATGACACTACAGTATGAAATGCAGGTGAGACGAACTTTTTCTATAATCAGTGCAATGTGTGTTCCACCTTATAGGCAATAATAATGTTCACTACTGATGCATTAGCTCTACAGAGAGCATTAGGGATTATTTATTGAGTCTTTACATGCTTTGTTTTTCCCAGTTACTCGACGAGCTGCCGATGATCTACAGCTGCTGTGTCTTCGTTTACTGTTTGTAAGTGAATTTTGTCCTGATGGATTGGTTTATATATATATGTATTTTTTATGAATACCTTTAAATACTGTTGATTAGTGTAGTATATTATAGAATTTCTTTGAATATAGGAATTTGCATGTTCTCCCCATGCTCGCATGGGTCTCCTTAGGGTATTCTAGTTTTATCCCACAGTCCGAAGACATGCAGTAGTGTGCAGTGAAGATTATACACCACCAATTTTGTCTGAAAGGGCTCCTAGTGAAAAGAACCAGAATTATTTTTTTGGTACTCAGTACCTACAATAGCATTGTTCACTACATTTTCCACAAAAAAATATAGAGAAGTAATTTTTTACTTCTTTATATTAGGAGCCCTTTTAGACAAAAGTGGTGGTGTGTAATCTTCACTGCACACTACTGTACACGTTAGGCTAATTGGCTGTTCCAGATTGCCCCTAGGTGTGGATGTGAGTGTGAACGGTGAATGGTTGTGTGTATGGTCTGGTGAACTGTTCAGGGTGTAGCCTGCTTTCACCCACTGTCACCCAGCCTTCCTGCAACCCTAAAAGTCGGATTTGGCAAATGAGTGAGTGAGAGATGTATAATTTGTAACGTGGTAATAATTTTTTTACTTTAATATTATATATTGATTTATATTATATTTATATGAAATATAATTTGTTATAATTTATTTGTATTAAATATAATTGTTTACTTAATATTCAAACATTTTATAATGCATGTTTATTTATAACAGGTTTTTTTTGTATTTTGCAGATATGAATGCTTCAAGCAAGAAAATTCAGTTAACTATTTGCCAATTGTGCTCCTGCTATTCTTCAGTATTATAGTCAGTGTGGTAAGGTCACTTTTTATTTATTTTGTATTTAAATAATTCAGAATAAATTTTTTATGTGCGCTTACACAGTAAAATTTCCAGAGGATAATTAACTCTTTCAGACTATATTTGAGCCCATTGAGCTCAAATATACTCTGAGTCAATTTTGCTGTTGGAATTTTACTGTGTCGGGTGAAATCATTAAAAAAATTTTTACCGATCCACGAAATTCATATCAGCAAACTAGAGTTTTGGTAAATTGTTTAGGATGTCTGCTTTGTGTACAACACAAGTAATTTCTCCAATTCTAGTTACATCAAACCTATTGGGGACATGGTGCTGTAGTGGTTAGCACATGCACCCCACATCAATAAGGTCCAGGCTCTTGTTGTTCTCCCCATACTTGCGTGGGTTTTATCCGGGTACTCTGACAGTCCAAAGACATGCACATTAGGCTAATTGGCTGTTCCGGATTGCCCCTATGTGTGAATGTGAGTGTGAATGGTTGTTGGCCCTGTGAAGGTCTGGCGAGCATATGTTCAGGGCATATCCCGCCTTCGTCCAGTGTCGGCTGAGATGGTCTCCAATCTCCCTGCGACCCTAATGGGTTTAAGCGGTTTGTCAGTTGACAGAGTGAGTGAGTGAGTCAAGCCTTAATAAAATCAGACAGTTAGCGGCTAATAGACTCCTTGGCTAATTGGAGTAAACTGGAAGTTTACCTGTGGAGGTATATTAAGGCCTACTATTGAAGTGGCATCATGGGACAGTCAGAAGGCAGCATATTAGAGGTAGTTTGCTGCAAATGGAACTGGTGGACATTACAAAATAGGCATCGCCATAAGAAAGGAAAATGATGTGTGTGCATACAGTACATTAATGTTTTCTATGATTCCTGTACTTGCCGAATCTTATATTGAGCATCTGACTTCAGTTGTGTGTATGTAAACTCATTATCATTTGCCGAACCGCTTAATCCTACTATTAGGGAGGGTAGAGCCCATCTCAGCCGACAATAGGTAAAGGCGGTGTACACCCTGAACAGCCCGCCAGACCATCGCAGGGCAACACATACAACCATTCACACTTACATCCACACCTAGGGAAAATTTGGAACAGCCAATTAGCCTAAAGTTCATGTCTTTGGATTGTCAGAGGAAACCGGAGTACCCAGAGGAAACCCATGCAAGCACAGGGAGATAGTGCCTTATTTATAGATTGTAGACTAATCCATATTCATACTGTTTGACATGTAGGTGTATTTGCTCTGGAAGGAGCCGGTATTTCATCAGGTAAGCAAATTTTTCAGTGATGCTATTGTCTAAAAATGTCACATTGCTGTCACATTGTGTCAGGGACGATGTGAACGGGACGGTGTGAACGGGACGGTAACATTACAGCAAGCACTCAACGGCAAAAGTGACTGACACCCAAGGAATTAAAAGCATAATCACATCATGAGGTTGTGTTTGTTTAATGTAGAACAATCCACACGCAATTTCCTTGGTGTGAAATAGACGATGACGATTTTGATGTGTAATCAATAAATATACCAGTTAACCTTTTTTTATTATACGTGTATATTATTTCTCTAGGTCATGTATGCCGTGCTGGTGGCTTTCTTAGTCTTTCGGTCTGTTTTCATAGTCTTATGGTGAGCAAATGTATTTAAGATGACCTTTATTGACCCTTTCAATGCCAAACACTTGTTTCTAGTAAGTCTAGTATGAGGATCCGTGTTATCTAATTGAGGTGCAATTCTTTTCCTGCTCCAGGGTATACCCGCAGCTGAGAGCGCTCTGCTTCATGTCCTTATTCGTCTTCCTGTTGGGATTTGTTTTATGGAACATCGATAATATACTCTGTGACTCTTTAAGGTAATCTAGATTCCGTGCAGCCGTATTCATGAATTGTATTAACCCAGCTTTATGTAACGGACATTGTGTTTTGCGTGATTCTTTCAGAGCCATACGGTGGAGGCTACCTCCTGTAGTCGGAGCAGTGACGCAGCTCCATGCCTGGTGGCACATTCTGACGGGACTCGGCTCCTACCTGCACATCCTACTCAGGTACTCGTCAGGTCTCGGTTCTGAATCTGTGATGAAGTCTGATGCTGGGAATATTTATCCAGAAAATTTATTCTACATCTGATTTTATTATTTTAGTCTCCAGATTCGGACGACTTACCTCAAGTACAGACTGAAAGTAAAGGTGAGTATCAGTTTTTGGAGAACAGGCCTGGACTGGACAGTCTGTCAATCACATTACTGTTTTAGCACTTACACATTCTTCTTTATGTACTAATTATATACATATTTCTGTATGTCTACTCTTCTTTTTCTGTTTAATGATGTCTCTGTCGGTGTAACTGAGAGCTTTGACAATTATTCTGTTTGACTTTTCATGTCCATCTGTCTTTATCCTCATTCATTTGTGTACTGAACAAATGACTGAACTGTTTACCTATTTCGTTGTCTGTCTCTCACTCTCTGTTTACTATATATATATATATATATATATATATATTTTTTTTTTTCTCCCCTAATTTCTTCTTCCCACCCAAGTTTTGCCTCACTATCACATACGACCACCACTATCCATGGAGGGGCGTAAACATGAATATGCCCCCTCTGTGACACTCACATACGTGATTGGCTGGTGATCACTGTGAGTGACAGGGTGGTAGACATATGCCAGATGTCCTTCCTGTTATAGCAACCTGTATATAGACTCCCAGTCATGGATCAACCTGGATTTGAATCTACGATTTCCAGGTTGATAGTTAGGTACCTTGTTGGTACACCACTTATTTTGACCATTGGTCGGTTAGTCTATTCATCAGTGATTTGCTTCTGTATCTTTGTATGTCTGTCTTTTTTTTTTTCCTGTCTGTCAGTGTTCCTTAATGTCTGTTATTCTGTCTTGTCTGTTTTCATTCTTGTCTATTTGTCTGTCTTCCCATCTTGTTTGTATGCATTACTTTCTGTCTGGTAGATTTTTAATCAAGTCTGATTCTCCAGTCATTTAGTTCACTGAGTTTTGTTGATCGTCTCGTCTCACGCTTAGCCTTCGCCGTTTCTGTGGGGTGTTTGGCCCGTGCTGCACATCGAATCGCATAAGACAAGTTGAAGGTGTCGTGATGGGATGAACATGGCTGGGGATGGATCACAGAGCTCAGACACAACGGAGCCCACAGCCCTCTACTTCAGTTTGCGGAATGTAGTTTGGAGAGACTTTCGCTGCTGCGGTAAAGCCTCTGGTTGTGTTGATTATTCGCCGAGTTGTGTAGATCAGAGCTTTGTGAAAGGAGAAGGCACACTACTTCTGCACACCACTCACATACCTGAACGACACTTACACTCATGCACACATACACATGACTAAACCTTTGTCACACTACCAAGCAGAAAAACAATGGCTGACCATTTACTGCTTGTAAGGAAGTAGAGCAGATTGTTTGTGCCTCCGGTGCATGCACGTCGCTCGTGCAGTTAGCTAGCTTTGATGCTAGTGCAATGCCTAATATGGAAATCAAACCTAAATACATTTTTAAGAAAAGGTGTTGAGTTTAAATCATATAGTTGGATGTAGATTAGCTATTAAGTTATTCACGACTGGCATTTCTCATCTAAAATCTATTAAATTCACTGAAATTACTGAGTAGTGTGAAAGTTATCAGTGTGATTTTATAATTATGATTTTATTATTATCATTAATATTATTTTTTACATGTATCTACCTAGGAATGCTGTAAAAACTTGATATTGATTGTGAATCCATTTAATCACTAATATTTTGGCTCTATTGCATCTTCATTGTTATCATCATCATCATGCGCTGTTGAATGAAAACATTCACGTGAATGTTTTGTTGTGAGTTATTGTGAGATTATGAGTTATTTTAAGCTGTTGATTTTTTTTACTTTAAAGAATCATAGGTAATAGTTTAAGGGGCTGGAGTTTGGGGGTGACTACCATAATTATGCAAGTCAGAATGGAATCTGAAATTCAACTGGAATTGATTTTTTTTTTTTCCTTTTTGTAATTTATAATTATTTATTTTAATTTAAACCAATTTTTTTTTTTAAAGAAAACCATGTTGTCCTGCTTGTTTTGGGTACTGCATCCTCGTCTGTGAAGGAATCGACTGAAAGCATTAATTTCACTTTGTGCTACTGTGCAGAAATACTGTAAGCTACACTGCTAGTGTATTTTTCTTAACGAATGGATAAGCTTTTGTTTTATTTTTTAATTCGGGATGCATCGATACGGAGGGTTTGGTATTGGATATCAGTTAGATAGAGATTTGTTTTAATAAAAAAAAATCAGGTGGCATGGTTGTTAAAAATGAGTGGTGTGAATGGCTTATAGAGGAAGATATCTGAGAGAGAGCACTTCATCATATCTGCGAGCACTGAGACATGTCTCTTTGTCCTTTTGCTCCTCGGAGGTTACATTTCGCTCAGTGGTTATAGTTTTTAATTCAGCATATTTGCGGTTGCTTCTCTGTTACTCTTTAATGTATGTATTTTTTTAGAGGTACTGCACCCCTGTTTTTGGAGCTGTAAACTAAAAGAAATGACAGTGTTGTTGTCACTGTTAGTGTTAATATTGACAAAATTACCCTAAAAATCACCATTTTTATGGGTTGAATATGACTCAAAACGCCAACAGCAGCTCTATCTGGAAAAAATGTATCAATGCGTCCCTAATTTCAACCAATGATGCTTTTTGTTTTCAATCTCTTTGTCATTAATGTTTTTTTTGTGGTTATTATTTTTATTTTTTATTTATATACACATTGGCATCATGAAGAATAATTTGAGGCTTTTTGTTCTCTTTGTGAAGTATTTTATGAAGGAACTAGAAACAGTGTGTAAAGCTCTGCGAGTGGGATGTCCCAGTGGTGGTAGCGCCCCTCTCTGTGACATCATCACAGAGTGTGTAGGTCAGTCAGTAGGTGATCATGGCGGCACAAAGTGTGTGCGGGTCATAGAATACACTGGTGGGACATCTTGATACAGACAGACACAGACCCTGTGTCTGAAATCTCTTACTACTTACTGTATAGTACGCTGTATACATAATGCATAGAGAAATGTAGTGTACAACTGATGACCTCTAACCAAGCAATATATACCATCATGCATTGCTGACCATGGGACAAATTCAGGAGTTCTAGCATGAAATTAAGGGAAACTGAAATAGAGTATGATTTAGTAAAAGGCAGTGGCGATGTTCGGCTTCACCAGTTAAAATGTTTTAATTGTGCAGCACCATTACCTAGGACGGCATGGAGGTATACTAGTTAAGTGCGCATGTTCTTCCCATGCCTGCGTAGGTTGCCTCCCTTCCTACCTTGCTCCTTCTTACTCTTAATGTACTCTGTGCACAAACATTAAAAAAAACTAATGACCCATCCTGAGCTACACATCTCAAGGGAATCATCTCACTTTCCTGACTAGCACATGTCTCTGTTTTTGTATTTGTACAGTGATTGTTGTTGCCAAGGTGTATGAATATGAATTCATCTGTACGTCACTGTCACTATACTATTCTGACTGAACTGCTGCTTTGGATATATATATATAATGTATATATGTATGTATTATACATATAGAGAGAGAGATCCAGGGTGCCTTAGCTTTAGCTCTAGTGCTATATTACCACTAGGGCTATAACATATATAACATATATAACCACATATTACCTTGCCCTGATGTCTCAGATGTCATATCATACATGTTATAATCATCCTCCTGGTGATGTCTTATAACAACAAACAAGTAAGGAAGTACTGCCAATACAGTTCCTGTGCCATGTTATGACAGCATTGATCAACCACCGTATTTCCTTCTGTAAAACCTCCACACAAGTTCCTGTCTGGAAGCGTTACGCCTTTGCTTCGACTGCGGAAAGTTGATTCATTTCAGAGTTATGTAATTCAAGTCATTGTGGTCAGAATGTCGCAGTGATTCTTTCGAAATGTCAATGGTTTTTAAATGTTTTACATGTTCTCACGCCAATTTTGATGACATGTTAGCAAGTATTCTATTCATTAAAGCCACAAAAATCTGATTAAAACCCAGTACGTGTTTTATTTCCCATGATCAGTCATTATCTCTTATTCACCAGTTCTACATCTTGTTTTGGTTCTGTGTGTTTATTAATACAATTCACGTGTGTCCGTTGACAATGACGACCGTTAGGGTGGTCCAAAAGTACAGGAAAAAAAAATACAGTTCTTTATAACATTTATGGTACCCCCTAGATTTTTTCCTTTAGTTAATCAGATTAATGTGTAATTTCAGATTGGTTTATATTTAGAGGTGGCTCACACCACATGAAGCTTCATTGTTTGCCATATCGTTTATTCAAGTTTTTTAGTACAATAAGGTTATAGTTGGAACAGTGTTGATAAAATGCTGCTATTGTGTGTTGCTATGGGATATTAATGATTGGACTTCATCTTCAGTGGCCTCTGATACTTTGGGAATACATTGGCAATGACTTTTTAGCAATCACTTTGCTTTAACAATTAGATCACATGCCACGACTCACAAACCAATGTTTAATTTGATAAAAAACATAGATTTTTCACTATGCGTGTCATCATTTCGATTGATAATAGTTCTGTGCTCTTGCCATGACACACAATATGTTTACATTCTGCCTCATGCATGGGTCATAGACACCCGCTTCATCCTATTACTAGGGATGCTGGAACCTATCTCAGCTGACACTGGGCAAAGGCAGAGGACACCTAGAACAGCTCGCCAGACTGTTCACACTCGCATCTACACCTAGGTGCAGATCAAGTGGTTGAGGTACTGCACTTATTTGAATGAAATGCCTTGTTGATGAGAAATCTCAGAGGAAAGGATATATATATATATATATATATATATATATATAATTACACTTCCTTGCAGAATTAGAACAGGTTTTAGTTGTCCTGCAACATCTGAACACCAGGGGGCACCAGGTGTTGTTAAAGAGTTTATACAGAAACCTGTATGTCCACCTACACTACTGTACATAAATGAGTCACTTCTGTCAATATTAATAAGTCACAGTTTCACAGTTTACCTTCTGACGTCATCAGGGTGTGAGCTGCAGCTTCTATCCACCTAAATCAAGAAAATGTATGAGCCATTAAACAAGGAGCCATTTCAGGTCACATTAAGAATTCTTACATGAACCTGATGTGTGGATTTTATATTCTTTAAAAACATCACAATATTTTGTTACTGTATTTCTTCTATTTATTTTTTTTATTGTATATATTTATTTATTTTTACATAATTTCTCCCCCTTGGCCTGCTGGTAGGGTGCTGGATTACTGATCCCAAGGTTGGGGGTTCAAGCCCCACTATCAGCTGGTTCTCACTGCTGTCCCCCCAGTGCAGTTAACTGGGTTATCAAATGCCAGCCATGTCTCTCACTGTCTATGGTGGGAGGCATGTAAAAGAACCATTGCTGATTTT
>JAQMYF010000008.1:18976948-18994294 GCA_030014195.1 Neosilurus mollespiculum
TCAGCGTGTTTCTGCCCTGCGATGGCCTGGCGAGCTGTCCAGGGTGTACTCTGCCCTCGCCCGGAGTTGGCTGAGATAGGCGCCAGCCTCCCCGCGACCCTAATTAGGAATAAGCAGTTCAGAAAATGAATGAATGAATGAATTTCTCCCCTTCTGTGTGGGGTTGATGTGGATGGGTGGAGTTGATAAGGTTAAGGCCATCATTTTCACTAATTATTATAACTAACCTGATTTATTTATTTATATATTCAACAATAAATATCATGAAGGGTCACAATTCCATAAGGTGACTCATTGAAAATACACTTCTTGGACAAAATTTGAAATTCAGGGCACTCTGTTAGCTTTTAAACCGTATTATTTTGTGGATATTCCATAACAATAAATGTTATTATAATATAAAAAGAATAAAACATGGAGGGATGTGCCCATAAGTAAATAAGAAGTAACTTCAGCAATACCTTCCCAACCAGTGGTGCTACACTGCCTTGTCATTAATTATTTTCCTCCAACCTCATGCTATATTGTGTTTTTATTCCTTATATAATATCCTTTATGAATTTGTGATCATGTACGTGAGATTACTAAAAGTGATTTTCGCCAGCTAGCATGTCACGTAGTCAGACACAATTGTGTTTTTTTGGTAACAAAGAAAAAACCCCAAGACATGACTTTGGTGATTAATAACAAGAATGACAACAACTGATCTGTCAGGAAGAACTACAGCTCTGTTCTGACCTGCAGGTGAATCAGTCCAAACCCGTTGGTCACATCTTAATCCTTTTGTAAGTGAACAGGAATGGAATCTTTAAAGCACAACACTGCAGAAAGGAATTCACACTTAAGTCCTTATGGAAACTCCAAACTTAATCACGTCCATCTGTTATCTATCTGTAATGCCCCGAGGTATCAGTCTCAGTCTGGGTGTGTTGAAAGTGTAAAGGAGCAAAACGTAGGTGAGTTGAGGGTTTGTACTCAAGAATGCCGGCTTTCCAATAAAATCCTTAAAGGGAACTTTTGAAGTTCTAGTGTTTCCAAGTCTTTCTTCATTTGTACATGTTTTTCTGGTTTAAAGAAATTGGTCTCTTAAGTGATTAGTCTAGATCATTTGTATGCAATTAAACAAATTATGTAACAAGGGCGCACAGAGAGCGAAGACCTCCACCAAGCTCAGCAATCCCATACAAACCAACATGTCAAAAACCATTCTATCTCACAATGTTAAAAAATCCTGGATACGGATTTTGATCCAGATAATTTCCAAAATTTAACAGAGTCATCCATGTCCAAAGCCTCGCCTCTGTTCGAAATTTAATGAAAATCCACACATAACTTTTTTGCAAGTAACAGAAAGAACACGGCACCCCACACTTTCACACAATGTCACACAAAAGTTTAAAAACTTTCTGGATCCTTAATTCGTCCCGGATCATCTCCAAAATTTAACATAGTAATCCTTGTCCAAAGCTCCGCCTCTGGTAGAAATTTCACGAAAATCGGCAGATAACTTTTTGCGCAATCCTGCCAAAAAGAAATACACAAACTGTTTATACAACATAACCCCCATGGCAGCGGTAACAATGTATAAACAAAGGATTTATTTTACTTTCAGATAGTGAAGTGCACTGATTTAACAACATCAAACGATTATGGGTGATTATTCAAGTTGCAGAGCGTATGTGATTATGCGCATGCTAATTAAAGTTTAATGGGGCAACTTTTGAGAGTGTCAGCTGTTTTCAGTGTTTCACTTTGGCACAAACATAATTTGAAGGAAATATACAGAAAAACAGCTGGAAAGCTATTACATAAGAGATGACTAACTTCTATTATCCACAGCTATAATCAGATTCGCTCATGGGCGTTTTCACTGCTGATGTCTGGAAGTCACCTGAGTCAGTCCTGGAAATGACCAGTTAGGGAAAAATCCCTTTACAAAATCCCTACACGCTGTACACCCACACTAACTTCCAACACGCACTCATAAACTAAATCAACACTGGGTCTGTCACAACACATCAGTGCTTGGATCCCCTTTTAGCCAGCCATGTCTCTCACTGTCTATGGTGAGAGACATGTGAAAGAACCATTGCTGTCTTTCGTAAAGAGTAGGCCATTGGATTGCCGTCAGCATGTTTCTGCCTTGTGATGGCCTGGTGAGCTGTCCAAGGTGTACTCTGCCCTCGCCCAGAGTCGGCTGCGATGGGTGCCTGCCTCCCCGCGACCCTAATTAGGATTAAGCGCTTCAGAAAATGAATGGATGAATGATTGAAATCAAGCCCTTTTCACAAACAAGATGTACTGTAGGTTTGGGTGAGGTGGATTTAAAAGCTGCGTAGAAGCATTCAAATATAAGATATGTGTTGTACATCTATCATAGGAAAGATAGGTCTGTTTATGTTTATATGAAAGGGATATGATTAAAATAAAAAATCCTCCTATGATATTTATGAATGTTGTGTGAATGTTACATGACATATGTACGGTTCAAACTAACACTGTTATAAAAATGTACAATACACATGGGTATATAAGTAAATTCCAAGGGTTGAACCTAGAGCAAATGTACGATTCAGTTATAATGAAATGTCTCCCCCTAGTGGGCGTCTGATGAACATTTTGTATATATTACAGAAATAGGCATTTTTTGGAATTTTAAGAATTTATTTTGATCCCATGCACATTTTATCTCCAAAATTTATTCTTTTGTTTCTTCGACCTCACACTACTCAATAAAAGAATTTAATCCAAATCCATGCATGACTTTTTGAGTTATTTTAATAACACACAAACAAACAAGCTAGCTAACAAATAAACCAACGCAGGACAAAAACTTACCTCCTGGGCGTAATAAAAATGAAAAAAGGGTAAAATGGTTAAAAAAAAAAAAAAAAAAAAAAATTTTCTTGAAGTGTGTAATGTTTAAAAAAAAGAATTAAATAATTAAAATAAGGAAAAATATATATAATCATATAGTAGTAGTTTCTTAAAATGAATGTTTAATGCTTTGTTTTTATAAAGTTTTTATTATTTAAAGGCACCGTTTTCCTTTGTACTCATCAAACCTACCAGGAAAAACATAAAAAATATTATTCAGTATTATGAAATATCTAGTAGTTCCTTAAAATATACATTACAAAACAAACCACAAATCTTTCTTTCCCTTTATAGTCATGTATGTTTGGACGTAGAACTAATTTAAGAGCCTGTGTTTTTCAGCAGTACCCACACATGAGCATTGCATGCTGTTGGGTGATTTCTAAATAACCATGGCTTAATTTCCCTTTTTCAGAAGCTGCTGATGAACGAATTGAGTCATAATTTATGTAATAGCATACTCCTTAAAGATGTTTTCCCAAAACATTTCACGCAACGCTTCACTTATACATAAAATTGGTTTCATGCAATTACAAAAATCTAAAGTTTTGCCTTTTTTACTTTATGTTTTACATGCAGTTTGGGTATTTCAGGATTACACAAAAATTATGTGTGGACTTTCATGAGATTTCAGATGTGGGGCTTTGGGCAAGGAAGGCTACATTAGATCAGATTCTGGATCAGTTTTTGACATTTTGGTTCAGATGGGGGATTGTTGGGCTTCGAATAGGTTTGTGCTCTCAATAAATGGTATTTGTAAATTTAATTCTATTCCTTTATTTCTACAAAAAGATGATATATCATTTTCTCTTGAAAACATTTGCACAAACTACAAAATAAACTAATACATCTATAAACACTAATTAACTAATTATAAATTAATTAAATTTGTATAAAAACTACAGCCATGTGCAGAATTAATCAGCACAGTCTGGTTTGTTAACATTGTTGTACTTCATTCAACCCTTTCTTGCACACCGCTGGAGTTTTCAAGATAAGGAATCATTTGTCCTTTCTGGCAATATTGTTCTTGTGTACAACTTTTGCAAAGAATTCTCCTTTTTCCATTTCTTTTCTTCCTTTTTAAATTTTCTATTAAAAATTTTCTATTAAAAATTTTTTGCCCTTCAAATCCAGCCTTAACCTTCCTGTGGTGTAGGGTAGGCAATAGCTAGTGCTGGCTCATGAAGAAATGGTTGCAACCGGAATTGGCCCAGCAAGCCACTGGTCAAGTTACAATTACTAAATTTACTCAAAATTTTATTTATTTATTTATTTATCTATTCATTTATTCATTCATTCATTCATTTGCAATTTTTGCTGCTTTTTCTTTTTTTGATTCATTAAACAAACAGTTTGACCAAAACTGTTCCTTATCAAGTGTTTGTCAGTTACATGTGAGTCACATTCAAACAATGACGTTTGGTTTATGCTTCACACACTCAGTAACAAAGACTCACTGACAAAATCAGGAAATGGTGCAGCATGACGAGAAACTGGGGGCAAGTGTAATGATTACTTGGCTAATTTCCGGAGCCACATTTAGATATGTGGTTAGTGAAACACATAAATAAATTTAGATTTTAGTATTATTATTATTATTTTGGAAAGCATAAGCAAATTCTTCATGAAAGGCTAAAACCATAAAAGACTGTAGGTGCACACGGAAATTTATATGCAGTAATATAACAGGAATAAAATACTTCTTTATGTGACGTTCTTGGGGTATCTGTTTCATCACACCACTCTGCTGGTGATTATTTATTCAGAACAGGAAGAACATGATATGGTTTATTCAGAATGTAAATTATATTAATTTAATATATTACATTATATACGTTCATGTTACATTATATTATATAATATTATATTATATAATATTATATTATATTACATGGTATTATATTGTTCATTCATTCATTTATTCATTCATTCATTTTCTAAGCCGCTTCATCCTAATTAGGGTCACGGGGAAGCTGGTTCCCATCACAGCCGACTCTGGGCGAGGACAGAGTACACCCTGGACAGCTCTGTATTATATTATATTACATTAAATCATATGTGACTCATCACAGCAAAGTGGGTATTAAGCTGGAAATTATTAAATACTTTGTTGAAATTTAAGCATAATTTTCTCCAACATTGTATGCTTGAAAGGCTGAAAATTCCTGGAAGGTTTTGGTTCATTACTCCAAAACTAGACAGATATGTTAGAAAATTTGGTATAATTTTAAAGATTAGGATAGCAGCTACAAAATAATACCAAAAATCATAATTTCTGACTTAACACCCACTGTGCTGTGATGGGTCACATATTACATGATATTATATATTGCATTATGTTATATTATATTACATTATTGCATTAATATTGTGCATTATTCATAGCAAATAACTGTTATATCATATAAAGAAACAAAAAACAACTTTTTCACTAGTTAGAAATTTGGAATGAAACAGTGTAGAAATATTTATAAAAATTATTGTGAACTTGCATTATATTTCTCCCACGTGGACTTTAAGTGCAACAATGTCTGTACAGGAGGAGAGGGAATGGAGTACATGGAATATAATAAAAATATGAAAAAGGGGAAAAAAGGGTAGAAATAGAGTTGTGTTTAATGGTAATGTTATGTAATTAAAGTACTTTTTTTATGTAAAATAAAAAAACAGTATCAAGCTGTAATGCATTAAAAATAACTACTGCCACCACAACATCCCAGTGTTGATTAGTTTGCTATGTTGGAATGTCCTGCTGTTATTATCTTATTCTTTATTTATGATTGTGGCTGTGTAAATAAAAAAGCTTCTGTATACTGTATATACAGAGAGAGAAAAACAGAAAGGCTGAAAAAGAAAATCTAAAATTCTTTTGTTGCAGTGAAAGGATCTTAAGCAACAGGATATTTCAGGTGTGAGTTCTTCGTTGGTTGTGTATGATTGACATCCAGGGCTGTCCTAAATGGCCTGATTTTCACAAAGTTCTGTCTAATCTTTAAATTTGTATTGTTGTGTACTGCTATTATTATTATTCATTTGCCAAACTGCTTAATCCTACTAGTAATCCTACTAGGCTCGTGCCCATTCCAGCCAACTCCGGGTGAAGGCGGGGTGCACCCTGAACAGCTCGCCAGACCATTGCAGAGACATCCAGCCATTCACACTCATCCTCATACATAGGGGCAATATGGAATATCCAGTTATCCTAATGTGCATGTTTTTGGACTGGGGTTAGCACATCCACCTCAGAACAAGAAGGTCCTAGGTTTGAGTCCCGGGCTCGGCGAGGGTGTTTCTGTGTGGAGTTTGCCTGTTCTCCCCGTGCTTGCGTGGATTTACTCTGGGTACTCTGGTTTCCTTCTACAGTCCAAAGACATGCACATTAGACTAACTGGCTGTTCCAAATTGGCCCTATGTGTAAATGTGAGTATGGATGGTTGTGCGTGTTGGCCCTGTGATGGTCTGGCGAGCTGTTCAGGGTGGACTCCACCTTCGAAATGTTTTCTGAGGTTTCTGCACTTGTTGATTGTGCAGCACTGGCAGACAATATGTTATGATGCATGGGGTCAGTGATGCAGCCCAGCCAATTCAACGAGTTCGCATCACTACCAGGCTGGAACAGTCAATAAGTAAGGCAAGCATGACTTTGAGCATGCTCAATATCCCAGCACTTGCACATACTTTGAAAAGAGGCATGATGTTGCTGCTGATGTCCTACGTGATCGTTTTAAATAGCTAGTAATAGTATTTCACCACAGGTACCCTTTAAATTAGAGTAACTGTTGCTATACATTTTAATGCACTTATAGCAGTATTTCCAACTTCCAAGGAAAGACCCATAACAATAAATCATTTATTAAACAAAAAATTCACAACATGAATTTAGCCTTATATACATCTACAGAAGGTTTGGGTATAGAAAATGAAATAGTGACAAATTATCCACATGTTTGCTGCAATCTAGATTGTAACAAAAACTTGCACAAACTGTCTGGAAGTGGTTTGTGGTTTGGTGTTGACATTTGGAAGTTCCAAGAATTCATGTAGCTTTGTTTGTATACAGTGACTTGCCAGATGCTGTCTGTTTCCCAGATGGTGGATGCGGCACGGTGGTGGTGTAGAGGTTAGCATGTCCACCTTACAGCAAGAAGGTCCTGGTTATGTGTGGAGTTTGCATGTTCTCCATGCGTTTGCGTGGGTTGCCTCTGGGTACTCTGGTTTCCTCCCACAATCCAAAAATATGCACATTAGGCTAATAGGATATACCAAATTGCCCCTAGGTATGGATGTGACTGTGAATAGTTGTGTACCCCGCCTTCGCCCAGAGTTGGCTAGGATGGGCTTCAGCTTCCTCATAAACCTAATAAAGCATAAAGCAGTTCAGATAATGACATGACATCATATAACACTTTCTTTAGGTATTCAAATATTAAACTTGGTAAAAGATTATAATAAAATTCCCAAGGCTTCTTTATTCAAGTTTGAGCACAGCTTCTTTATTTTTTGTGAATTTTGAGAATTCCTATAACTTTCAAGTATATCAACAAGTTAAAAGTAAAAATCTAACAATCTAAAAATTAAAATTGATGTGGAAATTCCACTGATCCCAGAACCAGTTTCCGTAAATGAGACACTTTGTGCCTGAGGAACATTTCACTGTTTGCTACACAAGTTGTCAAGAGCAGATTTGAAGCATGTGTTTAAAAAGGAATTTTAACATACGTAAAATGAGACATAACTACACCTGCTGAAGGCTATAATGTTCTTTGTGGATCCTATTTACAAGCTGAGACACGACCCAGGTGTTTCCTGGAGCTTTGATTTGAGACGGGGGTATTTGGAACAGTGGTCCTGGATTAAGTCATAAGTTGGGTAGTTGATACAGTAGTGTATGACACAGTTGTATTTATTAGCAAAAGGTCCTGGGTTTAAGTCCTGGGCTGTTTCTGTGTGGAGTTTCAATGTTTTCCCCATGCCTGTGTGGGTTTCCTCTGGTTTCCTCCGACGGTCCAAAGATATACTCGTTAGGCTAATTGGATGTTCCAAATCACCCCTAGGTGTGAATGTATGTGCAAACGGTTGTGTGTGGTGGCTCTGCAATGGACTGGTGAGGTGTTCAGAGTGCGCCCCTCCTTCGCTGGAGTTCAGCTGAGATAGGCTCGAGCGTCAGTGAGACCCTAGTATGATTAATCAGTTTGGAACAATGAATGAATGAAGGAATGTTGGTAAGAGTGGTGGCCTTGAATTTTGGGGTACAGGTATTTAATATAGTGATATAGAGGTATTTGGCATACAGTTATATTTGGGACAGTGGTCTATGAGATGAAGGAAAGTGGGATGGTGGTATTTTTTGTTTGTTTGTTTTTGATATATTGTATTGATCCTGCAAGGGAAATTTGACTTCTGCATTTAACCCATCCAAAGTGAGCACACAGACACATACACACGCACGCACACATACACACACACACACTTGGAGCAGTGGGCTGCCACACACTGCAGTGCCCGGAGAGCAGCTGGGGTTAGGTACTTTGCTCAAGGGCACTTTAGCCATGAATGTGGAGGAAGGGAAGGTAGCACGCACTTCCTCCGCTGCCACACATTTTTTTTGCTGGTTTGGGAATCAAACAGGTGACCTTTAGGTCCCAAACTCGCCTCTCTAACCATTAGGCTTCAGCCTATGTGGAGTTTGCATGCTATGCCCGTGCTTGTGTGGGTTTCCTCCTGGTGCTCCAGTTTCCTCCCAGGCTAACTGGCTGTTTCAAGTTGCCCTTAGGTGTGAGTGTGAATAGTTGCATGTGTTGCCCTGTATAGCAAGCTGTTTAGGGTGTACCTTGCCTTTGCACAGTGTTGGCTGAGATAGGCTCCAGCCTCTCCAGCAAACTTAATAGTAGGATTAAGCAGATCGGGAAATGAGTAAGTGAGTTATTTATTCGTCATGTATTACTATTGTATTGTTGTTGTTGTTGTTATTATTGTTATTATTGGTGTATGTTTTATATTATATCCTATTAATACTTAAATAATAATCTGTCATTAGGAGTATATAAGACAAGAAAAAGATATATAAATGGTATAAACATCACTTTTAAACTGCTATTATATACCACTGACAATTAAAAAATAATAATCACACAAATAATCTGACATCAAATCTCCAATTTACAAAAATATTCTAAATATAATTCTGCTGTAAAAAAAAAAAAAAAAAAATTATTAGTGTTTTATGATGGAAATTCACCATATGGGGTCATCTGTAATTTCCTTCCTTTTCTTATGTCACTATCCCATGACTCATGTTGGCTGTTGCTCAACACCTCATCCTTCATCCTATATAAAGACAGGCAGTGAAGCCCAAACTACATTGGATTCCTGAAGGGAAAGCAAGATGAAGACTTCCTTTCAGTTGTGTGTCCTTATTGGCCTGGTGATCAGGGTTCATTCAGGTCCTTTAGGAACTACTGAGATAGACGATGAAGAGTTTGCGAAGGTAAGAATACTGATGCCTTGTGCAAATTAAAAACAACACAGGATTTTATTTCATTTTGATTTCTAATTGTTTCTATTTAACTAGGATTACTTGAAAAAACTCTACAACATGGAAGAGGAGAACAAGTCATCCTTTGGGCGCAGGGTCACTGAGATGAGCTTGAAGCTGGGTGAGATGCAGAGTTTTTTTGGATTAAATGTGACAGGAACGCTGGATGCTGAAACGCTGGAGATGATGAAGAAGCCTCGCTGTGGGGTTCCAGATGTGGCATCGTACAAAGCCAGAGCTTTAACGTACAAATGGTCTAAAAACAGCTTGACGTATAGGTATGAAAAGAGTGTAGCGTTTTATATTAATCCTTTCTGGCTTCATGGAACTCCGCAGGGGATCAGATTTATCTTGTTACACATTGTTATTTATATTCTATAGGATTGAGAATTACACTCCTGATATGTCTGTGGCTGAAGTGGACAACTCTATCGAGAGAGCGCTGAGTGTCTGGGCACGTGTCACTCCTTTGAGGTTCACCCGTATCTACAGCGGTGTAGCTGATATCATGATCTCCTTCACTGTCAGAGGTGAGTCTTGAACTTTATCCAGTGGTATCTGGATTGTTTCCTATCCACACAAAAGACTGTCCTGAAAAGTCTTTCCTGCAGGATAGTATTACAAAATATTGTTGACAGGTTCAATTAGAGATTGTAAAATCATCTTGAGTCCTTGTCTCTAGTTGTACCAATTGCATAACATGAAAAACACATACCATAACCACTTCAAAATATTGGCAAGGTGCGCTGCTAGCATCCTGGAGTTTGAATTCAGTTTGTTGCACGCAGGTTGGGGTATCCGTGGGAGCTGATTGGTTGAGCTCTCACAGGATTGAAGGATGGTATATGTTCATCTCCAACCAATCATGGGCGTCTGTGAGCTCATGCATAAAAGGGAGTGAATAGTGCTTTCCCACCAAGCGTTTTAGGCTGCCCCTGAATATGCATGCGCAGCAGTTCATAAATATGTGGGTGGCTAACTTTACATGTCACAGAGGGGGGTATGTGCTTGCTCTTGCAACTTCCTGGTTAATGATCATGTAATAGGCTGGCAGTACTTGACGGCTGGGAACTGGCTATATCTAAATTAGGGGAATCAAAGAAAAATCTGAACGAATTGTCAGATTTATGAAATTTTCTGTAGTTGGACAAACTGGCTAGTTGTAGCATAATAAATAAACATAAATAAAATGAAAATTTCCATTTTCAGATCATGGTGATGGCTCCCCATTTGATGGACCCAATGGTTTCTTGGCTCATGCGTTTTTCCCCTCTCCTGGCATCGGTGGAGACGCCCACTTTGATGATGACGAGACCTTCACCTTCAGATCTTCACGAGGTAATCCTGCTCCCATTTTATTAAAGGAACACACAATCCAATATATAAAACACATCATAAAACAAGATGTATTCTTCTACAGGATACAACCTGTTCTTGGTGGCGGCTCATGAATTTGGACACTCTTTGGGCCTTGAGCATTCCAATGTTCCTGGAGCCCTGATGTACCCAACATACAGCTATGCCAACGTTGAGAATTATGTTCTGCCCAGAGATGATGTGAAACGAATTCAGGCTCTGTATGGTACGTATCTGGGATACATTAGGATACATTACTTCCTGAAATTCCCAAACCTAACTAACAAACCAAAATGATGTCATCAGGCTCAAACACTGAGAAACCTGTAGACCCCGTGAAGCCTGAGCCCACTCCTCCAGTCACCCCTGATGCCTGTGACCCCAATCTGGTCCTGGATGCTGTTACCACCCTGCGTGGAGAGAAGATCTTCTTTAAGAACAAGTAGGCATGAAATCTAAAGTCACCTTGCTAGATTTTTTTGTTGGAGAGGTTGATCCATCTAACACTGATTTCTGTTGTTCAGTTTGTTTTGGCGCAGCCATCCACAGCTCACCAGGACCGAACAGTACCTGATCAAGTTCTTCTGGCCAGAGATTCCAGATAACATTGATGCTGCCTTTGAGGATCCATCAGCTGATTTGGTTTACATCTTTAAAGGTAAAACATAGCTTTGCTTTTTTGCAAACAGCACCCATCCAGTCTCTTAGAGGTACTGTATACGAGTTTGTGCAGCATGATGCTCATAAGAACTTGTGCTTATGGTCGTTAGGTCAGAAAGTCTGGGCAGTGAGTGGTTATGACATTGTAAGACACCAGACTCTGACGAACTTCCAGTTGCCAAGTAGAGTGACCAAGGTCGACGCTGCCCTTTATGACAAATATTCAAGGAGGGTCTTGTTATTTGTTGGCTCATCATACTACAGGTAATTATTATGATGTGGAAAACAACAAGGACATTCACTCAAGACACAAAACAGCCTTTAATCAATCTAGGTCATAAGACGCATAAATTCGTCCACTAAATACTCATTAATAATGTCAAGCTAAAGAAGTGGTCTTACAAACCCGTAGTAATATATTTTCCTTCATATGTAAAAACCATTAAAAAGTTATTTATTCTTTTTCAAGACATTAAGTTTTGTATTTCTTTAGATTTGACATGAGAACGAGGAAGATGGACAGAGGTTACCCAAAACCAGTAGAACAAAACTTCCCAGGATTAACAGGCCAAGTTACAGCTGCTGTGCAGGAAAATGGTGAGTATTTAAAATACATTTTAAATCTCTTGACTAAGATGAATCAGCAGTTTCAATTGAACTGACTAACACTATGTTATGTTTTGCAGGTTACACCTATCTCTTCAGTGGCCCAAATGTTTTCCAGTTTAATAACAGACGGCTTGTGAGAGTACTGAATAACAACCATTTCCTGCAGTGCTAGACTTTCATAACCATTCTTCATGGACAGCAGGGAAATTGCATTGTTTATTAAATTATTAAATAATTTACATATTTTAAACAGTACTATTTTATTTAAAATACAGTTTTAACTTTGAATGCACTTTTCCTGGTTTATTGTGCCTGTGCTTTTGGAAATAAAACATTTTATAACATTTTTAACCTGTTGTCATGCTGATTATTACACACATACTACATCTAAATGTTTTTAAAAAAGGAAAAAGAAAGAATACATATGATAAAATCCAACAATAAACCTTCAAACTACCAAACAATAGACGTTATTCACATTGTATGCTATAAATATTGAAGTGTGAGCAGAAGCAAGGGAGGCATGGTGGCGTAGTGGTTAGCACGTCTGCCTTACAGTAAGAAGGTCCTAGGTTCGAGATGCGTTTCTGTGTGGAGGTTACATTCTCTCCTTGTACTTGTGTGGGTTTCCTTGGACAGTCCAAAGACATGTACATTAGACTCACTGGCTGTTCCAAATTGCCCATAGGTGAGAATATGAGTGTGGATGGTTGGCCCCACGATGATCTGGCGAGCTGTTCAGGGTGTACCCTGAGATATGCTTCAGCCTCCCCATGACCATAATAGGATTAATTACTGCAAATGAGTAAGTGAGAGCAGTAGTGAACAACAGCAGCAAGTAAAGCTCTCGATCACTGCAGAGCCCACATCTGTATTTGATGTGTCCCTCACATTCCACTGAAGCATTTGGGAGAAAGTATTATCATTTACTCATGTCTGTATTCTGAGAAAATGCAGGATGCAGGTATGCAAACTCAGTGTGTTATTTATAGGGGAGGTGGTGATGGTGGTGGGAGGGGTTGTACCAGGCAAGAAGAAACAAGTTCAAACAAACATGCAAGGGACAAAAGCATTACAAGGGTCTCAGAAGTACCTGGAATCACTGAACCAAGGAAGAAGGAAACCCAATTCAGAAATGCAAACAATGACGAGAATGGCTTTAATAAATAACTAATTAAGAACCAATACTAAACAGCTGCATGCAATCTCAACATAGCAGTTCAATATTTTGGTAACAGACACAAATCAAAGCACTGATGGCTCAGTGGTTAATGCTCTGGGTTACTGATAAAAAAAGGTCCATTACCACCAAGCCTCATTACTGCCAATCTGCCAGAGACGGGCCTTTGCGCAAGGTCCTTAAACCTCAACAGTATAAATGAGACAACAATGTAAGTCACTCTGGGTAAGGGTGTCTGCCAAATGCCATAAATGTAAAAGTAAAATAAAATACACATGGTCAGACATATAATGTCAAAATCAAATATGAACCTGACTACATAAAACCCTGATCCATTTTCTGATTTTTAAAAATGACTTTGAAAATGAAGTAGAAAAAACTTTATTTCTACTTTATACTCTACAAAAATATTTCAGATTTCCAAGCACAAGAAAGCAGCATTTTACATAGAAGACTACATTTTAGACAAAACAACACAGTAACTTGAAAAAAGTATGGAATTACTTATCTTGAATGTTTTTGAAGGTTTAAATTTTTTTAAAACCCAACCCTAATTTGTACTTCGACTTCGAACTTTTTGGAGAGTTTCTTGGTTGCTATGGTGTCACTTGTATGGTGGTGCCTCTTGATTAGTGGTGTTGCAGACTCTGGGGCCTTTCAGAATGGGTGTGTATATATATGAAGAGTTCTTATGCAAAACCTGTAAGTCCACTTGACCTCTTTTGTATTAAAACAATGAAATTTACCTAAAAACAGTTTATTTTGAACGATCTGATCGTTTTATTTCGTGCCCCTTAACCATTCCATAACAAAAAGTAAAAATAATTGAGGTTTAACCTTACCATGGGGTAAATTTTACTGTTTTTGTGGACAGTTTTAACTCTGGACTCTTAATATACTGACATCAAGTGACCCCTAATTAAGTGACAGTTCTAATGCTCACATGCCCATTGTAACCACTTTGAATGCTAGATAAGGCTCTACATGGGAACATGAGATATATATAATTTCGCATAGTCAAAGTCACCTAGATCCTTAAGCTTCCTTATTTTTACAGCTTTCAACATATCTTTTAGAACTAACCATCTTTTACCACTCTGCAAAAGATTCAATGGCATCAAGATAATTATTGTTTTTCACATCACCTGTCAGTGGTTTTAATGCTTGGAAATACTATTTTAAGTGTAAGTGTTTAACTGTGAATAAACTGACAAATATACTAGTCATAAAATACTGTAATATGGCCTGAACAGGGTAAATAAAAATTGTATAGCTTTTGTAATTGTTGTATGTCGCAACGATGATGGACATTTATCTGGAAGTTTCTGTAGAAGAAAAACATATTACCCACACCCTTGATTTCTTACTAAAATGAACATTGCACATTGTAGCCTACATATAAAAAAACAGTAAAAAGTTTTCTACAGTCTTCTTATAGAGCTATGTGGCATCTTGAGGTGTGAAATGCTAATGGCTTCAAGTTTCTCCAAATGATACTTGAAATGAAATAGAAAAAAGAAAGTGTATAGTGACTTTTGGATACCCTGAACATATGGCCCCACTTCAAATACCAATAGGAACTTTGAGATATTTTATTTCTTTAGATTAATATATTTTCAACGATAATTGTGTGCATCTGATTTTCAGGATTTTTAAGATTTGTACACAGTCAAACTTTCAGTAAAAGTGATGTATGCTTATCCTCAGGAGTCTCAGATCTGCAGCTCTCTCTGAAATCTCTGTTCTTGTATGAAGTATTCTCAAATCGAGGCATTGCTCATTTATCCTTATTGCTACTGTTTATAAGTAACATCATATTTATGATACTTTTACAAATTTGTGATATATGTAACATGGGTATTTGTGATGCTGATATTTGAGATGGTGGTGTTTTGGATAGGGCGGCACGGATAGTGGTTAGCATGTCCACCTCCCAGTAAGGACGGCCTGTGTGTAAGTCCTCTGTTTAGGTGTTCTTGTGGGGAGTCTACATGTTTTCCCCATGCTTCTGTGGGTTTCCTCTGGGTACTCTGGTTTATGGCTTCTGTATAATGGATTGAATTTTCTTTTATGCCCAAAGAATGTCTACATTTAATACAATAACCTTTATTAATTCTAAACAATATAACTATAATGTAATTAGATGCCTAAAGCATCTAATTTGAATTTGAATTTGAATTTGAATTTAAAGCTAAGGTCACATTCTAAAATAATTACAGAGCTTTCGGTGTGAAATATTTGTTTTCAAATGAAAAAACAAACAAACAAACAAGCAAAAAAAAGTTATTTTTCATCACTGATTTCCTTCCTTAATCTTAATTTCAGCTTTAAATTATGCAATGTGTTGCGCAACACCTCATCATCATTGTCATATAAAAACAGCTAGTGAACCTCAGTAGAACTACTTCAAAGTAGATCAGTTTCTTGCAGAAGAAGACTGAAGATGATGCTGTGGATCCAGTTGTGTGTCCTCATTGGCATGGTGTTCGGGGATCACTTGGCTCCGATACCACTGCCTAATCAGAAGCATGAGGATGAATTAGTGAAGGTAAGCACACCTTAGAATTACACGGCATTTTAATTTTTAGCCATATTTCTAACCATATTTCATTTCTATTTAAGCCAAATCACGATCAGGAACATGAACTCAAGCTGCGGTTGATGAACCTAAAGCTGGGTGAGATGCAGCAGTTAGTGACTGACTAATGTGCAAAACTTTACAGTATCTAAATTCCATATAAGTTCCATTAATCTAATAATAAAATTCCTTGTAAGGCTTAAATCGTGGCACAGCTGTTCACCACAATAAGGCTGAGTCCTCACCTCCTGATGCCTGTGACTCCAATCTAGTTCTGGATGCTGTAACATCTCTGCGTGGAGAGAGGCTATACTTTAAGGGCAGGTACACATGAATCTTAAGTAACTTTAACCCTAATTACCTGATTTCTAACCAATTTTTTGATGTATGACCTTCTAATACTGATTTCTGTTGTTTAGCTATTTTTGGCGTGATATCACACAGGTCAATGAATTTGAGCAATATCCAATCAATATATTCTGGGCAGAGATTCCAGATAATATTGATGCTGCATTTGAGGACACATCAGATGATTTGATTTACATGTTTAAAGGTAAAGCAGAACCTTGCACCACAAACAATCACTTAAGTGGTATTATATATGACTTGGTATTAATTAGTTGGTGTGTATTTAGGTCAGAAGGTCTGGGTTGTAAGGGCTATTGATATTGAGGACACTATGAGTCTGAGTAGCTTCGATTTACCAGATGAGGTCAAGAACATTGATGCTGCACTTTACGATGAGACTACTGGAAAGGCGTTGCTTTTTGTTGGCAACTCGTTCTACAGGTGATACTTACCAGAAAGTTATATTAATATCATTAAAAATGCACCTTATTTTGGCAAACTATTAATTAATAAGAAATATGACATTTTAAGCTACGACATGGCAAACAAGGAGATGGACCAGGGTTACCCTAAACCAGTGCAAGCAAGCTTCCCTGGAGTGAGAGGCAAAGTCACTGCAGCTTTCCAAGACTCTGGTCAGTGTTTACTAAACTTATTATATATATTATAATATATATAACATTTAGATTTGTCACCTTTTATTAAAATTACACAATATGTATATTATATATGTATATATTATGATATATTATGTTTTTTAGGTGACACCTATCTCTTCAGTGGGCCAAAAGTTTTCCAGTTCAATAACGGAAGGCTGGTGAAAGAGCTGGAGACTGGCGACTTCTTGCATTGCTAAAGTCTTTGACGTTTCCCCTGCTAACAAAGAGCATGGAAATTAATTTTTAAAGGAAACTTTTAAAGAATTTACCAAGTGCTACACTTTACATAAGTACTTCAGAACAAAATCATCCTTTTATATCCTTCAGCTTTTTAAAGGTGCTTGCTTTTTTTTTATTTTTACAGGTGCAAAAATAAAAATAAAAGAAATTGTTCATGGCAAATTTCAGACGAGTGTAAGTGTATATATTACATAATGATGTGTATAGTACGGTGGCCGGGAAGTGCAAAACAAAAATACATTTTAGCAAAACAAAAATACATTTTCAGAAAACAAAAATACATTTTAGGAAAACAAAAATA
>JAQMYF010000008.1:19019892-19035147 GCA_030014195.1 Neosilurus mollespiculum
ATGATTTACGTCATGGGGACTTGTGGTTTGTCCCCATAAGGAAGCCAAGTCCCCATAATGTGACTGTGTAAACAGATGTCCCCACACTGTGATGAATAGCTAGACCACACACACACACACACACACGAATAAACTTATGACTACAAAGCCTAAATCCACAAAAACTACACACCCCACAGTTCTTCTAAGGCGGTGTGACGCAGCCACACCTCTCGATGTGATTGGCTGTTCACTTTGGAACCTTTTTTTCCACTGAGGTGAAGGTGAAACTCGTTTTGTCCATAATGTCACTTTTCAGTACACGTACTCAGCTTTGTCGACGGCTGGTAAGTGAAAAATTAAACAACTGGTACAAGTTTAATCGATTTCTGAGCTTTGCTTTAGGCTCCCTGAGTCAACAGGACAATATTTAGCCTGCTAGCATGGTCGTTTACATCTTCAGAGCTCGAGCCGGAACGTAGTAGCCGGGGATGTATCCCAAACGACCCTTTACTGCCTAATAATGTGCTCTTCATACACCCTGAAAGAGACGGCTTGAGTGCTTTATCGAGTGCACTAATTTAGCTAGAAAGGCACGCTTTGGGATGCAACCGGTGTCGTATAGCTGCTGCAGGCCTCTAGGCTTACTAGCTAATATAACGAGATTCCTTTTCGGCATTAGCTTATATAAATAATTATTTAAGTTGCTGAACTGCCACTTATGTATTTAAAAACTGCTAGCTTTTTAGCACCAAGGCATGATTTTTAAGTAAAATGTTTGTCCTTACAGGCTCAGAGATATGTGTCCAGGACTTATACCTCCCGCCCGGCTCTGAATGTGAGTTTCTGAATATAAATATCTATTTAAAAAATTATAAATGGATATTGTTCTCTAATACGAAATAAATGTATTTCAGGAATTTTGAGCTGCAAATGTTATTTCTCATCTTCACGTGGGTGCAGTTGTCCAATCAAATGCTTGCATTAAATTACCATGGCAACATTTCTAATGTGCGGTTTTATTTGTCAGTTCTGTTACTATAGTTACAGAATGTGCCTCCCTCCGTAAGAGAAAGGGTTATGACAAACTTCCAACTTTCCTCTTAGGTAGGGAGGTGTGACATAACAGGCACATTATTTGAATTGATTATTGTAATTATCGTAACTACATAAATGATATTTTGAAAATGAAAATCTGTTATAACTGTAGTCCTAACCATATATAGTAATATCAATGCGTTGATATTCTTACATATGGTTAGGACTACACAGTTATAACAGATTTTCATTTTCAAATATCATTCTTTGCTATGACCTACTTGGAAGTTGGGATACGCACCAGAGATGAAATGTACCAAACACACATAAGCTATGCCTCCTGACGAGCACAGCTTTAATTGGTCTTTACCAGCGGCCCAGCAGATCGCCACCAGCCATCTCTTCCTTCGAATGTTGTTTAGGTATTATATAAAATTTGCGGTTTGATTTTTTTCACCATATTGGTGGTGCAGCCAAAAACACAACATTTCACCATGTTTAGGCTTTTTGTGTGCACCCAAAACAAAATGGCGGATTCGTTGCCAAGAATGTCACTTGACCAATCCGACATCCTCCATTGATTTATTTATCAAACCCCACTGTCACCGGGTTGTCACTGCTGTCCTACCAGTGCAGCTAACTGGGTTATCAAAGGCCAGCCACGTCTCTCACTGTCTATGGTGAGAGGCATGTGAAAGAACCATTGCTGACCTTCGTAAAGAGTAGGTGTGAAATCAAAAGAATGAATGAATGTAAATGATCAACTGAGTAACGTTGTTGTTGTTTTTTTGATCTGATGGTAGCAGGTGCAATGGAGAGCATGAAGGCTGTTAAAGTAATACTATATTTTTGCACCCCAATAGGAAGTGGTCATTGTCAGTGCAGTCCGCACCCCTATGGGGTCATTTAAGGGCAGCCTATCTACTCTTCCTGCGACCCAGCTGGGCTCCATAGCAATTAAAGGAGCGATCGAGCAGGCAGGTAAACACTGAGTGAAACCTAACACCTCTTAACACTGCGTATTTTAACTGAGTGAATAATAGGACAAGCACGTATTGTGTAATGTATGCTCTAATGTTGCTTATGAATGATGTATTCGCTATACAATATCCTGAAGAATAATTTTTGTCTTATTGTTTGCAGGAATCCCACCAGAGGAGGTGAAGGAGGTGTACATGGGCAACGTGCTGCAGGCGGGTGAAGGGCAAGCTCCAACACGACAAGCTCTTCTGGGCGCCGGTAGGACTGTGGTGGTACAACAGCTAACAAACAAACATGTATCAAATCTTTGAACCTTGTATAACCTGTACAATCTCATACATCATCATCATTCTTGTCATCATTTCAATGCAGAAGGAGACAGCAGATATTGATAAATTATTATTAAGATATTGTCCAAGGAGATAAACTTTGTTACGTTGTTGTTTTGGTTTAAAAATAACATTTATTAAGAAAGTTGTTGACATTTTAATTATTTATTGACCCCCCCCCCAAAAAAAAAAAAAAAAACCCAAAAACATTTAAATAAAAAAATCCTGATATATCAAATATCATGATTTTATAGAAGGATTTTATGAGATGTTCATGAAAAATAAATAATTAAAACTTTGTCTTGCAGGTCTGCCGCTCTCCACTCCAGCAACAACAGTTAATAAAGTCTGTGCCTCGGGCATGAAATCTATCATGATGGCTGCTCAGAGTCTGATGTGTGGGCACCAGGTACCAGATACAAATTATTATTGTAGTGGTTACTTTTTTTTTTTTTTTAATGAAAATGAAAGGCTGGTGGCATGGTGGCGTGGTGGTTAGCACGTCTGCCTTACAGCAAGAAGGATCTAGGTTTGAGTCCCATGTTCGGCGAGGGTGATTCTGTGTAGAGTTTGTATGTTCTCCTCATGCTTGCGTGGGTTTCCTCTGGACAGCATGTCCACCTAACACCAAGAAGGTCCTGGGTTCGAGTACTTGCGTGGGTTTCCTTTGGGTACTCCGGTTTCCTCCCACAGTGAAACGACAATGGTTGTATGTGCGTGCGCATGTGAATGGTTGTGTGTCGACCCTATGATGGTCTGATGAGCTGTTTAAGGTGTACCTCGCCATAGGCTCCAGCCTACCCATGGCCCTAATAGGATTTCGGCAAACGAGTGAGCGAAGAAAATTAAATTATACAATAAATAAATTATCATTACTCATTTACTAAATTGCTTAATCCTTTAAAGGGTGTCAGGGGGACTGTTGCCTGTCTCAGACACTGGGCGAAGACCGGGTACAACTTGAACTTCTGGTCAGTCCATCACAGGGCAACACACAAACACATAACTATTCATAATCACATTCACACCTAGGGGCACTTTGGAACAGCCAGTTAGCCTAATGTGCAGGTCTTTGGACTGTTGGAGGAAACTGGAATATGCGGAGGAAACCCACGCAAGCACGGGGAGAACATGCAAACTCCACAAAGAAACGCCCGAGCCTAAGACTCGAACCCAGGACCTTCTTGCTGTGAGGCATAAGTGCGATCCACTACGTCACCGAACTAGAATTGATTAATTTTAATATTTTAATGTAAATAATAAATTAAGTGTTGTTGTTGTTTTTTGTTTTTAGGATGTAATGGTAGCAGGTGGCATGGAGAGCATGTCCCAGGTTCCTTATGTGATGTCGAGAGAGGCGCCCCCCTATGGCGGAGTGAAGTTGGAGGATCTCATCGTGAAGGATGGCCTTACGGACGTCTACAACAAATTTCACATGGTATTTCTCTTTCCTGGTTTCATTCCCACTTCCAGATGAACTCTTTACTGTGGTATCCTTCAGGAGCTCTGTGTGTTTATGTTTAGGGAAACTGTGCCGAAAACACTGCCAAGAAGAGCAGCATTTCCCGAGAGGAGCAGGACGCGTACGCTATTAATTCTTACACACGCAGCAAAGCAGCATGGGAGTCAGGAATCCTGGCTAAAGAGGTGGTTCCGGTCAGCATCCCACAAAGAGGTGATGATGCTTCTCTGTTCTTTGAATCAGAGGGTCTCGATCTACCTGCTGCCATGAGTCTCATTAACTCTTGAAAACAATCTTTATGTAGCATTAGCAACATTCTTTAGCTTGGTTGTTTTCTCTTTTTCTCCCCCAGAGCTTTACTACTTTTTATATAATACATTTAATTATTAATACAATTATCTTAATATTCCTTTTTTATGATTTGCTTATGTTAAAAACTGATGGTTTATTAAAGTTTGGATCCGTAATCCCAATCTATACCAATATACTTCACAGATCCTGAGAATGGCATTAAAAGTGCAATATGTGCATTTTTTTTTCAATAGATTTCTGAGCCCTGTAGGTTAATTACATTCCAAACCAACCTTTCTGTTGAAATTACGTATGTATTACATTTCATATTTTCCGTACAAGAATTAAAAACTTGGTGTTCAGATACTCTGTGGTTTGGGGCAGAGCTGAGGAGCTAGTTTTAGGGACTGAAATATATTTTTAAAAGCCTGAGATAACCCATAATGTTTAATTACAACATGACAAATCAGTAAATTTTTAATGTGTTCTTGAAGCATTGTGATGATCGCAGGTCAATAATGACAGACTTCCCCTTTAAAGAAACTGTTTCCTGGGAATGTAATGGTACGCTGTACGTTTTCATCCAGGCAAACCAGACGTTGTTGTTAATCAGGATGAAGAGTGGAGGAAGGTGGATTTCAGTAAAGTGCCCAAACTGAAGGCGGTCTTCCAGCGAGAGAACGGTACGAATAAAATTCTTGGTGTTTTGAGTTCACTCTAATATTATATTAAAATGTTGTCACTTTGTGTTTGCTGTGCTCCACGAAAAAACGTAACGGAAGGTCACAGGATAGTGATGTTGTATTGTCTTTGTCACATGACGTACAGGGACAGTGACGGCGGCCAACGCTAGCACATTGAACGACGGCGCGGCTGCGGTTGTCCTCATGACAGCAGACGCAGCAAAAAGACTGAATGTCACACCGCTGGCCAGAATTGTAGGTGAGACATTTCAAGCATGAGTAATAAATGGAATAGAAATTGTCTCTCAAGGTGATCATCTTTTTTCTTCTATCAAGATGAACTGAATTAATATATTTATTTCATGTGTAGCGTTTGCTGATGCAGCCGTGGCTCCTATAGACTTCCCAATTGCTCCAGCTTTTGCCGTGCCCAAGGTGATTGGCAGTTTGTCTTTAAGGTGAGGTGACATGTTTTTGAGCTGCATATTGACTGGTGTTATGATGCAGGTGCTGAGCACAGCCGGTGTGAAGAAAGAAGATGTAGCCATGTGGGAAATCAATGAGGCCTTCAGTGTGGTTGTTCTTGCCAATATTAAGATGCTGGACATCGACCCGAACAAAGTGAATGTCAATGGTGGAGCTGTGTCTCTTGGCCACCCTATTGGGTAAGGATCGCGAACAGATCGCAGCTCACTTCATACTGGAATGTAGATAATGTTTTCATTCATGTTGGGTGAAGAGAAAGCCCTGTGTCAATAATTTTAATTCCTAATGCATGTCCCCCCCGCTTTACAGTATGTCTGGGACGAGGATCGTCGGTCACATGGTGCACAATCTTCAGCCCGGGCAGTATGGCCTGGCGGGTATCTGCAATGGTGGGGGAGGAGCCTCGTCTATTCTCATCCACAAATTGTAGCCAAATTAATGTTGTATTTAATTCAACATCTTTTAAGGTCAAAGGTCAAATGTCAAATTACCAGACAGTACAGACTTCACATCATCCACCACTCATTTTTTGTGGTTAAAGTCACTCCATGATCAATCACTCCAGCTGTGTGTGGTGTGGGGTGGAGTTAAATTCTTACTCATTTATCAAGTAGCATATTTATGACTAGCATTATTTAAAATTTTCGATGTAGAGGTTATTTAAAAAAAGAACCTGAAGCTGCAATAAAAAAAAGGTCATCAGTCGTCAGGAGTTGTTTCCTGTGTTTATATTTACATTTAGTTCTTAAATATATATCATGTCATTATGTATCTTATCAAGCTTAGTATATTAAGATACTGCATAACTCTTTTAAGCACACAACTGACTATTTTATAATATTGATGATGATGATAACTGCCTATTTGTAAATTTCCCAGAAGTCTACTCTCAGCTTCAGAATCGGCTCAAAGAGTCGGTTCGTAGTTCCTAGGTTCCTAGGTTAATATTACTATCCCTGATGTGTCACTTTCTTAAATTAAAAGACTCACTTATTTCCATTGCTGTATTATTTTTATCTACAGTTTGTATGGTTTCCGAATAAAAAAAAAAAACAGTAACGAGGCGTTTGACATCTGAAGAGTCGGTTCTAATTTGTCCCCCGGATGCTTTCGGTGAGTCAAATGATCCGACTCGCGTGTACGAGTTCGTAATTTTAGCCGTAGTAAGACAGGAAAAAAGAATGATACATTTTGTGAATGGTGTGAACATTTTAATGTATTATAAAACAAACTGGAAGAGTCATTTGGCAGGCAAAAATAGCAATTACTGGTAAGTCGGCTCTATTGGTGAACCGAATTATCTGATTCAGCAGTATTATTTCACAATTTCAGCCACGTTTGCACAAATATGAAATAACTGGTATAGAAAGTACCATAATTTATTTTCATTTCTAAAATGTAAAGCATTTGGGAGCTAAAATCTTTTTTTTTTTTTTTTTTTTTAATTGGAAACTCAACCCTAGTTGGTGAATCGGCTCTGACTGATGATTTCAGTCATTGAAAAGGTCTGTGCCTTTCTGGCAGCGCTACACAATGACCAGCAGAGGGCGCCATCGCATTGAAACCTAATTCATTTGGAACAGGTGCTGCTTTTGATTAAAGAAAAACTGAACTCAGAAGAATTTGGGAGCAGTGTTGACATGGAGAGAGACCTAGACATTTAAAAATTAAAGTATGAACATACCCTGGACAGTAGTTTGAGATCCAGCCCTTGATTCCAAGAGTCCAATCTTCTGACCAAAAGAGATGTTTCAAAATTGTTAACAAGGTTAGTTATTTTCCCCAAAACTAAACTAAACAAGTAAAACTAATCAAACACAAATGTGTTTTACTGATCCTGAGCCCGTGTCTGTGCATGTTCTGCCGATGTCTGTACGGGTATTATCTGGGTTTTCTGGTGTCCTCCAATATTCTAAATTCATGCAGGTGGATTTACTGTGATTACTTGCTCATGTATGAGTCTACTTGTGTGTGTTTATGCTGCCTTGGGGTGTATTGGCATCCCATCAAGACTAATTGCCCAGGGATGCTGGGATTAGCTCGAGGATAAAGTGGTTACTGACCATGAATAAATAAATAGTCACATAATAGTTTACAATCAATATCTGTAAACATAAACAACAATGTTTTAGTCTAAACCAAATAAATGATTATAAAACACTATAGTAGCACTTTTAGTTAAATACCATAAAAAAAACCAAAGAAGTATTACGGTTTTACATGTTAACCATCACTACTATAACAATAACCACAATTAATATAATGCACGGAGTAAACTAAAAGTTTGTATTTATTTAATGTTCCAAATGTCCAGTATGAAAGAAATGCTTGGATAGACTTATTTATTTATTTTTGGTTTACTGGGTATATTTGCCAAAATATGTTTTATTAAATGATTAAGTCCTTTATACATTTTCAGAATTAGCATTTTTTCCACTCTGTAGTTCTGTTGGTGGATTTAGCACTGCTGGCTTTTTTTCATTGAAATCAGATTTTTTTTTTCTGCCAGATTGAGTTGACTGCAAATTTCTAGTAAATGTGTGAGGATATACAAATATTCACCCATTCAACAACAAGCAATGCTACTGACCCCACCCCATACATAATAAATACAATTACTCTTGTACAACTTGAAGATCTGGATATGAACCAATTACCAATCAATATATAAATGCAAACAGACACATAAACTGGTGTTGCACTCATATAGCGTTAACCTCTGCCAGCAACTAATGGATTATGATGACTTTACATACTTATAATGAAAGAATGTTCAAGAATGGGCAGTTTTGGAAATTTTGGGAATTTCCTTCTACACAAGCCTATGTATGCATCACCTCCTAAATGTAATGGTTTGTAACTTGTACTACACCCTACTTTGGAAAAAAATTGTGCCTAAATTTTCATGTTGCACACAAACTAACTAACAAACATAGGTGAAAACAGCCTTCTGGTGGAGGTAATTAATAACAGCACAGCTAAGACTTCATGTTACTAAATTTTCTGTTACCTTCTATAATTCCTTGATTCTAAACCCTTGCAGCCTTGGCAATCATTAAAGGAGCTTCATGTCATGATTTACTTGGAAAACACAGTCTGTGTGCTTCATCTACACACACGTGATGATTAATACGTCACTATGTCATGCTTCTGTACCCTGACATAGTCACATCTGCATAACGCATACAGGTGTCAAACAGTAACAGAGTGTGAACACAAACAGAGAGTTCTGTGACTCGAAGACAGAAGAGAGGAAAGGTTTATACTCATTAAAGATGTTGTGATTTTTTTCAAGAGAAATAAAAGGGGATAACACCCACAGTGTCCATGACAACATTGATCGCCAGACTCTGTGATCTGTATGCTGGAAATGCACTTTAAGGAAAAATTGTACAGATTAACTCCAGACTGATTATATTTTACCCATTATCTAAATGAACTTTTACTCCTGTATCTTATTATTAATCAATAGAACAAAGATAACAAAAGGTGTTGTACTGTGCCTGGTTATTAAAAGTAAATAGGCTGGAGATCACTGAAAGCAGGAGGAAAAAGGAAATGTACTGTATCCGAGTTTTATAATTTAATTTTACATGTGTAGCATTCTAAAAATAATGAATTAAAATGTAAACAGTCTAAAAATAAATTACAACTAGCGGCACATTTAAAAAATGCAGGTGCCTCCGTCAGGCACAAATGCATTACTGTTAAAAAATCTACAGAAGGCTGCACGTTTTTATAACTTGGCATAGTTATAATGAAATGTCTCCCTCTAGTGGCCATCTTCTGAATTATCAATTTTTATTTATTGCCATGCTAAACAATGGGGATTTTCCAGTATTTTATTCTACATGAACCCATGCGAAAACTCTAAATTTTATTGGTTTGTTACTTGTACCACACATCAGTTCATAAGTTTTTGAGTTTGTTGCACACAAACAAACTAACAAACCACACAGGTGAAAACATAAGATCCTGACAAAGGTAAGAATCAAAAGAGAATATCCTGCTCCTTTTACAATCAATTGCCAGCAATTAATTTAAAATAAAACTCTTGCACTGTAATATAAACAATAAAATCCAGGAATATTCACAAACATACGGGTGTCACGGTGGTGCACTCTGTTGTCTCTCACCAAGAAGGTTCTAGGTTCAAATCTCGCAAATGTCTGCGGCCTTTCTGTGGGGGATTTACAATGGGTTTCCTCAAGGTACTCTGGTTTCCTACAACAGACCAACGACATGCACATTAAGTTGACTAGCTACTTTGAATTGCCCATAAACGTGAATGTGAGAGAGAGTGGTTGTATTCATGCTGGTCCTGTGATGGATTGGCAGGCTTTTCAGGTTGTAGGCCTCTCACCTGAAGCCAGCTGGGATTGGCTCTAGCTACCTCCGAGGCCCTGATGGAGAAGCAGTAGAGATGAATTAAATGTACTAAAATGTTATGAACTGAGTAAAGTCCATTATTTTTTCAGAGTGTTCTAAATCGTATTGAAAAAGCAATTAATAAAATAAATCAGGAAATCTGGACACTTGGCAACTCTTGCTGAACTTTGGAAATGGTGGCATTTAGATTTTTTTTTTTTGACTAACAATCATTGTAGGGTATGCACATACTTTTGCATCTCACTCATACATGTAATAATTTTAAATTGCTTTAGCCAGCCTGAGGTGTGTCAGCATTTCTTAGTGTGCGCGTGTAAGCTTAGCTGGCTAAACATTATCAAATTGCACACCCGTGTTTTGCATTTTATTAGACATTGTCAAGTCAATCTTGCATCCTTTTTGTATTTTTTATTTTTATTTTGCTATACTGTATTAATCCTGCAAATGAAATTATTGCCTCTGCATTTAACCCATCCAAAGTGAGCACACTCACATAAACAGTGAGCGCACACACACACTCGGGGCAGTGGGCTGCCACACACATTGAGGGTGCCTAGAGAGCAGTTGGGGGTTAGGTGCCTTGCTCAAGGGCAGTTCAACCATGAAGGTGGAGGAAGGAAAGGTGCAGCTCACTCCCCCACCACCACACATTTTTCCTGCTGGTTTCTTTCGGTCCCAAAGCCGCTTCTCTAACCATTAGGCTACGGTGCCCCCCATGCTAGTGCCCCATTCCCCAATGCTAGTCATCCTCGCTTCCTTGGGCAAGATGGATACGGATTGTAAAGAACACTGAGTGTTAATCATTCACCAGATTTTACACTGAGCTGTGACTTTATTAGGTACTATTTCGGTATGTTGCAACATGTGCTATGAGACAAAGATTTTTTCTAACACCACCTGTAGTTTAATTTAGATGATGTTTATGGAGGGCAGCCTGGTGGCGTAGTGGTTCGTTTGTCCACCTCACAGCAAGAAGATCCTGGGTTTTGAGTACTTGCATGGGTTTCCTCTGAGTACTCCCGTTTTCTCCCACAGTCCAACAACATGCACATTAGGGTAATTGGCCCTCCAAATTGCCCCTAGGTGTAGATGTGAGTGAGACTGATTGTGTGTGTTGCCCGGCGATGGTCTGGCGAGCTGTTCAGGGTGTACCCTGCCTTCGCCCGCTGCTGGTCGAGGTAGGCTCCAGCCTCCCCACAGCCCTAATAGTGACTGATGTCTATGAAAGGGGTCTCCAGTGCCACTGCTTGGTACTAGTTAGAAGTAAAGCTACATCTTCACCAGTAAGCTTCAAGATGAAGAAGTTAGCGGTTTCTGAGTGAACTCACTATGTTAAGTGTTAATGTTTGGGAAGTGTTAAGGAACATATCATATGTCTTGATGCGCTCGTTTGTGAACAAAATCCCCCAAAAGGGATTGGCTTTGTTAATGAAAGAATTCTGCATGCTCCGTCATGCACACTCTCTCTCTCTCTCTCTCTCTCACACACACAGTTCTGTACATCTATTGTTGTGAGGACATTCACGGATATAATGCATTCCCTAACTCCTTACCCTTACCTTATCCATCATAAACAACACCAAACACCAGCCTTTTCTCTACCCTTAACTTACAACTAATTATTACCTGGACCCTAAAACCAAGTCTTAACCCTCAAACAGCCCTCTGAAGAAGTAAGGAGCAGCCGGAATGTCCACACTTCCCAAAAATGTCCTTATACTGTTGGTCACAAGCATATTTCCATCCTCAATATGTGGCAAGTGCAAACACATACAGACAGACAGAAAGAGAGAGAACTGGTCACTATAGATGCCACCTTTCCTGGTGTTTGATGTGAACAGGGGCAGCTCAGTGGTTAAGGCTCTGGGTTTCTGATTCAAAGGTTAGGAGTTCAAGCCCCAGGACCACCAAACTGCCACTGTTGGGCCTTTGAGCAAGGACCTTAATCCTCAACTGAACGGAAATGCTAAATGTAAGTCGCTCTGGGTAAGGCAAATGTATGAAAAATGACCAGTGAACAAGAAAAAAAAAACTTTGTTTGTTTTTGTTTATTGATTTTATATTTTTATGGCAATTCACAATGGACTTGGAATTTTCCTTTGCAAATCAGATTTTTAATAAAACAAATACCTTAAATTGAATGCAAACATAGTAAAATAATAAATTTAATTGAAGTAAATTTAATAGTTTTTAAAATAAAATTATATTATACAATTAATTGTTAAAATAAAAATTAAATAACAATAAAAATAAATTAAAATAATTTTCATTTCACAGTATATTTTATTTTAAAAATTATATTTTTAAACATATCACTCAGTTTAAAATGTATATTTTATTACAATATTATCAATATTATAATAAAATATTTTTCATTTACTAGTTTAATTCTTTTTTAAATAAAAATGTGTAATGAAAATGTCCAATAATAAAATTGCTCCTCAAATATTATTAATGAATAATATTAATATTTTTTGAATCACATTCAAAACTAAACATCTAACTAAAGTCAGAACCCTCTCTCTCTCTCTCTCTCTCTCTCTCTCTCTCTCTCTCTTCCTTCTCTGTCACTGCTTTTGAATAAATGTAAATCTGCATTAAAAAAAAACCCAAGCACACGTATCAGAAGTTTCGGAAAGGCAAACACCTCGTTTCCCGACATGGAGTGTTATATGACTCCAGTCACTCTGCTGAGTTTCTGTCATCAGTGACTCAGGAAATTATTCTGTTTACTTTGAGGCGATAGGTGAAGTATGAGGCCTAATAGGCCAGCACTTGCACAGGGAACAGGTGTGGCCCGTGGCTGTTCATTACCAGTAATACAGGAAAGGTGGACACACAGTGAGAAAGGAGCAGACTGACCAGACTCAGATCAGACGCTGGTTAGACAGAGGAGACTTGGAGGGAAGCTACAGTTCTGAGGTATGTTATTTTTATTATTTTATCTTTTAATGAATGAATCTGGGTTTACAAGAACATAGGATTCAGAGAGTGAATCGTAGTGTTGCAGTGTAATCTACATTCTTACTTTTTTATTTAATTAGTTAGATGTATATGAACGTGAGAGCTTGGTGTGTACATGTGTACCAGTTTATAATGCAGATCAAGCTGCATTACAGCCAGCAGGTTAAAGGAATACTTCACAGGAAAAATTATATTTATACCAAACATCCATGAAAACATGCTTTAGCTTCTTCCTTCATTTTTTCCCCTACTGCTGCTGGTGGTGTATTCTGTCTAACAAGTAATAGGAATCGATCTTGTGTGGAAATTAAATATTGACAAATTAAAGGAGAAACCTTCAACTCACCAGTTCACCAGTTACCTTCAAATGAATCATCACAAAAAACAAAACAAATAATACGAAGTTCCTCTTTCTAATTCTGATCCCTCTTTGATGGGCGTTGGACGTTCCAGGATGACGAACATTATGTTAATCATTATGAAAATCCTATGACCTTTGTCTCATCGCTGCTCTCCAACACTTGGAAAAACTTTTTTGGAAAAACGGAGTTCATCTCTCCAGTTCTGTTTATAACCGTGTATTCAAACATTTGATGATGGTCCAACATCTCGGTAGTATGTTTTTCCAAGATGGTTGTTCCAGTAACCCTATAGAATTTAATTAGTGACATGGCAATGTTTTGTTTGTGTAATTGATTATAATTAGCCATACCAGTGGAAAATCCATGGTTCGAATGTATAATAAATTTTAAGGTTAATACAGGTAGTAATATAATAGGGGATGTGCTATTGTTATGAGAGGTAAGCATGTTTGCAAATCTGACTATATCTGATATAGATTATCATTTTATTTAAAATATGTAATCTGAAAATCTACCCCTATTATCTGCTGTGTGGAGGTGGGGGAGTGAGCATCTTCCCTTCCCCCACCTTCATGGCTGAAGTGCCTTTGAGCAAGGCACCTAACCCCCAACTGCTCTCTGGGTGCCCCAATGTGTGTGGCATCCCACTGCTCTGAGTGTATGTGCTCACTGTTTACGTGTGTGTGTGTGTGTGTGTGTGTGCTCACTTTAGATGGGTTAAACACAGAAGCAAAATAAAATAAAAATCCTGTACTACCTGTCTCATGGCCAGGTGGTTGACAACTAAACCGTCTCCCCCATCAAGTTTGCTTGATGAGGAGAGTGTATGTGTGTGTATGGACAGGATGAAAAACAAGACATGTTAACAGGCAGATGAGCTCAATGAAAGAGGCAGCGTACCCAGAGAGGAGACCGCCACCACCGGGGTAACTTGCCCATTGAAACACTTTTTATATAAAGAGAAGCTAGAACTGCAGCTTATCAGAAAAAATGGAAAAGCTTGACTGAATCCTACAAAGTGCATGCATGATGCACACACACACACACACACACACACACACACACACACACACACACACACACATATATATATATATATGCATACAGTGCACACTGAAGTTTACTGGCATGATACAGATTATCAGGTGATCTTGGCAAATCTGAAAAAGCTGAATGCTTTCAAAAATCCTGGGACAAACCGATTGTCATAGCACAAAAACAAAACAAACATAAAAATGTTTTTGGCCAAGTATAACCTGGATTTGTGATACTAAAGGGGTAAACTTTTCATTCCCACGCCATATTGATGTATAGATAACACCTGGTTTCAAAGTGTTAACTATTCACTGGTTTCCAGAGCAGTTGGAGCTCTATAAAAACTTAGGAAACTCAGTATGTGGTAGTTATGAGGTTTTCTAAAAAGTTTTGGAAAAGGTGATGGACTTGTGTTCCTTCTGTTAGATCCGTCATCCGTGTAGATTTTAGCCGTGTAGATTTTGGACAAAGTTTAAGAAGCAAAGTTCAAACGCCACAACACTTTACAGGATTGCAAAGCCGTCTACCCTAATGCTAGTTCCTGACAGGAGAGTTTTATGTATGTACCCGTCGACTGAATTAAACCTAATCTTTTCTGTAGTAATGAGTCATATACAGTAATGTAACTCTGTTACAAAGGCAACAAAATTAACAACAAATTCATCATTGCGATCTTCTAAACCAAGTTGGCATAGCATGGAAAAATAAACATTGGACACAAAGTATGTTATTCATGTCTTTTGTGCTATTCAGAAGTCTACTGACACAAAGTGTACTGACTGTACTACAATAACACCAACCAACAAAGGGAGGCATGGTGGCGTAGTGGTTAGCACGGCTGCCTAACAGCAAAAGGGTCCTGGGTTTGAGCCCTGTGCCTGGTGAGGGTGTTTCTGTGTGGCGTTTGTGTAAGTTTCCTCCAGGTACCCCACCTCCAGGCATTTGGCTAACTGGCTGTCCCTAGGTGTGACTATGAGTGTGAATGGTGGTGTGTGTGTTGGCCTTGCAATGGTCTTTTGAGCTGTTCAGGGTGTACCCAACCTTTACCCAGAGTCAGCTGTAATGGAAGCCTTGCCGCGACCCTAATAAATGATCAAGTGGTTCAGAAAATGTCATGACATGATACATCAAACCAACAATACCACCAAATTAGTCAAAGTGATTAAATTATTTTGTGCTTGATCAAAAGTATGTGGAAACCTTACCATTCAACTCCTCTTCAAACCCATTGGTGTGAATGTGAAGGTGATTCCCTT
>JAQMYF010000008.1:19035489-19047186 GCA_030014195.1 Neosilurus mollespiculum
TATGTGGGAAAAAATAACAGTACTACAATTTCATCCCGACAAGCCTGTTTCGTGGTTGTCCACTCATCAGGGGATTTTTCCTGATATATATATATTGGACTGTGGTACTGGGAATTCAGTAACAAGGGCATTAAGGAGATTTGGCAATGATGCTGACGGTACTGTTTATCCCAACGGTGTTTGATGGGGTTGAGGTCAGCTGAGGTAGCAAAACAAAACTGACTGAGAATGTTTTTTGTGGAGCATTCCTTTGTGGTGTTGTCATGCTGGAACAGGTTTAAGTTCAGGTGAAGGCTACAATGCTGCATCACACAAAAACGTTCTAAACACTTGATCTCCTATTTTGGGAGGTACCATATATGAGTGTGATGTTTACAGAACAAACTAGTATACTAGTAAACATTTAAACACAACTAAATCACTGAAAGTTTCTTTACTATCTCAACAACTATGCAGTCTCAATTAAAGATAAATGTTAAAAGTAATTGTTCATTTGATTAATACACTGTAATTTACATATTATGGCATTTGGCAGACACTATTATCCTCCTTATTACGAGCAGCTTGCATTTCTATCTCCTTTATTCAACTAAGCAGCAGAAGGATGCTCAAGGGCCCAACAGTGGCCCTGACAGTTGTTGGTACTTCAGCTTGAAGCCTGATCTTCTGATCAGTAACCCAGAGCCTTAAAGACTGAGGCATGACAGCCTAACACTATAATCTACACTGCCAGGCCACATGAATATGTAGTTGGTACGCCTTTAACCTTGCTTACAGCACGTAATTGTCATGCCATTGTTTCAACAAACTTAAGCAACAAGACATTTATTTCCATCCAGTGTTGGGTTCATTTCTCACTGACTGGGGTGCCAATACATATGTGAAAATGATTCCTCATGCTCCCTGAACCACTCTTTAATTATTTGAGTCTCCATTTTATAGCCGTGCCATCAGGGAAGAAAAAGTCTATTGATGTGATAACCTACTTATTCACTACATTCAGGTCATCAGCCAACTTCATTTTATTGCCATATTAATGTTGCTGAGCCTCAACCTGACCATTTGGAGCAACAATACTATGAAGATTACATGATGTGATCAAGGAGAAATGCTCTCCATGAAAATATTACAGTGTGCGACTTTTATTTTGGGCCAGGCAGTGTAGAGTGCTAGTAGTAATACCACGTTCCTGTATAACGACTCATGCCGTGGTTTCCAAGGGTATCTTTATTGTTGATCTAAAATTAAAACAATCATACCATACCTTCAATGCATTAATAAACCGTTACATGTTGACTTAACTTATAAAAACACATTTCAATAATTAACATGAAGCAACAGAATTGAGATACCTCACCTTGGAAAACAAACTGTAGGATCATAATCTAGATGTTAGACTGGTTTCAAATTTATTGCCCAATCCTAGCAGTTGTTAGCAAATCATCATTATGTTTTCCAGACTTTCCACAGTTTTATTCACCGTACTGGCCATGCCCAATGCTTGTTCAACAGCTTGCTTTTCTGCCACAGGCAGCTCTCTGGTTTATATGTTGGTTCCTTCCCTTTTACCTGTGTCCAATTCCTACCCGTCAAGTGTTGCCTCCCTATCACATACGACCACCACCAACCAGGGAGGGGTGATACAATGCTGCTACCTGCCTCTTTTATGAACTGCTGTGCATGTGCATTTGGGGGCAGTGTATCCACCCCTTCGTGTATGAATGACCTCTTAGATGTCTGTGGATTGGCTGGTGATCATAGTGAGTGACTCCTGTGAGAGCTCAGCCAATTAGCTCCCATGGACCCCGGGTCACGGATGGCTGCGCCATCAGCCTAGATTTGAACTTACAATTTCCAGGTTGATAGTCATGCACCTTGTCGACATGCCATTCAGGAGCCCTGGTCTATTCTTTTCAACAACTACTGCAGTCTTAACAGGTGAAACCCAGGACCCCAACCACCAATAGACTTTCTGAGCTATAAATTTTAAGTCATCACCACAAAATGAGTTCTACCTAATCAACTTTTGATGATTTTCAAAGAAATTTGGTTTGTCAAATTTAATTTTTGATTAAATGAAAAAAAGGGTGTGTTCAAACAAAAGCTGTCATGACTTTAGCTATTCCACTACTTCTGGAAACTGACTGTAAGCTAATAATACAGTAGCTAATAATTTGCAAATTTATAAAAATTCATATTCATTAAATTCATTTAAATAAATATATTTCTTAATAGATTTAAATTCTTTAATTTGATTGGTTGGAAGAGAGAGTTGGAATTTTTTTTTATAACAGCACATAATGTTGAATTTTGTACATAATGTCTGATGTTAAAAAAGGTATCACACAATTAAATACAGGAACTAATTAATTTTTCAGATGTTGTGCTACATTAACTATATCTATTAAGGGATAATAAACATTATATCCTTCATTAAATAATAAATTAAAATTAACTTTGTAATTGCTGTGGTAGTACAAGGTGTGGGTGTTACCGAAAACCAGATATTTTTCAATAACAGCACACCCTATCTTGCTCTATTCTTTACTAATCAACAGCTTTTGTCCAATCAGAATAGAGGAATTACCAGCACTAGGGTGGAACCAGCATCACAGTGTTTAGTATTGTTATTCCAACAATCAGAGTTCAAAAAATTGTGGACATGGGTCACTTAGTATCGATTTGACTCATTTGCTATTTATAGAACCATACACCTATCAGCCGTAACATTAAAACCACCTGCTTGTTATTGAGTAACTCTACCTTTGTCACTAAAATGACTCCAATCCATTAAGACATGGACTCCACAAGACCTCTGAGGGTGTAATGTTGTTGTATCTGGCACCAAGTACATCCTTTAATTATTCTAAGTTGAAGGTGAGGCCTCCATGGTTTGGACTTGTTTGTCCAGCGCATCCCAAAGATGGGGAATTTGTAGGTCAGTATTTGCAGCATGGCAAGGTGTGTTATCTTGTTGAAAGATGCTACTACGGTTAGGAAACACCACCTTCATAGAGTGGTGCACAACAGGGTGGTCCATATCAATGTTTAGATAGATAGTACATGTTAAACTAACATCCACATGAACATGGCATCCAACAGAGAGGAGAAGAAGAGCAGGGACAAAAATTTTGTCATTCCATATGTGGCAGTGTCTGAGAAACTTCAAAGGATTTCAGTAAATTTCAAACCCAACACCACCCTCAGAGAAAACTGGCTCACCCCAAGGACAAAATTTCCAAAGAGAAGCTGAGCGGCATTATGTATGCATCCCATTGCAGCGAGGAGTGCTCAGACGTGTACATAGGAGAAACTAAACAACAGCTGCACAAACTGATGGCGCAACACAGGAGAGCCACCTCTTCAGGCCAGACCCAGCAGTCCACATACATCTCAAGGACAAGGGACACTTATTTGAGGACAGCAATGTACAGATTCTGGAGAGGGAAGAGAGATGGTTTGAAAGAGGAGTAAAAGAAGCCATCTATGTGAAGAAGAAAAAACCAACATTAAACCGAGGAGGCGGTTTGAGATTTCGCCTTTTAAGCACTTACAAGGCAGCTCTGGATCACATGAACTCTAGGACAGCAGAACATTGCCCAGAACATTGCACTGCTTCCAGTGGTTTGTCGTTTTTATAGAGTCGATCCAGTTACCATCTATTCCTCAAGATAATGATAATGACACACATGCACCCAGCTGACAATTTGATGGAAATGGTATTCATCAGAATAGTCCACCTACTTCCATAGCTTCATGATCCAGTTTTGAGGCTGCCCCTTGTAGGTGTTGCAGTGGTGGTCAGGGGTCAAACAGGTGCATTGAGATTTTAAATAATTTGTGCTCTTCTGTGGGATCAGATCACATGGACCATCATTCCACATGCATGCAGTTTAGTGAGCCCTAGGTGCCTGTGAATCTATTCTGTTTGTCCTTCCTTGTACCTATTTTCGGTATGTATACCACTGTATACCAGGAGCACCCTACAAGGTACTTTAACTTTTGTTGTCCTACCTTTTCCTCAAATCTTCCAGATGCATAATAACCCCTCTCATATAAACTACGGGTTTCATTATGGAGATGAAAGACCTCCAGTACAAGTGCCTGGCTATCCCCCGCCATATTTCACTGGACCTCAGTACTCCAACTCGCCACCTGTGCCCATCACCACACAGTACACCATCCCATCCAGACAGCCTCACTCCGCATCGGCACAAAAAGGTACCAGAATCTAACGCCATAAATTTAGTAAAAAGGTTATAGATGGCTGTTTGTGTCCATAAGATAAACTGAGCCTAACATATAAAGCTAAAGCTTTATTTTTCTTTACATGTAAACTGATAGTGGGTCCAAAGTTAATATTTCACTGCCCTTTGTTTTTCATTCAAGTCAGCAGAAGTCGATTTCTGTGCATAGTGGCAGCCGTTATCTTCGTCCTCATCATCCTGGCAATTGCAGCTGTGTTGCTCTGGTACTTCTGTAAGTAAATAGGTACCTTCTGAGTTGTCACGTCAGCAAGAATGAAGTTAAAGTTTGGCTGATTGGTGTCTGTTTGTTTAAAAAAAGTGTACGGAGTGTGTCAGCTGGGAATGAGGTGTGGAGACAGCAGCACATGTGTGCGATCATCACAGTGGTGTGACGGACCGGCGGATTGTCCGGCAGGCGAAGACGAGGCCCAGTGCTGTATGATTTATTTTCATATAAACACTGAACCATAGTTATATTTGAAGGTGATTTCCAAAAATGATGGAAGCTGAGGTTGTGTTTGTCTGTTTCATTTATTTATTTATTTTAGTTCGCTTCTACGGTCCAAATTTCATGCTGCAGAGTTTTTCAAACGAAGACCAAAAATGGAAGTTAGTGTGTTCAGACAGGTGGAATGACAACATTGGAAAGGAAGCATGTCAGCAGTTTGGATACTCCAGGTGAGAAAATATTTAACTTCCTGTTATGCATTGTTCTGCTTTGATTCTTGCACAGCTACTGTCATGTGAATAAATAAGTACATCCAATGGAAATTGTTGATTTTGTAATCATAACTGAAAAAAGATGTAGTGCCTAAAGGTAAAGGTGATTTAAAGACTACCTGTGGTGAATTAGTGTTACTGCCTATTTAAAATGATCACATATAGCATCAGCGGTTCCTTCCGGGAACATCAGTCCCTGCATGTTTTAAAGTGCGTATGAGTGTTATGACACTGGGCATGCTCAGAGACATATTAGCTGTTCCAGCCTTGTAGTAATGCAAACTCGTTGGATTGGCTGGGCTACGTCACTAACCCGTGTAGCGTAACACATTATCGGCCAGTGCTGAGCTGTACAAACAACAAGTGCAGAAATCGTGGAAAACATTTCTTTGTGCCCCTAAACCAACTGACGACAGAAAAGCCGAGTTGGCAAAACGTTAGCTGCATAAGGCATTTTGGATTTACCGTCAATCACATCTCTGGCAGCGTTCTCAGAGTCACTAGAATGTGACATCTCACTGTCTCCACAAGAGAAGTCAACCCCGGCCCCCGCCCGTGTTGATGTCACTTCAGAAGAAAAATGACTGCTAACCTTCGCAGTTCAGCCACCGCTAGTAATCCACTGGATAAAATTACCACTTTTGTGCATTTTTTGGTCATTGATTTTAAAATAAACATCTGTATCGCCTAAACCTACTACATGTGCACAAATTATGCTGTAAGGATGAACAATACCGGTACTCTTTAAATAAACAACAGCAAACAGATGTGTTATATGGAAAATTGAGTATACAATTACAATTATTACACTTCCAAATCCATAAACTTATAATCACGCAATTCAGACCAATAGAAGAGCTTTTGCTGCAAAAAAGTCTCTTAAAATGTCATCACAGCCAGCATCCCGTCACTTTTGCCACTGTTGGTGTGAAAGTGCACACGTCTACATGAAATAAAACCCTAAAACATCTTGCAACTGAACAAGTGGACAACATCAGAGATGTCTTGGCCTTTAAGGCCAAGAATATGTTTATATATGACATGACTTATGACACTTAAAGAAAATCTTTGTGTTTTTTTTTTTGTTTTTTTTTTTTTTTTTATATTAAGTTTGCTTGTTCAAATATACTGAAAAGAATGACCAATTTCTATGGGATGCACTTATTTTTTTACACCACTGTACATGTCTGAAGTCTTCAGCAATCTTTTTGGAGTCTTAACCCTAAAATCTTTTATTAATAAGGTGAGGTAATGTAATTATTTTGTTCTTCTTTCAGATCAGACTACGTTAGCTTCGGGACAGTAAATCCAGGCACCGGTGCAGCAGACGGCTACATGACCCTCAGACCTGATTTCTCAACAGCACTCAGCTCTAAGCCTCTACACAGCTCTCTCTCGACAAAGTCTGTTTCACATTTTATACCATTATTGCACTTTATTCTTTTATCGTTTGTTGTTTTATATTTATATTCTGATTTCTTCTCATATTTGCATTTTAGCCAGAAGTGGTCACTTGTTGCAGCTGGCATCATCAGTGTTGTGTTAAAATGGAAAAATAAACCATAAAAACTAGTTTTAGTTCGTTAGTTCTGTGTACTGCATATGTTTGTCAGATTGTGAAACTAGTCATTTCTAGAAATTCCTGGTTGCACGAAATGACTGGTTGCACAATCTGACTGTAACAGATATACTAGAACACCTTTACAGGGCGTGATTGACTTGCATTTCTGTGTAGTATGTACTAAACTCTGAATGGAGTGGGCTTAAATATGTCTTTTAGCTTCATGTAAATACGAATAGTAAAATTCTCATTTTAGTTTGCTTTTTTTGTTTCCATGTAGTGTATATACTAAAACTCTTAAAGTTTAAAAGACCCTGTTATATAGCTCTGCACCTGCTCATGCATGAGTTCACCTGTGTTTGTTATGATTTATAAAATGTAAAAATTAACCATAAAAATCTTTTATATGTTTAAATAGATCTTTTTTGCTTCTGTTCCTGTGTAGTTTATACTAAAATAATGATGTGCCTTAGGCTCGGTTGATGTTACTGTATTGGTATTCTGTCTTGGGGACTATTCAGTGACCACCTTAGCTTAGGCATGTATAGTAGTGTGCAGTGAAGATTATACAACACAACATTTGTCTAAAGGGATCCGAATAAAAAGTAGTGAAAAATTACTTCTCTATAATTATTTTGTTGAAAATGTATTGAACAATGCTATGGTAGGCAGTGAGAACCAAAAAAACAACAACATTCCGACAAATATATCGAGGTAAAAGTATGGCTAATAAACAAAAACACTGAAAATACCAATTTTTCAGAAAAATGTTGCAAATTCAATTTTTTTGACGTTTGCATAGCGGGAATGAACTTCAAACGATATGGAATAAAAAAAAATATGTGAACACTATGCCTGAAAGGTTAAATGCTGTAATCAAAGTAAAGGGTGGCCACAATAAATATTAATAAAATTAATATTTTTTTTTCTCAAAAAAGAGACTGTTATTTTTGTTATTAAAGTATATTGCTGTTTGTTTACTTATTCTCATCTATATGATCCAATATTACATAAAAAAAAACTTGAATAGTACTTGGTTTCTGATTCATCTTCATTTTGTTAAGTGTATAATCATCACTGCACACTACTGTAATTGTTAACTATCCCAAGATAAGAGCCAGTAAGATCCTACCATCCCTGTGTAATATATATTACATGCAAACTGTATATAAATTCATCAACACCAATATCACCCATGTGAATCTTTTTATTATATTTAACTTTTAATTGGTTTGAATGATTTTATAATAAATTTACTGTTATACATCTTAACAAAATTGAGCTATATGTTACATTTTGATAAAACTGATTGATTTATTGCTTCTCCTTTCAGTTCGAGTTGCCCATCGAATGCTGTGGTGACCCTGAAGTGTATTGGTAAATGATTGTTACATTTTTCATGTTTGTGGTGAAGATGACCTTTACACCAGTCACACCAGAAAATAGTGGAACATGAGAAACATGGACAACTTCCTGTAGAACAAATTATGAGACATCAGCACAAAGTACTGAAGGCTGAACTGTTTATCACAAATACTGACCAAATGTACATTATGTATTTAATTTAAAATGTCACATGGTGTACCCAGTTCATGGCACCATAGTGAAAGTACAAAGTTTTGTAATGGAATCCTGTTATGAGTTGCTCCATGTTTTATGATTTAGATTGCGGAAAATCTGTCCTCCCTGGCACACGTATTGTTGGAGGGTCAGTGGTGAGCACACCTGGGCGATGGCCATGGCAGGTCAGCCTGCAGGTCAGTGGAAATCACCTGTGTGGGGGATCGATCATCACTCCGTCGTGGATCGTCACAGCTGCTCACTGTGTTCAGACGTAAGCCGACATGATGTCCCCTTTAGTCTTATATACATACATACACAAAATTAGAGGGTGAGGCCTGAATATCCCCCCCCCAAAAAACATTTTTGGCCCACCCTAAAATATATATACATACATACACACACTCACTTATTTGCCAAACTGCTTAATCCTATTAGAGTTGCGGAGAGGCTGAGGCCTATCTCAGCCAACACTGGGTGAAGGCAGGGTACACCCTGAACTGCTTGCTGGATTATCGCCAAACACACACACACAACCATTTACACTCACACCTAGCAGCAATTTGGAACAGCCAGTTAACCCGGAGGAAACCTACCCAAGCATGGAGAGAACAATATGTATATCGTTTATAAGTCATATGCATATATAACACATTTCTTGGTGTTAGTTATGGAAGTTTTTTGTCCTTCTGCAGATATTCTTCTCCAAAGCAGTGGGAGGTGTATGCTGGGTATCTCACTCTGAGCCAGATGGACGGTTTCCCTGGCAGCTTAGTCAGTAGGATCATCTCTCACCCCGGCTTCGACAAAAACAATGACAACGATATCGCTCTGATGAAACTGTCAACGCCACTCCAAATGTCAAGTGAGTTACAATATAAAGGAATCAGGAAGTGTGTTATCTAAATAAATAAATAAATAAAAAATATTACAGTTCTCGAAACTCTTTGGATACCTGGACTAAAGAAAGTGTTAATTTTATTTATTATACATTATTTAAAAAAATTTAATTATTCTATTTATATTTATGAAGTTCACATTAGGTAACATTTTTGTTTAATTTATATATATATATATAATAAATAAAAATTACTTTTCCACATTATTAAAACAAATTGAAAGTTTTTTCCTCACAAAATTTACAATATTTCAGTGTATTGTAATATAATAATACCAATTGCTCTCAGTATTATTACATCCTTGTATCTCCCAAAACAAAATCTCTTTATTAAATCACTGCATCAGTGAGAATTATTGATTGATTGCTTGATTTTTAGTGGTTAATTTCTTCATTTATGATATATTCTTAGTCAAAAATTCTTATTACTTCTGTCTTAGTAACAGTGTGGATGTTTAACATCATGCAAGTCTAATACAAAAGCAGATTCACAAAACACAGTGTTATCTTACAAAGTGATAGCATATGGTATAGTTCTTCTCAGGAAGTTTTTCCTTTTATGGAAGGAAGCTTCTTTTTTTGAGTTTTGAGAAATGAGGGAACAATTGTTTGTAGTTGATTGATGCATGCTGAAGTGGTAACAGGAAGTAATTTCACAGGAAAAACAAAAGTGGTCATTCTAGAATATCTGAAAGAGAGCAGGTTTATACAGAAACTAAAATTTTCTTCTTTTTTTTTTTTTTTTTTTTTTTAGCCAGCATTAGACCAGTGTGCTTACCAAACACTGGGCTCAACATTTCAGCATCAAGAACGTACTATGTCATGGGATGGGGGGCGACTATGAGCCAAGGTACAAACATCTTTAGCATCTCACTAGGTTCTACTCTGATCTATCTATCTATCAATATACTAAATAAGAGAAATATCTGAGTTAGCAGAACGAGTAGCTGTAATTCCTTCAAATAGTTCTTGTTGTTACAGAGATTTTTTTTTCTTGATATTGATAGTGTTTATTTTGTTTCTTCTTCAAATATAGGACAGTTGTAACTAGCATTTCACCTCATATTGTACTGTGTATGATTTTGTATGTGACAAATAAAATTGAAATTTGAATTTGAAATAATTCCATGTTCTTTTTAAGGTTCTGCCTCCAATGAGTTACGCGAGGCTCAAGTCTCGCTGATAAGCCGTGCGGTGTGTAACAGCCCACAGGTATATGATGGTGTGATCACAGACAGCATGATCTGCGCAGGCAAGCTTTCGGGTGGGGTGGACTCGTGCCAGGTCAGCATCTGATCCATAGCAAACATGGGTAGAAAAATCAGTCAGGTGAACATTACCAATAATATTTGCCTTGTTTTTTTTGGGGTATTTTTTGTCTTTCTTAGGGGGACAGCGGGGGTCCTCTAGTCACATCGGAGAATTTTCTGTGGTGGCTGGTGGGAGACACTAGCTGGGGTGTGGGCTGTGCTTTGCGAAATCGGCCGGGTGTTTACGGAAACGTGACTTTCCTCCTCGACTGGGTTTACACGCAAATGAAGGTAAGGATGAGCAACATGTGGAAAGAAGACTCTCAAAATGATGTCACATCAGATGTTGAGGGTTAAGGGCCTCTTGGTGCTACTGGAGGTTGAACCTCCGACCTTCGAATTAGCAAGCCAGAAACTTAACCACTGATTTCCCACTTTAATGACTTGATGTCATGTTAAAATGTATGTTTGGGGTTCTTCCACCCTCAAAAACCTATTCAATACCATTATTTAGGCCAAAATTAAATACATATATCTTACACTGAAAATGAAATACATATATTTTTACCTTTTTCATTGTGTAATGAGAAAGAAAAATAATAAAAGAGCACGCAGAGAGCACAAACCTCCACCAAGCAGGAAAAGTGCCCCCCTCCCCCAAAAAAAATGTAAAATTTAAATGAAAAAAAAAAAAAACATTGAGCATTTCTGAGTGGAGTTCTGCAAGTGAACATTTACCTGATGTTACTGATAAGACAAAATATATATAGTAAATATAGCCGAATCAGCCAGGCATTGAAATTATTAAAGGGGTGTGGCCAAGGTGGAGCCAGAGCAGGAACCATTACATCCTTTTTTTTTTTTTTAATTCATGGATTGGGTGGATTGTCTTTGCCAGGTGAATTAGCAGAATGCAGAATGTTTGATTTTTATTTGCTTTGTGTCTTTTCCAGAAATATTAATTTGACGTCTGGGTGAAATGGATGACCTCCTGGATCGTCATTTCAGAGCAAATTCATGCAGGACAGTTTAGAGATATTTATATTTGTACATATCCTGTGAATTAGAAGTATTTTCTTATTGTTTATATGGATTTATGATTTTTTTTTGAATGTTTATAATGCATTTTGACCAACTAACGTCACCTGTCATGTTTGCAGTTTTTTAACCATTGTCAAAAATGTTTTAAATGGATAACATGAGCTTCTTAAATTTTTTAAGCACAAAGACACAGACATATTCAGTTCAAATAGCTGCATTGTGCTCTGAGTAGCAGGCATGTTTTTGCGACTGTTCAAATTTACTCAAGCTTTATTTGCACTGCTCTTTGATTCTACACATTACTACGGAGTACCACGAGTTCAGAAACAGGGCTTGGGGGTTACAAAGGTAATGGCTTTGTTTCTCTTTTTTTTTTTTTTTTTTTTTTTTTGGATTTTTCCACATTTTTCTCCCGAATTT
>JAQMYF010000008.1:19047267-19064162 GCA_030014195.1 Neosilurus mollespiculum
ACAGGGAAGTGAGCGTATGCCATCCCTCCCTCCCGTGAGAGCTCGGCCAATTAGCTCCCATGGACTCCCGGTCACGTATGGCTGTGGCATCAACCCGGATTCGAACTTGCGATCTCTGGGTTGATAGTCACGCACCTTGTGCTTTGTTTCTCTTCTAGCACTATGCTACATATCTCTCCTTAAAGATCATTATCAGGATTTATATAGCCGTTAAATAGCATTTAAACACCCAGTACAATAAAACTAAAAATAGCTCATAAACAATAATTAAAAGGGTCATAAAATTCTATATACTTTTTTGTTTGTTTGTTTCTGTACATATTACACATTTACTTTGTGAATGAATTAAAAAGATTATTAAATGTATGGTTTGTTCCTGGTTTTCTTTCCTCTGTAAAAATGTATAACCATTTAAATATATTAAAGTCATTCTGCTATCACTTAAACTGGAGCTCTCAGAATGCGCAAACTTCTGCCAGGATTAGCAACCCCCCATATAAACCAGAATGACAAAATTTGTCAAAATCTTAAAGAAAAAAACTAACCAAAAATCAATGTACAGTACCCCTTGCTGAGCCTGCTGTAATATGACACTTCTAAAAACCTGTCTGATTTCACAGTATTAAAGAATCCTTTAAAAATATCTGGATCCAGAATTTCAAATGAATCATCTCCAGAATGTAATGGCGTCTTCCTTATCCAACGCCGCACCTGTGGTAGAAATTTCGGGAAAATCCACAAAACTTTCTGCAAAAAATTAAATAACAAAAGGTACACAACTTCCTAATGGACTCTTCCTTCTCCAGAGAGCTGCCTCTGTTAGAAATGTCATTCAAATCCACACATAACCTTTTGTGTAATCCTGCTAACAAATGCACAAACTGCGGGTAAAACGTTCCCTCCTAGGTGAGGGTATGTTTAATCTTGAATTCTAATCCCAGATTAGCTTCAAAATTAAATAGATACATTTAACAAGCACATGTCTGAGTGTCTGTGTAATTTGGACCTGCTAAAATATTCAGTCTCATCCTCTCCCACCCTTCCTCTCTCTCTCTCTCTCTCTCTCTTTCTCTCTTGCCATGTCTTATCAGCGCTCATTTGGATCTCAGTTTTAATTGGCAGATGCCCAGTCTTGGAGGGTACATCTGCTACCTGTTTGTGCCAATTAGCAGATGTGTGTCCTCTTTAGCGGGTTAACAGATGTGGCAATTAGGGACTCATTTGGATGAATGTTTAGCACAAGGGTGTCTGCAATTACACCGCCACCAGGAAGTGGGGTTTTATCCATATTTCCTTGGTCTCCAGGCTCTTCAAATAAGATTAGGGAAAATGTCGTGTTGGCATACAAACCCACTGACATGATGGCGTAGTGGTTAGCACGTTCGCCACACAGCAAGACGGTCCCCATTTTGTGTCCAGGGCCTGGCGAAGGCATTTTCCCACCGTGCTTGCATGGGGTTCTTCTGGGTACTCTGGTTTTCTCACACAGACCAAAGACATGGACCTTTAAACTAATTGGTTGTTTCAAACTGCCCCTAGGTGTGAATGTGAATAGTTGTGTGTGTGTGTGTGTGTGTGTGTGTGTTGTGTGTTGCCGCTGCGATAGTCTGAGTATTTTGCCCCATCCTTTTTTCTTTCTATCTTGACAAGTGCCCCAGTCCCCTGCTGCAGAGAAACACCCCACAACAGGATGCTACCACCCCCATGCTTTATTGTAGGCATGAGGTTCTTTGGATGGTAAACTGGCGACCCCTATGAAAAATCATTCTATGGCTGATCCAATCCAAACCAAGAATATCTGCAGGATCCTCCTGGAGCTCATGATATTCGTTGAGGAGAAGTGGGTTTTACTGTAGGATGATAACCAACTTGAGCTGTTGGACAGATCTGAGAGTTAAAAGGCACTTATAAGATTGACTGGGCTCCATCTTTCACAAACACTTTGTATGTACATGGATCAAACTGTGTCTTTGTCATTTGGTCTGAGAGTGTGATCAAATGCACATGTCTCAGCAGCCAATGAGGACAGAGAGCTTGTTACTGGGCAGTTATGGGTTTTTTCCCCCTGTGTTCTCTCCTCTCTCTCTCTCTCTCTCTCTCTCTCTCTCTCTCTCCTCCATCTCTCTCTTACTCTTTCTGTCTCTCTCTCTCTCTCTCTGTGTGTTCTTGAGGTCGATGTCATACGTCAAGGCTCATAGATTGCAAGAACAGCGAGAGTCCTGTGCTGAGTGTGTGTGTGCACGCAAAGTTTGTAGGTCAGTTAATGCTAAGCTCAGCAATCTGGATGCAGTCTGGATGCAAAGTTTGGCTTTGCACACTTTACTAAGTACAAGAACTCATCTAAGCCAAGTTGTGTCACTTCCTGTTACTTCTAATACACTTGCAGATGTTGCAGATGTTTTATCCAATAGTGATTACAAGCTGTAGCACTTTTTGCTAATAAAAGAAAAACTAAAAGCAGGGTTTTTTTTTGCAAATATTAATAAATATGGTGCTTTCTTATATTTTAGGTTTAATAAATAAAACACTGACATAAATACCAGTAATGTTGTAATTAAAATAATATATATAAATAAATAATATAAATAAATAAAACCCTATAAATATTATAAAAGTTCAGAAAAGACTTTTTGTTCATAAATTACATACATTTATAAAGTAACAATTTTTTTAAACAACTAAGGATCCTAAAGTACTGTAAATTATCATAATATAAAAATAAAAATGACAATAATAAAAATTAAAATGATTGTTTTTTAATAAAATAAAATTTATATTATGAACAAATCATTATTATATAATATAATAATGAAATTTAATCTACAGGGTTTTGTGTGTATTATATCACAGAGCTGTGATGGTTTTGTATTTGGGTCACATGGGATCCCTCAGGCTGCAGCCAAACACGTCCTCTGGAAAAGTGATTGACGCAGCATCTGATTAAAACCGAAGTCTTTCTGCGACTCTGCTCTGTGCACAAAACCACCGGTTGTACTTTCCATTCTGTCCTGTCACGGTGTTCTTATTTTCACCTTTGGAAAGACGTGTTGGATTAATACAGCACAAACAGGAATTAATGAAAAGAAACGATGACCTATGGGATGTTGATCCTAGAACTGACCTCAAACTATCATTTCTATTAGCGTAGTTGGTTTCTGTCAGAATAAAGTTAGCATGTCAACAAACAGACCTATAACCAAGCAAGTTTCCAATCAATTCTAGGAGCAATTCTTACAAAAAAATCCCTCACTCTGTTCCTTAGTCTAACCTTAATTCAAGTTGGCATCTGTAGCTAATACTAAAGCTAATGTTTGCTAGCAAGTAACAGACATTTATAGCCATATATTTACATTCACTCCCACTTATTTGCAGAACTGCTTAATCCTATTAGGGTCGCGGGAAGGATGGAGTCTATCTCAGCCGAAACCGGGTGAAGGCGGGGTACACCCTGGACTTCTTGTCAGACCATCCCAGGGCCAACACATACAGCCGCAGCCACTTACTCTCAGCTATAGGGACAATTTGCCATTACCCTAATGTGCATGTCTGTGGACTATGGGACAAAACTGGAGAGCTCTGAAGAAACCTACATAAGTATGGGAAGAACATGCAAACTCCACACAGAAACAGATCATAGATAAGACCACCTTTTCAGTTTTCGATTCCGCTGATGATGATGATGATGATGATGATGATTCCAATGTGAGGATGCAGCTAGAACGATTTTAGGCTCTAGAACACAGGTGTCAAACTCAAGGCCCACGGGCCAAATCTAGCTTTCTAATGCATTTCATGTGGCCCGCAAGAGCTTTTAAAGTGTATGATTATCGCACATTCTTTGCATCAACTATTACCATGAGATGTAATTCATCATCCATTCACTAGGTGGAGCCAACCTATTTCAAATAAACATCTAGCCATTCATGACTCAGGAAAGATTGTATGCTAGCATATCACCGTCAATCATTGGTTGTTTTTTGTGTGTTTTTTGTGTGAAGTTTGTATGTTCTCCCCATGCTTGCATGGGTTTCCTCTGACACTTCAAAGACATGCACATTAAGGTAATTGGCTGCTTCAAATTGCCTCTAGGTGTGTGTGTGTGTGTGAATGGTTGTGTGTGTTGGCACTGTGATTTGTGCCTTCACCCAGCGTTGGCTGAGATAGGCTGCAGCCTCCCCACTACCCTGGTAGGATTAAGTGGTTTAGCAAATGAGTGAGTGAGGGAACCCAGCCACCCCCCACGAGATTGAGTTGAGTCTGACCCAGTTCAAAATTATTTTCACAATCCCTTCCTTTCCTCACATTGTCTTAATGAAGAGAAACAGAATTACCAAAACGTCCTTAATCAGATAGCACTCGTCTTAGACGCAAGACATCTGTTAGCGTTTACGTGCAATATGGGATACACTGTAATTGCAGCTTTCTGGGATGAACTTGATAATCTTGTGGATTAAGACCAAATGAAGTGTAACCTCGTTTTTAGCCAAGTCCCAGCTCCTGTCCGTGTTTTTGGCTTTTTTTGATCATCTGAATTCAGCAATGATACAGTATGAGCCTGGGACAGATATGATAGCACTGTTTGGCCAAATAAACAGTAAGTAAAATAGAAATGATCTTAGAATATTTTCCATTCATACTAAAAACTAAACACACTGTACTTGAATCCTTATAATGCAGTCATGATTCATATTTATTTAAAACTCAATGCATGCCCATTCTCTGAGAAGGTGGCAATAATTCTGGAGTAAACCACATTACATTATATTTGATGTTCAGTCACTATTGAGAACTAGAACCGGTGCCTAAAGCTCTGCGGCAGGGACGTCCCAGGTGGCAACACCCTTTGTGACAGGTGTGTGCATGGGGGTAATGATGTCACAGAATGTGTACCATCACCCAATGTCAATCTGTAGGTGATGATGTCAGAGAAGGGTGGTAACATCAATATCGTGATTTAGAAAGAGACAGAGAGACACTGAGTCCAGTTGCTGTAAGAACATCGCTAAGTGGTCTATCGTATTACACGGGACATCCCACAATATAACCGGGTATAATGAATAATGTGTGTATATCCTGAACAGAACGGTGATGACAAAGTCTGTGCAGGTGATCTTTTCTGTACTTTTCCCATCTGAGCACACGCACCTGCTGCGGCATCAAATCGTTGACAATCTCCTGCACCTGTCTGACTGTTGACTGAGCATTAATAACCTCTTTTCTAGTCTCGATCAGACTTTGAGGGCTTTTTGTTCTGTTTTTGAACCCTCTGTCTGGTCGCGTTTTTGTTCGACCATGTTCTACTACTGTTTATGCCACATATAGAGGATGACCCTATAAAACCTCCCACATTTCAAAGGTAAATGAAAATAAAATTGTTAAAGTTAAAAATGTTATTTCCACACATGAAACTTCATTCAGTAACATTTTTATTCATTCATTAATTTTCTGAACCACTTAATCCTAATTAGGGTCACGGGGAGGCTCTGGGTGAGGGCAGAGTACACCCTGGACAGCTCGCCAGGCCACTGTGGTGCAAAAACCCGCTTCCGGCAATGTAGCCAACTCTTTACGAAAGTCAGCAATGGACAGTGAGAGACATGGCCAGCCTTTGATAACCTTAGCTAATGTTAGCTGCACTGGGGGGCAGCAGTGACAGTGGGGCTTGAACCCTCGACCTTGGGATCAGTAATCCAGCACCCTACCACCGGGCCACCACTGCCTATTTAAATTCTCTTGGAGGTGATTTCTGAAATGTGCCATGGCTTGATGGGTCATGTCAGGTGGAACACCGATGATCTCCTGCTAAAATCCCACCTCCGTGTTCCCCCTGGAAGAGCTGGAGGAAGTGGCTGGGGAGAGGGACATCTGGACCTCACTACTAAGGCTGCTGACCCCACAACCCGACCCCAGACCAAGAGGAAGAAGATGATGATGATGATGATGAAAAATAGTTACATATAAGATGAAAACATGAAGGATTTCCAGAGTGTTAATGACTCTTCTTGGTAACATGACTAGCTGATTTTCCGCTAGTGAGGGAGCAATTGATTATAGCTGCTTATGGAAGAAATAAAAAGAATGACCTGATTTCCTGTATGTCTCATGACTTTAAATGGATTAATAAATAGATTCAATTTTTGACATGCTGGCCTTAACTAAATACAAGCCAGTACACCTTGATCCATTGCTGTGGTTGTTGATTGTTTTCCTATAACAGCACAATATAGTATTATTCCATACTAACAATTAAAAAATAATAATAATTTATGAGCGACTCCAAAGGCTGCAGGTCCACCAGTGCTTCGTATTGAGCTTCTTTCCTTTTAAAGTTCACTGCGGGGAATAAAAAGGGGAATTAATGCTTGATTTTATCCATGATTGTGCCATCTTCTTTTATTTTTTTTAAAGAAATTGTTACGCCGATGTGTAGCTGAACTGTCTTCAGAGACCACATGAGCGCTTTCATCTTCACATGAAAGTGTGAGAGTAATGTGAGAGAGAGAGAGAGAGAGAGCAGAGCTGCACTGAATACAGCGTATGCTGTAGAGCAGAAGCTGTGACCAGCTCTAAGCTCTAACTAGCCAGAGATCCTTTTCGTTAATAAGAGCGAGAGAGATGAGCGCTCGAGTTTGATAGTTATGCACACGGACAGTCTTCAAAAGCATGGCCTCCAGGTGCAATCTATTTTTAATCCATACATGGTGTTACATGATCTTCCCTAAAGCATTTCTGTATCATTAGTGTATTCAAGTCCTAGTATATAAACCCACTGCTGTTAAAAGTACTAAACCTGTTTTTTTTTTTTTTTGTCATGACTTTGTGTTGACGTGGCTGGCGTGTTGTAAACATTGTCATCGGCATTCAAGATGATGCCAGATGCGAGTGTGTGGAAGAACCTCCTGCCTCCTTCACTGCCTCTTTCCCTCTTCAGCTCGTGTCTCCATCCCTCAAGTGCTCTTAGAGTGCGCACCATCTGCCACTACGTTTTCCTGCAGACAGATATGCCAACATCTGTGCGGCCGTGGGCTCCGACACCAAACACTTAACACAACAAATGGTCCACTGAGCTTTATGGCAGCAGCAACCCTGAGACGCCGGAGGGTGGTGGTGGCGGGTGGGGTGGGGATTTTGGGGGTGTTGTGTTGTTTTAAGATGCGACTAATTTATTACCCCTACTGTAATTTTCATGTAAATGAATTTGTAAGAAATCTAACCTTAACCTTAATAAATCACGACTGAATTTGGTATGTTTGGATTCTGCTAACTTTATTTAGCTGAAAGATAAAGAAGGAAAGAAAGCAGGAAAGGTGGCATGGTGGCATAGTGGTTAGCTCTTCCGTCTCACAGCAAGGAGGTCCTGGTTTGAGTTCTAGACTCTGGTTTTCTTCCACAGTTTAAAGACATGCATATTAGGCTAACTGCCTGTTCAAAATTGCTCCTAGGTGTGAGTGTGAATGGTTGTGTATGTGTTGGCCCTGCGATGGATTGGCGAGCCGTTCAGGGTGTACACTGCCTTTGCCCAGAGTCAGCTGAGGTGGGGTCCAGGTTTGTCGGCCCCGCAACGGTAGTAGGATTAAGCAGTTTGGCAAATGTGTGAGTGAATGAGTGAGAGGATTTACCTCCCCAAATGAAATACCTGCCCATCATTTGTCTTTGTTCATATAATCGCAGTTCCTGTGGTGTATAATGCAGTAAATCTCACTGCAGATTTTAAGTAAGTCTACTAGAATTGACTCCACCTTCTGTTTTTCACTTTGGGGCATTCGGTAAGAGAACGATGTGAAATCATATTGGCATGAAACATGAAACTCTTAGCATGTACTGTTCTGCTTATGTCAGATCTGTGTGGATGTGTGAGTAAGTCACCTGGACGTTATTTGCCTGTGTGGCTGTTTTCAGGATGTTTCATTAAATACTATCCATACATCAAAGGGTTTTTGATGTGGATGTGTCACAGACACTGCAGTACATTAACAGGCAGGTGGAATTCGAAAGCAGAGCTGAGACAAGCTTTACAGACGAAGGACTGATGGAAAATCTGAGGGAAAGAACAGAGAGCTGGGTCATGTGATCAGCATCTGTAGATGAAGGCAGTGACTGCCTGAAAATTACAGCAAAACCAGCTCTGTGTGTGTGTGTGTGCGTGTGTGTGATAGACAGGAGACAAAAAATATTACTACAAGGCCTTCATACATTTTTATGACCACGCGGATAAGGTCAGCCATGTGCTGTGGTTACTAAGCAACACTGCAGCTCGCTGCTGGACAATTATGAATGAGGGAACTCTGATCACGTGATCACTCTGAGACTGACAGTGTGTGTGGTGTCCTGACGTTTTCTAACAACTCAGCTACTTCAGTGAAACAGCAGTGTGTGTGTGTGTGTGTGTGTGTGTGTGTGTGTTTAATTGTACTTGCTACATATTGGACACCAGAACATGTTTTAAACCAGCAGAGTGAGGACATTTTGGCTGGTCCTTAATTTTTCAAAGCTCCTGATTGTCCTCCTGATGGTCCTCATTTTTTTGAAGGTCAAAACTTGGTTGTAGGATTCAGGGAAGATATAGGTTTGGGTTAAGGTTAGGGTAAAGGCTTCTGTTAGGGTTTTGATTGTGATAATAAAGGAAAGAGTAAGATAGAAGGGAATGCATTATGTCACCGAATGTACGTGTATGAATGTAAAGGTTAGGAATTGACCTTTAGATGTGATGGGTAAGATTAGGGTAAACATTATGTCAGTGAAGGTCCCCACAATGATAGAAGTCTGAATGATAGAAGAACTGATCCAGAAATCAGCTGCATGGATTATTTTCAACCTTCTCAAGTTCTTCCCCACCACTCCTCTGCTACACTCTCTCCACTGGCTTCCTGTAGCTGCTCGCATTCGATTCAAAATACTAATGCTTGCCTACAAAGCCAAAAATGGACATGCACCCTCCTATCTCTAAGCACTTATTACACCACCCACTGCACTGTGTTCTCTTATATCCTTCAGCACTGCTAGATTGTCCCTCCTTCCTCCTTCTACCAAGGGCCAAGGGAAAAATACATCTAAACTGTTCTGGCACCGAGGTGGTGGAATGAGCTTCTTCTAGATGTCCGGACAACTGAGTCACTGGGTGTCTTTAAATGAAGGCTGAAAACCTACTTTTTTCAGCAGTACTCAGTTTAGCACTTTGTTTCACACACACACACACACACACACACACACACACACACACACACACACACACACACACAAACAAAAAATAAAAAAAAACACATGCACACAACACCTATCCACTGAGTTCTGACTGATGGTATACTTAGACAGTGTCCTAATGAACCAGTATAAGAGTGTACTCACTGATAGTGACTTTAAATCATGTCTGTTAGTCTATCTAACTCTGGATAAGGGTGTCTGCTAAATGCTGTAAAAGTACAAGATTGTAGTGTGTGTGTGTGTGTGTGTGTTAATGGTAGCAGTGAAACTGAATGTAACCTCATTTTCAGAGATCAATTTAAAGGCCATTTACTTTATTTTATTTATGTCTAATCGTACTAAAAATAGCCCACAGGTGCTGTATTTCATTTGGTAATTGAGGTTAAATCCAATTTTCCTGGCAAAATCAATGACCATTTTAAAGAGTCAGCAAGCAAAGAGCTCTTCAAAATAACTGTTTGTCTATTAATACAGTACATTAAAAGCACTGACAGGTGACGTGAATAACATTGATTATCTGGTTACAGTGGCACCTTGGGGATGAGTACTGAGATATACAGTATCAGGCAGCATAAGCAGGAAAAATGGGCAAGTGTAACTGATCTGACAGTCTTTGATGAGGGTCAGATAGTGATGGCTAGACGACTGTGTCAGAGTATCTTGTTGAGTGTGGAGGGGTTAGGGTGTACAGAACCAAAAGTGACCCAAAGAAAGATAACTAGCTGGATTGATGAATCATGTTTTCTTTTACATCATATTCACAACCAGGTGCTTGTGCATTACTTCCCTGGGGAAGACATGGGACCAGGAAGCACTATGGGAAGAAGGAAGCTGGTGGCGGAAGTGTGATCCTCTAGGAAGTGTTCTGCCAGCAAACCTTGCATCCTGTTTACAGGACCTCACAGTTTACAGGACTACCTGCTAATGTCTTGCTGCCAGATACCAGAGGACTTGTGGAGTCCTCCCTATTTGTTGACTTATAAGAGCAATACAAATGGAACCTACACAATATTAGGCAGATGGTTTTAAATTGGAATCCAGTAATCTGTAAAGTAATCTGTAATCCACTGGATGTTGATCCAGTATTCTAGTAATATCTGTTCACAATCTGTGTGTAAACCACAATCTGTGTGTAAAGCAGGAAGACAGGGAGAGGGTGGGGTCACACCCCCACTGTGCACAGCATACTGGGATATTGGGGTGGGGTGGCAGGGGATGGGGGTGTGTAGTGGGGGTTGATAGCCTGAGTCTGTAATTCTGGCCTGAAGGAGTCCTGATTAGTAATGTGTATACACACAAGACAACAGTGTGTGTGTGTGTGTGTGTGTGTGTGTGTGTGTGTGTGTGTGTGTCTGTGTGTGTGCATGCTGCAGTAGTGCAGAATGAATGTAGCTGGAGAAAACACAGGGCTGATAAAGATGAACAGAGAGACGGTGGTCAATACACCGGATCAATGCATGGATTCTGCAGCGTGCCTCATCAGACCTGTTTTAGCCAATCATCTGCTCGCTGCATTTTTTTTTAACCGGAGGATTTAATTTGCTCCCAGCAATGTGTGTTAGTCTCTTAGTAACTCAGTGCATCGCTGGAATATAAAGTCAGGAATGCGTATACTCATGGGGAATCAGATACAGGGTTAAAGTATGTAATGTTTATATATGAAGTAAAATATATGATGTCCCAATAATAATTCATTTATCATATTTTCTAGGGTACCAGTTCTTTTATTCAGTACCATTTTCTTCCTAAATCTTAGTCCTAGCTAATACCCACCCTCCAGCCATTAGACAACCACTAGCAACCTGGTACAATGAAGGCTAACTCATGCTTTCCCTGGAAGCCATCTAACCATAGTGTCCAGGGAGCACATCAGTGCAACGTCAGTGTTCCAATTCGTCCTGAAGATGTTCCTTAGGGTCGAGGTCAGGGGTCTGTGAAGAACACTCCATTCCAAAACCATGTCTTCACAGAGGTCATGTTGTGCACAAATTGCCATAATAGAAGTGTCATGTCATGTCCTGTCATTTTCTGAACCGCTTAATCCTAATTAGGGTCGTGGGGAGGCTGGTGCCCATCTCAGCCGACTCTAGGCGAGGGCAGAGTACACCCCAGACATCTCGCCAGGCCATCGCAGGGCATAATAGAAGTGTATACAGTGTAAATACATGTGAGGTTTGGGGGTGCACATACTTTTGATCATATATTGTATTAACAGCTGTATGTTCTCTAGACTCTCTATAGGAAAGAATGAAACAAAAAACAATGCAGCCTGTCATGGTAGTGAGTAGACTGTCCGAAGATGGCAGGAAACTCTGGAACTGGAGACTCCAAAACTCCTCGAATAAACATCTCCTTCCAGAAAATGTCAGTAATTATAATAATTGAGTGTATTTACATTATGTGTATAGTAAATCTTATAAATGTGTTATAGATGTTTCTCCAACTGTTTCGTTGTATCTGTTGACTTGGTGCTGATGTGCAGATATGGAAGTGCTTGTTGAGGCAGAATGCGCAGAGCCATGGGACTGTGCCGCATACACCATTCATAATGCCAGTGACAACCACATTGGCAAAAACAAAAACATACAGTGTTGCTGAGAAAATAAATACACTCAGAAGAAGGGATTAATCCTTCTAATTTCCCAAACCCCGGGATGGATCGTAGCCAATATCCCAGCATGCTCTGCTCATAATGAGCTGCTGGGTTTAGTCAGAGTTTTCGCTCAGGTCCTGTGTTGTCCCTTGGGTCCAGATCATGCTGAAGGACACGACTAGGGAGGACATATACAAGGGCAACGGTTGAACACGCCGACACGATTCTGTTCCGAGCTGATTTCTATAATCTGAGTTTATCTCCTGCAATCCTTTAATTTCACTTACACTGAATTGTTTTTTCCCTTGTATTTTATTTTATAATATCTATTTAATTATTTATGTATTTATTAAGAGCAACACGGTGGTGTTGTGGTTATCACATCTGCCTCACAGCAAGAAGGTTCTGCGTTCAATTTCCAGGCTCAGTGAGGGCGTTTCTGTGTGGAGTTTGCATGTTCTCCCAATGTTTGTGTGGGTTTCCCTCAGGTTCTCCGGTTTCCTCCCCCAATACAAAGACATGCACATTAGGCTAAGTGACTCATTCAAATTGACTTTGAGTATGGATGTGAGTGTGAGTGTTGGCCCTACGATGGTCTTGTGTACTCTGTGTTTGCCAAGTGTTGGCTGGGATGGGCGCCAGCCTCCTCACAACCCTAGTAGGATTAGGCGATTCAGAAAATGAGTGAGAGATGAGTGTATTTATAAAATCAATGTATTTCTTTATTTATATTTAAATACACACTACCACTTTGTCAAGTTAGCTAACTTTCCCTTCAGATATTAGGCCCCACCCCTTAGCTAATGTGCTGTGCTCGCATGGAGCGATTTGAAATACGCTGCTGTCTTCGAATGACGTCTTTAGTGTCTCAAATGATTTTTCTGTTTTATATTTTCTCATCACACTCACATACACTAAAGTGATTTGCATTTGAATTCGCGATTCTGACTGGTCGGCTGCAAATCACAGGTTTATGTGATTTTTAATGTGCTCACTCTAATATGCTATCGTTTCTATAGTAATCGTCAAATCATCGTTTCTATAGTAACTGTCAAAGACACTTCGATGACGGACAAGCTACAAAATGTATACTAAATGTTATGTACAGGGGTTAGCTTTGAGTAAATGCTTTTTCCCTCTAAGAGAGACCAGTTACGTAATATTTTGAAATGGATAAATACATAATGTAAAATGTTAATGCTAACTCCGAGCTCTATTTCCAAGGATCTAATTTTGTTTGTTTTTAAGGATTGTTGTTTCATTTTTATGAACAGAACATAAAAGTTATCTTCTGCATAAAAACTTGGCACAAAGTACAAGACATGACATTATTAGAAACATAAAGAATAATTTCAAACATGTAAACATAAATATTAGTATGCCCATGGGTAGTATGGCCACTTGCCAACAATTGATATTCTTCATATAATGGATGTTTAGTATTGTTACAGTCACTTATGATTTTCTTTACTATTGACACCATTTCCTTTTCATAGAATAATATATTTATTTTCATTCTCATTTTAATCCTTATATGCTATGTTTATCTCCAGACAAAAAGTGCCTCTTGGTGATCCTCAGAGTGAAACTTCAAGGTCGTTGAGGGAGGGGTAAATGTTGTCCGATTGAGAAAATATTCTTCAGGAGAGTTTTTTCAGCTATTCCTACAAATTTCAGGGGTTGGAGCATAGACTTTCTGACTTTCGATTAGTAAGGACCCCCCTACTTCCCGGGTCAACCGCCATCATCCCATAAATGTTCCAGGTACTTACGTCAAAATACATGAGAGCTGTAGAGCTACCTTGGGAACAGGACGGTGTCGCATCCTTTTATGATTAGTTTGAAAATTTGCGTGGATCAAGCACCAGATTGACTTATCCGCTGCAACCATGAAGGCATCTATGAGGAGTACGAGGCTTCCCAGATGTTAACGTAGACTTCCATGGAGGTAAAAATGTACATGGAACATTAACTGCCCTGTTTCCATTACAGTTACTGCTGGTAGACTGCAATGTATGCACAGCAGATGCTCATGTTTCTCAGGAAAGTGCATATTTCCTCCACCCACATTTTACCGGTCATCCCGTATCAACTGGCTGCATGCAACCTTAGTGGTAACAGTTGCTTAAGCTGTCTTATTATCGACAAGCCAAAACACACCACATGTTTGTAGTTCTCTGTCTACGCTGGTTGGCGCAATCGGATTGCCTTAAGGTCGCCCTTCATCTCTGTCGAATTTCAATAATGCACACGTGTGTGTTACTTCATTAAACATGTTCTGGAATCACATTGCCAAAGAGGAACACGTAAAAAGGGTTAGCACGACGTCTTCCTGTAGCACCTCGCTCTGCGGCCCTGTGGCTGGGTATATAGTGTGGTGTAATGATAAAATGAAATGGTGGAAGCAGGCATACAGCTGAAATGGAGCTGATAACCGCCACCAAGCACCATTACTATCTCCAACCACTCCATCTCAAGCACCCGGTCACTATGCCGAAGAATTCCGTCCTCCTTAAACCAAAACTCACTCAATCACTGCACCACAGTGAGATGTAATTCATTCTCCCAAAAGCATAGTGGGGAAAGGGAGCATGCTAAGAAAGCTCGGAGGAGCGCTCTCCGTCTCTCTCTCTCTCTCTCTATCTCTATCTCTGTCTGTGTGTGTGTGTGTGTGTGTGTGTGTGTGTGTGTGTTTGAGCCATGCTCTCTGCAGCAGCTCTATAATGATGTGTATTTTCAGCCCCAGGCGCTGAACAATGACGGCTCCTGTGTTCAGCAGCATGGGCAGGTCTGTGCTCGACGCTAAACCAATCAGACAGCAGCTGCAAACACAGGACAGGTGCAGTTTGTCTGCAAAACACTCGACACCCAATATCACACACAAGTGCAGCAGCAAGAGCACATCTAATGCTTCCTAAGATTTTCATAATTATTTATCAGCATTACCGAGTGAAGGTGTTATTATTATTATTTTTAGTAGTATTAGTAGTAAAAGTCGTAGCATTTGAAGATTAAATTCAATTTAGAAAGCTTAAATTATTTATTAACATTAGAATATACTTAACATGTTCTCATAGTAATGTTATTAATTTATTAGTAAAAAAAATTATTGCAGTAAAATCAATATTTAATTAAGATATAGTAGCAAAATGTCATGTTGCAATTATACAGTTGGTGTAATATAATACAATATGATTATGATGATGATGATGATGATAATAATAGTAATGTAATATAAAAATCATGCTAATAATAATAAAGAATTTTAAATATTTAATTACCATATAATATATTGTTCTTAATATTACTAATTATTATTATTATTATTATTATTATTATTATTATTATTATACATGTATTATATTGTAATACATGTATTTAATACATGAATATTTTGGCATATTGTTATAATAATAATAATTATTATATATATATATATATATATATATATATATATATAATTTAACATTGTATTTAGAAGATAATATGTCAGTATTATTATTATAATTATTATTATTGTTGTTGTTATTATATGCATAATTATTGTACAATCTAATTGTGATTATATTGTAAATAATTTCTTTAATAAAAGTGTTATAAATGTGTAATTACGTAAAAATTTTCTTTTTACTATTATTATTATTGTTGTTTTTGTTGTTGTTGTTATTATTATTATTATTAGTAGTAGTAGTAGTAGTAGTAGTAGTACTAGCATTATTATAAACGATTGTAGACGTTATAACACTATTTTAAAGCCACAGTACATTCTTGACATATCTGAGTATTAAATTAAAACCGGGTTAATATGGAGCACTTTGGCTTAATGGCCGCACTGCACGCGACGCCGGTGCTGAGATTTGTCAAGGTCAATTAATGAACGCAACTTAATGCTGGCATGTAAGCGTCCACCCCCCACCACACACCCCCACACCCCCCACACCCTCAGCCCCCCCACCCCCCTTGGGGCTCATGAATTATAAAGCAAACACGCCAAAGGACACGGGTCCATCTCGTCCAATTAAGACGGTGTGAGGGAGCTGCTGTACCTGTCCCTGCTCTCTCTCTCTCTCTCTCTCTCTCTCTCTCTCTCTGTGTGTGTGTGTGTGTGTGTGTGTGTGTGTGTGTGTCGGGGTAGGTGGGTGTGGGTGGGTGTTGGAAATAATTGTAAAAATGAGAGAAGGGGAGTGATGCTGGAGGTGATGAGGGAGTTGAGTGGTTGGAGTCGGGGTGGAGTGACCCTGCACCTTTAAGGAGAGAGGGAGAGATACACACACACACACACACACACACACACACAGAGTGTTCTCTGTGAGACAGAGAGAGAGAGAGAGAGAGAGAGAGAGAGAGAGTTATTCCGCAGTGCTGGGAGCCGAGCGGACGTGTGTGAGCACGAGGAGCAGCCTGGGGAAGATGTGTGTGTGTGTTTCCTCCTGGATGGAGCGACGTGGTGAAGAGGGACTCACTTCTGACTACAGCTAACAGCCGATAAATACGACTCTCCAGCTGGATCTCATGCTTTACGTTCCTTTTATTAAACCTGTTGGGTTGGGGGTTTTTTTGCACTTTTTTCTTTTTTTTGGTGGTCCGGGGGAAACTTTCACCGTGATTTTAAACCCATGTCTGATTGGAAAGGATTAACTTCTTTTTGTTTCTTGGATGTGGGCCATTACTCGTGGATGAGGGTCCACCTGTGCAAGGGGCTTTAGGAACGACAATCAGGAGAGAGAGAGAGAGAGAGAGAGAGAGAGAGAGAGGCTATATAGCTTATATTGATATATGTCACACTGACAGCCATAAACTGAAGATATATGAAGTAAAATAGTCAAGAGTGCAGGAAAATATAGCAAAAGTGAGGGAAGAGGATAGAAAATCTAAGCTTGGGGATTGAAAGGAGCAGGGCATGAGGATATTGGCCATCATCTTTTTCCAGTGCATCTTGAATGGTGAGTTGATTATTATTATTATTATTTTAATTATAATAATAATAATACAATGATCATTCTTTGACTGAATGAATCTTTCACCACTATATTAAACCCAATCATTCTCAGAGGTTTCAGGAAACTGTGAGCTCATCCTTCTTAGAAATGCACAAAGATTT
>JAQMYF010000008.1:19064181-19075359 GCA_030014195.1 Neosilurus mollespiculum
TTAATTTTAAACACAATATTCAGCACAGTATAATCTTTCATCACTGGTGCATTTACATGCTTCTGAGATCTGATTATTATTATTACTATTATTATTATTATTATTATTATTATGTTGTTGTTGTTGTTTTGTCTTTTTTTCTTCCTAAGCTTTATATTCACTCCCAAAATCATCAGTAATTTTTCTAAAATAAATTGTTATTTTTTTGTACTTAATATGATGCAAGGGTATCATTTCCATTAAGTCAACACATCCTGTTACTCCAGCTGTCATTTGATCTAAAAGTAAACATGCAACATTTTGTTTCTTAATGGTTTTCAGTGTAAGCGATAGAAATTATCCAAAATCACTTTAAAAGGAAAATATACAGTGCATATCAACAAATCTGTTGAATAACTAGATTATGTAGTGTACTGTCTCACATTTATATATCATTACAAATGAGAAAATGAGACATGAGGGTAAAACAACAACATCTGTATTTCTGTTTTTATGGCGTCACATGCGCCATGTTGGAAACAGCATTAAAGGAGCGATGGTGTAAAAAAAAATCCCAAATTTACCACTTTATCAGCAGACAGTGTGTATTTAACATTTAAAAAATCATGGATTAATTTTTTACAATCTGCATCAGAATTTTGTTAATTCAAAGTAGTGGCTATACAAAGTAAATTCGAAATGACCTCTAAAAATCTCTCGCCAAGGGGTGCAAGAAAAAAAGAGAAAAAAAAAAGCCCTGGCCACTGATCTAAAATGGAGAGGCGTTGAGAGGGGCTGCTGGTTGCTGGGCTAAATCGAGAAGGGTGTGTATAGAGGGAGGAGGGGTGGAGTGTGGGGGGGGCGTAGTGGTGTTGGATGTAGAGGTGGTGGTGGTGGTGGTGGTGATGTCGGGGTAAGGAGAGAGTGGAATCAGGGAAAATGGGGGCATTTAGAAGGAATTTTTAGAGATGGTGGGTTTTGAAGAAGATTGAGCGCAGATTTATTCGTATATGTGCAAGACTGTGATGGCGGAACATGAAGCAAAGATGACGGGGGTGGGGGGTGGTTTAAAAAAAAACAACAGTGATGCATAGTGGAGCAGTGGTGTTTTAGCACAAAGCACGTAGCATTGCGTTGATGGACACGTGCACAGAAATGTGTTGACCTGCACATTAGTGTTCTCAAGCATCCAGGAGGGATTTTAGAACCACCGCTTCAACACAAAAGCCTACCGACACTCTCACGTCAAGTAAAGGCTTTTATTTATTTCTATTTAATTTTTTTTTATGAGAGTTACCGTTCGATCAGTACAGCCCCCCCTTTTTTACAGCAATGTATTTGTGCACCCGAGCCACGTTCGCTGGATATTGATCCGATCTCGATCGTGTAGTTTTTTGGGGTCGGCGTCGGCCCGGAGGCTGTGGAGCAGGTCGAATGAGAGACAGAGATACTGTACTAAATGCAGCGTTCAGGATATGGCAATGCACAAGCCCGCTCCCCGCCTGGTCTCTATGGAAACCCTTATAATGGACGAGAGCACTTGCGTCGTTGCGCAGGTGACCCCGGAAGTCCGAGTGCATGACGACTAGCAACCTGCTATTTGTATACCGACACGTTCAGGCTTAGGAAGAAGAATGTGGTGCTGTCGCTGGATAGAACGCTGCATGCTTGTGTTTGAAAAGAGGATCTATTGGATGCATTAAATTATTCGATCTAATAATGTGAATTTTTGGAGGTTCTTTAAGTGTTCCTCTGGAGGAACCCTAAAATGAGTAAAGCCCCACAGCGCGATATTACAGTAAAAGGTTTTAATATTGTTGGAGAGAGATCATATAAGTTTTTTTTTTAATATATATATATATTTCGTATTAATTGAACTTTAAAAAAAATGTTCTCTGTTCGATCTTCTGGAGAAACTTTTCAATGTTATATCTAGAACTTAAACAGAACACTGTTTAAAAGGAAGTAACCTCGAAGAAATATTCACATTAGGATCATTAGCTATGCTTTAAAGAATAAAAGGTTGATATAGAACCTATTTAATCCTCAGACAGAACCCTTAACTTTCAAATATGATTAATTGGGTGGCACAGTGGTGTAGTGGGTAGTGTGCTGGGCTCATGATCAGGAGGACGTGGATTCGAATCCCCATTAGACCCCCACCATGCTAAGACCCCTGGGCAAGACTAGCGTCCCATCCAGGAAGAGTTATACCCCTAGTAGCTTCACGCTACGGATACCAGGAATAAGCACTCGTCTGATGAGCCACATGGCTTGGGTGTAAAAGCCCAACAGACTTACCTTACAGTGGTGTAGTGGTTAGCACGTCCACCCCACAGCAAAAAGGTCCTGGTCCCCGGACTTGGGGAGGACATTTCAGTTTGGAGTTTACATGTTCTTCCCGTGCTTGCATGGGTTTCATCCAGGTGCTCTGGTTTCCTCCCACTGTCCAAAGACATGCACATTATGCTAACTGACTGTTCCAAGTTAGCCCTAGGCGTGAGTGTTAGTGTCAACGGTTCTGTGTGTGTTGGAAAGGCGAGCTGTTGAGAGTGTTACCCCGCCTTCGCCCAAAGCCGGCTAGGATAGGCTCCAGCCTCACTGCGGCCATAAAATAAAGGATAAATCAGTTCTGAAAAAAAGGAATGATTGAATTATAAGAGTGTAGTGTGTAAGTGTAGCTTTCTTTAAAGCACTCACTTAAATGACTACATTTATCATTTATTTTCAGGTTAGGATGATTACTAAATATTTCTTTCCTTTTATTAAAAACAACAACAACAAGAAAACCCTCTTTAAATGTCCTTAATAAGTCTCCTTATTAGAAGGGGTTTCAAGTAGAACTTTTTAACTAGTAAATGAATGAAACCCATTAGAAAGCTTTAAATATTATTAATAAGAAATACTTTCGGTAAATTTGCCAAATCTGTCCTAAGTCCTCCCTTAAATACTTCCTCCTTAGAACAAAATGCATTAAACGGATATTTGAAGTTCTTGCATTATACGATAGCATAATTTCTGCTTGCTGGACTAGCGTACGTTCTGTTAGCAGATCTACAACAAAATGAAGGCTGGTTCTCTTCGTGTGTGTTTCTCAGCTCCGATGTGACTCGGTGCACAAATGAAGTATTTGCATGCAAAATTTGACCGCCGTTTTAGAGCCCTTCTCACTCCTGAGTGCTCTCGCAAACATATCTCGATTAAAACACAGCCGTAATTGGGACAGCAAACCCATCCTCGGAGAGGCACGCTGGCTAATGGGGATGGTGATGTTTTTTACGCAAGGTGCTGCTACGGGGCAAATCTGATACACACTCGATTAGACACTAATGAGCAGCGCAGATATAGGACAAGGCGCTGGACGCTGCATGATGCCGCGTATCAGAGTGCTGAGCCAGACATGAATAAAACAGCCTGATATGCACGAACAGCTTAAAAAGCTATGAGACCTCGCATGAGTGAAGTGTGGGACACCAGAAGCACCATATACATGTTTATATGATTTTATAAATGTATAAACGTCCCCTAATGTTTTTTTACAAAAAGATCAGTAGTTACATCTTCATTTTAAACACATTTACACAAACTACATCACATAAGGAACCCTAAATTCATTCATTTCCCAAACCGCTTAATCCAACTAGGGTTGCGGGGAGGCTGGAGCCTATCTCAACCAACTCTGGGCGAATGCGGGGTACACCCTGAACAGCTCACCAGTTCATTGCAGGGCAACACACAACCATTCACACTCACATCCGAAGGCAACTTGGAACAGCCAGTTAGCCTAATGTGAATGTCTTTGGACTGATGGAGGAAGCCGAAGTACCCAGAGGAAACCCACACAGGCATGGGGAGAACACACAAAGTCCACTCAGAAACGCCCTCGCCCAGCCCAGGACTCGGACCCAGGACCTTCTTACTGTGAGGCAGACATTCTAACCATGCCTATGCTCAGTCCACTCTGGGTAAGGGCAGGGTACACCCTGTACATCTCACCAGTCTTTCGCAGGATCTCGCAGGGCCAACACGCAAGCACGGGGAGAACAGGCAAACTCCACACAGAAATGCCTGGGCCAGGATTCAAACCCACAACCTTCTTGGTGTGAGGCGGACGTGTTTATTTATAAAATAAATGTCATGTTAGTTTCTGTATGTGACTTAAACAGGATGAAGTATGCAAATTGACCATTAAATGTTATAAAATCAATTAAAACACAGACATAGCTTAGGTAAATGTCCACTAAGGCATTTATCGATAAATAATGGAGGAGTTTTTGTCATTTAAGACTATAATGTACTCTATAAGCAAAGCTGCAGTGGTATGGAGGTGGTCATTTTGAATTTTGGGGTGTCAGTACTCCCAAAGTTTGAAGAAATCTTGAAGTTATGAGAAAGATAATATACATGGCTCTGCATTAATATTATTACAGACTCTGCTGTACTATTTTACTAAAAAATTAAATCATAAAAATGAGGTAATATTGTTTAAGGTGAGTATTTAAACAAAAAACAAAAGAAATATTGTTTTGTGTTGAAATGTCTACAAAACAAGATAATACACCCCCCCCCCCCTCTCCCCGGAATTCAGATAACATTTCTTCTGGAGAAGAAATGTTAGGCTGGAGAGGAAATAGGGGTGTCACTGTGAGTACTGTTGCCTTGGCAATTAATTTGTGTTTGTAGAGCTTCTGAAGGGAGGTGTGCATTTGTTTGGATGTTAAGTTCCAATAATTACGATCTTTCTTCAGAATTATTGAGTACAACTTATATCGAAGTACGACGTGCGTCTTAGCACATGCATCTAATTTTTTTTTCCTCCATTTGACGTTGAGTGACAAGGCTAAAATGATGTTTATATGAACTTTAGCTCATCACAATCCTCAAGAAATGTCAAATTGTGTCACTAAAACTCCTCACATGCTACTTTAACTATTCATGAACAATCGTCATGTACACTGTCGCCTCTATTAGCTTTTTTCCATAGCAATACTCTTATCTTCTTTCCCGGCTGTCCAACTACATCTCCTCCTCTCCATGGCGAACTGTCACTTCAGAGTCGGAAAACAGAAAAAAATAGACGTTAGTAGCAGATGGAACAGGAATAACCGCGTGAGCTTCAGGTGCACTTATTCTCCGCAGCTCTGATGACTTGGCATAACGAGTGTGCCTGGTTGGCATGAGCACATGCAGTCCACTAATGAGCGCTCTTCTGTCATCCTGCAGCGAAGCGGTTTGGTGCTGATGCTTGTCTCTTATGTAAACTGTTATACGCCGTTGTTTTTTTTTCTTGCACTGCAGGAGTCCAAGGAACGATTCGAGGTTTGTTAAATTAAACACTGCTGTCAAATTCCTCTGAGCACAAGTAGGGCAGAAGACCTTGCATCTTAGTGTTAGTGATATCAGCAATGTGAGGTTCCATGCCGGAGTGATTAGCAGGACATGTTTTTTCCAGGACTGGACTGAAATACAAATTGGAATAGAGAAGAGGCAGAATCTTTATTTATAACCCAGAAAAACAGGAAAAGTGGTGAATAAACTGAAAGAGTGGATGTAAAGTTATAAGACTGAAAGGACGGGCAGAAAAACACCTGAGGTATAGTCACCACGCAGCATGGATAATGTAGCAAACACTCCCAATATGGCTACTGCTTTTAAGGTGGTGATCACACTGGAGGTGCGATGACTGATCTAAATAAACACTGGATGCCGCATGTGACTAAGCGGGCTGCTTAACTTTGAGGCTAGTGGGCAGCCATGTTACGGGCCACAATAAGTAGCAGGACAGGCTTCTCGGGGCTTGGCTTTTAAGCATATATACACATTTTTTTCATAATGTATAGGGCTAGTACTTGTTTTTAAAGTGTTCTTAGTTACATATAGGTTAACAGTCCATATACTAAAATATTTTATTTATTTATAAATGTTGAAATTTAGTTTGTTTGTTTGTTTATTTATTTATTTATTTATATTTTTTCTGTTGAATTGTGTAATGGAATCTATGTAATCTTGCTGGAATTGACTGCAGGGGACAGAAAAAGAAAGACAGAAAACAGAAGCGAAAGGGAGAGTAAAAAGAAGAAAGAGGAGACAAAAACACTATAGATATAAAGCAATGACCCTTCAAAACAAACTATCACAAGACAATAAACTGCTACATTTGTACATAAATACACCATTAAATTTCCTGCGGCTTTTACAAAAAAATAGAGCTGACATTAATCAAGTTTGTTAAATAATAACCAAAACAAAGAGACATATCACAAACGTATCATAACATCCACCAAAGTAACGAATACACAGTCACAGAGAAAGAGAAGAAAGAACAGGGGGGAAAAATATATACACACAAAACAAAAGAAAAAAAAAAAAGAAAAAAAAAAAAGAATGAATAATTATAATTTAAATTTATTTTTTTTTAATTGAAATCGTATTTACTGACTGCCTACTCATGTTTCTTCATGCTTGATCTCGGACTTCTTTACTTTCTATGAGGGTACGTTATCACATATGTGCAACATTCCTTCATTCCCGGTGTCTTTTTTATTATTATTGTAACCAACACAGAACTAAAACAAGATGTAAAACAGGTAAATAAGAGACACTAAGCACGTGAGCTGGGGTAGTTTCACCAGGGAAAACTTTATATTCAGCCAAAATCAACTGATAATGGAATATAAAATGCATCAGATATTTATGAGTGAGTGGTTTAATTTAATATTTTCTGCTTGGAGCAGTGTATCAAGATCAAGGTTGATTCTCCCCTAGTGGCATAGTGATTAGCACATCCGCCTCACAGCAAGAAGGTCTGGATTAGAGTTCCAGGTTCTAATGAGGGTTTTTGTGTGTGGAGTTTGCATGCTCTCCCTGTGATTTGGTGGGTTTCCCCCACATGTTCAGGGTGTACCCCTCCTCCCAGAGTTGGCTGAGATTGGTCCAGGCTCCGTGTGACCCAATTAGTGAATGAATTAATGAATTGTCTCCTGGAAAGGCATTACAAATAATTTGTGTCTGGTCATTTTAATTTAGTAAAAATCTAATCATTTTAAATGTAGACTTTGGTATATGTTTTTTAAATAGAACTAAAAGAACTAGCATTTTAAACTCCTTCATTCAGTGCACTTTTTAAATACCTATTATTATTATTATTATTATTATTATTATTATTATTAATATTATTATTATTATTCATTCATTCATTCATTTGTTTTCTAAATTAATCCTAATTAGGGTCGCTAGGAGGCTGACGTCGATCTCAGCCGACTCTGGGCGAGGGCAGAGTACACCCTGGACAACTCGCCAGGCCATCACAGGGCTATTATTATTCATTCATTCATTTTCTAAGCCGCTTAATCCTAATTAGGATCACGGGGAGGCTGATGCCCATCTCAGCAGACTCTGGGTGAGGGCGGGGAACACCCTGGACAGCTTGCCAGGCCACCGCATGGCCAACAGATATACAACCATTCACACTCACACCTATGGGCGATTTGGAACAGCCTACTGTACATGTTTTTAGACTGTGGGAGGAAACTGGAGTACCCGGAGAAAACCCACGCAAGCACGGGGAGAACATGCAAACTCCACACAGAAATGCCTGAGCCCAGGAATCGGACCCAGGCCTTCTTGCTGTGAGATGGACGAACTAACCACTGTGCCACCATGCCACCTATTATTATTATTATTATTATTATTGATTGCTCAATATTTCTGAATGTACTGTATGTCAATGTGATAGTATTTAGGTTGGTGTGGCCCCACATCATTTTACCTGAAGTTTAATAGTATGGTTTGTTTTGTTTGCCTGTTTGTTTGTTTTCCCTTTAATCAGTGTTATATTAAAGATGTGAACAGAATGGCTTAAAGAAAATAGTAGCAATTTGCATTAATGCATCCTACAGCCTAGAGCCAAATCTGCGCCTTTATTCCTCCTGCCACAGATATCAACATCACACCCCCCAACCCCCCACCCTCAAAAAATACTCTGCAAGTAGCATTTTAGAGACGTAGACATTGTTAGCTCAGTAACTCTGAAAGTAACGCACAGGCCAATGACAGGATTTTTTTAATATGTTTATTAGACAAATATGGGACACAAAGGGTAAGAAGCAACCCAAATTACACACAGAATTTAACGATGTGAAAACCAACAAGCCAATAGGGTTATTTGTTAACAGTGTTGCTGCATTATTTAATAAAATGCTGTTTTTATTGGAGGTTTTTACTTTCTAGGGTACTTCACAGAAATAAAGCAAAAATAAAATGCCTCTCAGCAATACATATATCAATATAGCAATACACAGCATCCTAAATGTTCACTCACTTATTCATTCATTTGCCAAACCGCTTAACCCTACTAGGGTCACAGGGAGGCTGAACCCTATTTCAGCCAACACTGGGTGAAAGCAATGTTCTCGTTGAACAGCTCACCACACTATAACATCACACACAACCACTTACACTCACATCTAGGGGCAATATGGAACAGCAAAGTAGCCTAAAATGAATGTCTTTTGACCACGCAAGCACAGGTGAACATTCAAATTCCACACAGAAATGCCCGGCACTCGAACCCAGGACCTTCTTGCTGTAAGGTGGACGAGCTAACCACTATGCCACATGCTGCCCATCCTAACAGTCTCATCTAAGAAATAAAACCAGGTGTCTTTTGGTTCAAAAATAAAATCTGCATATTTTTAATTATTAAAAGCCATGCGTTTTTGGTCAAAGAGTCCAAAAAGCACCTTCAGTATATAAATGAAAGGAAAGAGGCCTAAAAAGAGAAAACAAACCAAGAAGAATAGCTGTTATGTTAATTCCAAGAAACATGTCAAACAAGAAACTGACAAAGTAGTAATGTATGTACTAGAACTTAATGAGGGATATGAACAGTAGCCTCCTGTGTTCATAGTACTTATATCTACAGTAGTTACAGGCTAAAACTGAAGACTGGGCAAATAGCCACTGACCCTCTTCAGCCTCAGCAGATGGATGAGAAGTTGGCACTGCCCAGTTTGGCACCAAAAGTGTATACCCTTTTTGCGTTTTTATAAACAGTCGTCTTTTTTCTGTAACAAATGCAAAACTTTCAATACATCAAACAATCATTTCTTAGTTGTAACATATGAAAGGGGAAATTTTTTTTCTACATTTTAAGTTTATATTATATAAAGTTATATATAAAGTTTAACAGAAACATCAAATGAAAGCAAGCCAGTGGATTAAGAAATATTCTAAAATCCTGTGTCTGCAGTGAATTTTTTGTTTGAATGTTTGAAAGTGCTTGTTCAATGTGGCCTTATGTAGAACTGGGAGCCAGCCAGCTGCAATGAAATCGGCTGGCTACTTTATGAAGTGGCTGGCTAGCTGCTTAGCCGGCCATATAGAAGAGATAACTGGCTTTGAAAAAACACGGCTGCCTACACAAAATTGTACATACTCTATATAATGTAAAAACAAATCCTGTAATGAATGTATGTAATCATCGCATTAATTAAGACATTAATTGGGATTTGTCTGTAATAACAATTTTATATCAAATAGCCACACACCCAAACATGATGTAGGAATGTATACACATATTTAAAATTAACCTTAGATTTATTTAAGTTTTTTTAACAACAGTTTCATGGCTTAGATCAGGGACAGACCACCAGGTGCCTGAAGTTTCCTGATATAAATGACAGATGTAGAAATATATTTTTGTTAATTTTTTTTTGTTAAATTTGGCTAAAATGCTATAAGTAATATAACCGTGTATAGTTTCAGCAGGCAGCATTACAAAGTCAACGTTAGATATAGTAAATGGCTTCATAATTACGATATGACTGATGGGCAATTTAAGAATGACTATGTGTAATGTAGATATTTAACCACATTCTTGATGGTTTTAAATAAATTTAGAAGAAACTTGCATGCTTTAAAGTTATTGAAATGTTCGTGCACCAGTCACAGAAGTTGATAATAGTAATAGTGTTGTTGAAACTCCCCAGGCTCTTCAGTTTATTTAGCGAGATTTACTACTTGCTTGTATGCACAAAGATATTAAAAGGGCCGGAGGCATAGATTATACACACAAGACCGGCCGTTGAAGCACAGCATTTAACACCCACCGGAATGGAGGATTTTAGTCTTTAAAGGCACGTCATGCGAGGGTCTTGTACGGTCTTGTGTTAATATCTATGATTGGTGGCTACGTCAGCCAGTTTACATAGGAAGCGATAATATGCTAAAGGATTAAAACAGGCGGGTGGCGGGCATTGCATGTCACGGAGGAGGCATGTGCATGTTTACACCCCACCCTGGTTGGTGGTGGTCGTGTGATAGGGAAGGCAATACTTGATGTGAGGGAATTAGATGCGACTAAATTAGGAAGAAAAATGTGGGGGGGGAGGATCCAAAAATAAATAAATAAATAAAATATGCTACAGGATTTCTAACAAATAAGAGATGCATGGCTATAAGAGATGGTGCACAGGTCTTGTGAGGTTCCGCCATAGGACTTAGGTCATGTCTGTCTGTTTGTTCTGCTCTCTCCTCTCCCATGTGTGTGTTTTCTGATTACAGGCTCCGCCCTGAATATCCCACCTGTTCTGCATCCCGTCGCAGGATAAAAGGCCCACTATTCCTTGTTCCCGTGCCAGTTCGTTTTGTGCCGTCATAGAGAGGACATAATTCAGTGTACGCACCACGATACAGCCGAGATTTCATAGTGTTCATGTACCACGTTAGCCTTGTTCCTAATAAAGGATCTCTGTTTTCACCTTATCCTGTCGTGTCTGTCCTGCATTTGGGTCTATCAGTTATGGGTATCACCGTAACATTACGATCTGGCGAGACATGGACCCAGCGGACAGAGATCCGATCAACTAAGTGCTGAAATCACAGGAGCTACAGATCAAAGCCCATGAGACCCAGCTATCCACCATAGCCACAGGAGTGCAGGAGCTGGCGGACCGCCAGGACCTGTTTCAGCAGGATGTGTGCGCGCAGGTGAATCTGCTGAGCGCGCAGCTGCGCCAGATAACCGCGAGTCTGGAGCGACTGCTTTCACCTCCGCCAACCACGCCAGCGTCCCCCCCACCAGCCGGCACCCGGCCTCCAGTAACCCCCCCGCCTTGTCCCATTCGCCTTGCCCCGCCCGATAAGTTTTCGGGAGAATCCGGGAAGTGCCGCACCTTCTTAGTTCAGTGTGAGCTGCAC
>JAQMYF010000008.1:19082317-19103124 GCA_030014195.1 Neosilurus mollespiculum
GTCGGCTGAGATGGGCGCCAGCCTCCCCGCGACCCTAATTAGGATTAAGCGGTTCAGAAAATGACATGACATGACCTCCATTGAAGCATCTGAACATCATTACAGCGTTTGGAACACGTGCAGGTGCGTGTTATTGATGCAGATATTCGACTGCATGCATATGAAAAAATGTGGATTGTTAAAAGACTTCTGTAACTGTGACAGTAGCCTGGCTCCAAATATGCACGTTCAAGCACGTGACTGCTTCTCTTTGAACGACCGACACAGGGGCTTATACAGCTGACGTTTCACATCATCACATTCTAGCTGAAGGAGACATTGGAAGGAGTCTCCAGCGTCAGTGTTACTGTTTCTTCAACAGAGAGAAAACTAAAGAAACGCTGGCGATGGATTGACTGTTTGTAGCTTCCATAGTGTAACAGAGTTACAACAGGGCAAGGAACACCCTGGACAGCTCGCCAGGCCATTGCAGGGCCAGCACACACACAAAACCATTCACACTAACACTCACACCTAGAGGCAAACTGGAACAGCCAATTAGCCTACAGTGCATGTCTTTGGACTGTGGTAGGAAGCACAGGGAGAACATGCAAACTCTATACAGAAACATCCCGAGCCCAGGACCTTCTTGTTGTGAGGTGAACGTTTTAACAGCAATGCCACCATGCCGCCATGCACTTTATATGTACTGGGATATTCTGAAGACTGAACATCACTATCTACAAATCTAATGGAGTTGTGTGACACTTAAGCTTCTTTGGTTTCCAAAGAAATAAAAAATTCAGGCATTGTTTTCCTCCATGCTTTGAAGGACACCAGGGTCTTGGGAATGGATGTTTTGTTATACTGCTTTTTCGGGAGACTGTGTAGAATATGTGAACGAGTGCTACAGAGAATCGCACACACAAAACCTGTAGACATAAAAAAATAAGAAAAAACCTATTTATCCTATTGATTATATTTAAAAATATATAATGTAAGGGCGGCACGGTGGCATAATGGTTAGCATGTCCGCCTCACAGCAAAAAATGTCTCGGGTTCGATTCGTGGCCTCAGGCGTTTCTGTGTGAAGTTTGCATGTTCTTCCTGTTCTTGCGTTTCCTTCAGGTACTCCGGTTTCCTCCCACAGTCCAAAAACATGCACAGTAGGCTGACTGACTGTTCCAAATCGCCCCTAGGGGTGAGGGTGAGTGTGAATGATTGTATGTATGTGTTGGCCCTGCAATGGCCTGGCGAGTTGTTCATGGAGTACTCTGCCCTGGCCCAGAGTCGGCTGAGATGGGTGCCAGCCTTCCCGCGACCCTAATTAGGAAAATGAATAAATGAATGAATGTATAAAGTGGGCTTCAGTTGTTGCATTAACCTGAATGCAATACACTGTGTAACAATAAATGAATAAAAAAACAATTCAATTAAAATAAAAAAAAATTATTAAAAAATCTTATGTGGTATAAGTAAAATAATCCACGCGATCATTGATTATTTTCCCATAATAGTCTCTGTGTTTTACTGTTTACTTTTACAGAAAGCCATTATTAAGGCAACCAGTTTCGGTTTTTATTTATTATTTATACATGTGGTTTTTGGTGGATGTGGCAACCGAGACACTATTATAGACATTGGCTAGAGGTACTACAATACAGAGAATAAGTGTACTGTAGGGGTCAAAAAATAAAAAAGCACTCCCTCACTCACTCGCCAAACCGCTTATTCCTATTAGTAGGGTCGCAGGGAGGCTGGAGCCTATCTCAGCCAACACTAATGAAGGGTGTACACCCTGAACAGCTTGCCAGACTGTTGCAGGGCCAACACACATCCATTCACACTAACACTCACACCTGGGAGCAATTCGAAACAACCAATTAGCCTAATGTGCACTTCTTTGGACTGTGGGAGAAAAACGGAGTACCTGGAGGAAACATGCAAACTGCATACAGAAACGCCCTTGCCGAGCCTGGGTCTCTAACAGGACCTTCTTGTTGTGAGGCGCATGTGCTAAGCACTACGCCAGCGTGCCGCCCAGTAAAAAAAAGCAGCCATCTTGAAATGGAGTGAGTCATACAACCTTTAAAATTGTAAGAAAATCCCTTTAAATTCCTTTTCTGTCTCTGGTTTGTCCTGCAGTTCTTGGTGAAGATCTACATTCCAGCTTGTATTTTGTCAATGCATCTCTGCAAGAGGTAGTGTTTGCCAGCACCACAGGGACGCTGGTGCCCTGTCCCGCAGCCGCTGTGCCTCCAGCCACGCTGCGCTGGTACTTGGCCACCGGCGAAGAGAGCTACAACGTGCCAGGGATCCGCCACGTGCACCCCAACGGCACGCTCCAGATCTTCCACTTCTCTCCCTCCAGCTATAGCAAAGTGATCCACGACAACACGTACTACTGCACCGCTGAAAATCCTTCAGGGAAAATTAGAAGCCAAGATGTTCACATTAAGGCCGGTGAGTAATATGCAAGGAGGTGATTTTGGCTTGCCAAGGTGTATTCAAGTAGGAGAGTTCAAGGTCCAAGCTTTTAGAGCAAAGTTAGCTTTAAGGTTTTTTCTACCTGTGAAAAACTTCCAAGAATCAGGAAATTGTTCCTGATTTTAATTATTGTTCTCATGTTTAAAAATTGTTCTCATGTTTTAATTATCATGCTAGCCCAGTGCTAGTCTCTCTTACTCACTCACTCACTCACTTGCTCAGCTGCTTAATTCTACTAGGGTCACATAGGGGCTGGAGCTGGAGCCCTTGAAGAGCTCGCCTGATCATCGCAGGGTAACACACACAAACACAACTATTCACACTCACATTCACACCTAGAGTCAATCTGGAACAGCCAGTGCACCTAATGTGCATGTCTTTGGACTGTGGGAGAAAACCGGAGTAGCTGGAGGAAACCCACACTAGCACAGGGAGAACATGCAAACTCCACAAAGAAATGAGCGAGCCAAGGAATCCAATCTATTCCTGACTATTCCAACCTGCTAACCACCAAGCCAGCATGCCGCCCCATTGCTAGTCCATTTAGCTATTTTTCTTGGTAGTTTCGGAATATTAGCCTTATTCTAATTAGAACTTCTTTCTCTAACTTCACTTTGAATATATATATATATATATATATATATATTATTTGTGTGTGTGTGTGTGTGTGTGTGTGTGTGTGCCTTTTTGCAGTCCTACGGGAGCCATATACGGTTCGCGTGGCGGACCAGACAGCCATGAGAGGCAGCGTAGCGGTCTTCAAGTGCATTATTCCATCCTCAGTGGAGAAATACGTCACCGTTGTGGCATGGGAGAGAGACACAGTCCCCCTCGTCTCAGGTAGACCCCCGATCTTCTCTCCATCTCCTTCTCGGTCGCCTGTGTTGGATTCTCATATGTCAGGTGTACTTGATGGGTGGTTTCCTTTTGGGGTTTCAATAAAATGTAAGAGGAGGCAGTCTTGTCTTTTTCCTGGGGACAAAAGACACAGTGGATATACGGTGTCCAACACTAATATTTGGTGGTCATATACTTATAGAGGAGTTTTTTAACACTGTGAGATTTTTGAAGCAGGTGTTTGAACCTGAATTCAGCGGTCTGCTATTACACAGTATTCTGTTGGATGAGGTGTGCAGTCATGTGATTGGGTCAAATGTTTTTTCTTTTTTTCGAATTTGGATAACCAGAGAAAATCTTTTCAGATAAAATGCACCTGACTACTGGATAACTTTCTATATTTGTGTCAATCTCCAATGCTTCGCCCACTGTCTACAAGTGTCTTGCAACTTTTGTGCACAAGCTTCTGAATTCTCCTGGTTTAAATCTGACTGGCTGACCATACTTCTCTGTGCCACTCAGAACCCAATAACAGTTTGAGTTTCAGTATTTTTTTCTTGGTTTCTGTCAGTTTCATTTTCACTTTGTTATGAGACGATTAGCCATTAGTGATTTTCAGTGTCGTATCCTGTGACATTTATATTTTTAGCAGTGGCTCGTCTCTAGTCATCTCGTCTCTTGGATAACTGACCTTTTCCGGATTATGACCCAGTGTAGACTTTCTGTCCTGTCTTATCTGTGTGTGAGAGAGAAGATATGCCAGATGTGTCACTTTGCCTCACTGTACTGACCCACTTCTCACCCAACTAAGAGAGAGAGAGAGAGAGAGACAGACAGACAGACAGACCGACAGAGAGAGGGAGAGAGAGAGAGAGACAGATACAAAGGGAGAGAAGGGAAAAAGAAAGATGGAGAGGGAGAGAGAGACAGATGGCAAAGGGGAGACAGACAGACAGAGAGACAAACAGACAAAGAGAGAGACAGACAGAGAGAGAGAGAAATAGAGAGAAAAAAGAGTGGAAGAGAGAGACAGACAAAGAGAGAAACATACAGACAGAAAAAGAGAAAGAGAGAGACAGAGAAAGGGAGGGAGAGACAGACAAAGAGAGAGACAGACAGACAGACAGACAGACAGAGAGAGAGAGAGAGGAAGAGAGAGGGAGGGAGAGAGAGAGACAGACACAGAAAGAGACAGAGAGAGAGAGAGAGAGAGAGGAATTTAAAAATCTATCTCAGTTAAATGGAACATGGTCATGTTCTTGCCTTGGGGGTGACGGCTCTCTCCATGGTGTGTTTAGCAAACCCAAAAGAGACGCTAACGCTACTTCGGCTCAGAATTTAAAAGGTTTTAACACACCATCAGTTTTATTGTGATTTTTTTCTGAAATATTAATATAATGTGATTTTATCATCTGGCCCTGACTCAAATGTGTAAGTGGATGTGCAGAAACATACATCCAAGTTTCTGTGCACTAGAAAGAGTCATGTGTTTTGCGGAGGCTGTCAGAAAGTGTAATCCAGTCAGCACTTGGTGGTTCTGTCTAAATATTTGATGAGCGCAGGCAATATTTCACAAAACAAATAGATTTTAGATACAATTCACTGCATGTGTCATCGCCAGGCATGGAGCAAACTTCCACTGACACACACTCTTCTAGAAATATTGGAGTGGCGTGTGTGAGTGAGTGAGTGAGTGAGTGTGTGTGTGAGATGTACAATACTGTCTCTGTGATTGTTTTATGGCTATCTTCAAATGTTTATAAATAAATAATGTTTGCATGGGGAGGTTTATATACACTCTGGTTTCCTCTAAAATAAAATAAAAAAAAGCTTTCAATGACCAATGTTTTTCTGTTGAGGTGATGATGACGAGGATAATGATGATGGTGATGATGAGTAGGAGGAGGCGAATTATGATGATTAGGAGAAAGGGGAGAATTATAAGGAGGAGGAGGAGAATTATGATGATGATGATGAAGAGGAGAATAAGGAGAATTATGATGAGGAGGATGAGGAGAATTCTGATGATGCAGAGGAGGAGAATTATGATCAGAAGGAGGTGAATTATGATGATGATGATGAGGTGAATTATAATGATCACGATGAAGAAAATGAGGAGAAGGGAAATTATGATGATGAAGATGAGGAGGAGGAGGAGGAGAATTATGATGAAGATGAGAATGGGAAGAATTATGATTAAGAGGAGGTGAATTATGATGATGATGAGGAGAATTATGGTGAGGAGGATGAGGAGGAGGTGAATTATGATGATGATGAGGAGGAGACTTATGATGATGATGAGGAGGAGGACAATTATGATGATGAGAAAGAGGAGGAAGAGGAGGAGTATTATGATGGGGAGAATGAGAAGGACAATTATGATGATGAGGAGGAGGAGGAGAATTATGATGATGGAGAGGACCCAGAAGAGGAGGAGAATTATGATAGGGAGGATGAGGAGAATTATGATGAGGATGAGGTGAATTATGATGATGATGGTGAGGAGGAGGGGAAGAATGAGGAGAATTATGATGAGGAGGAGGAGGGAGATACTTTCAGAGAGCTAAAGCTGGGGTTAGTAATCTGTAAAGCTAGCAGAATTTTAATGTAGCAACTCTTCAGGACTCTGGCTACACCCTCCCCTGCCCTTGGAGGTCCTTGCTAAGCCACACCGCCTTCCACACACACAAGCTCCACTCTGACTCCTGGAGCAGGGAGAGATGATAGAATTTGATTGGATATTTCCTAGTGGACCAAAAGGAATCTGACTTTTGAAGTTGCTAATATACTGAACGTCACCTGCTTAGCGCACTGTTTGGTGACATTTTTTTTGAACCATTAAGCGTGAAGTTAAACGTTCTTCTGTTCTCCTTGAATATTATCATATCATTGCACCAGAGAGGGAGGAGGAGCCCAGTTCATGCCCCGCCCACTTAATGAGGCAGATCTAACAAAGTTTCAGCGTAATTAGCTTTTTTTACCGCCTCTCTCCATGCCACATGCTTCCTGAATATCATTGATGTAGCATGGTTTACAATGATGAGATCAATGCAGTGTCAATAACTACATTTAATATCAATTATAAACAGTGATGTATGAAGAGTACGCCTCACTTAACAGAGCCTGGAATGAGGTGGAGGGTTTAGGACCCCTAACAACATGGCCGTCATTTTACTAAAACCATCCTGAGGGATATCGAGGATTAGAAAGGTGTGTGTGTGTGTGTGTGTGTGTAGGGGGCTAGTTGTCACAGGGCATTTATTTCAGAACATAACAGGGAAATCCCAATATGATATCATTTATAATGGAGCCCACATGGATACAGATGGGGGAATCCTATTGTAGACAAGTTTGAAACCCATCCAAGAGTTCCAGAGCAAAAAGCTTACTTTTCCACTTTTTTGTTGTACATTTTATGAGTCCATAAAAAATGTGATATCCCTGTAATATATTATATGTTTAAGAACTATTTGGACGCTCTTAGAATGAGTAATGAGCAGTGTAAAAGATACAAATAGTGACTTTAAGTTGTAGCACATGGTTATTGAGGAATACACTGATGCATCAGACTAACTAGGGTTGGGGTTAGTTGTCACAGTTATAGCTGCTACTGGTAATTATTAAATATTTTTTGTATAGAATTTGTATTAATGGTAATTGATACATTTATAAAAGTTTACAATTAGTGTCAGTTAATACACTTTTAAAAGTTTAACATTTGTGTCAGTTAATACATTTATAAAGGTTTTATATTATTTATATTCACCAAGAACTACAAACAAAATGTTGCTTAGACTGTATTCTATAGCTTCCATAGTTCCATACTTATTAATTTATTTTATTGTGTGCCATGATGACTGCCGTTCACATCACTGTGGCCACTAATTATGTGACAACTTGACCCAGCAGATGAGACAAATTGCCCCAAAGCATGGGGTTGGTTGTCACACTAAAATTTATTTACATTCTTTAATCTGGGGCCCAGATAAGAAACTTTTCAATATAAATCAAACTCTGTGTTAAGGGTAATAAGGTATTTACAATATTTAAATTAAAACTCCTTGGTTTAACTAACAAACATTGTTGGCAATTGATAAACTTATTGATATTCACTGTGAGAGCTATCATATATCCCCTCCCACCCCCCAACCCCAGACACGGTGTCCAGGGTGCGTAACAAAACATCTTAGGAAATCTCTACGTGATTTCGAACCCTTCATTTTATTCAGAAGAAGGGACTTTAAAAAGGGTGGGATGAAGAAAAGGATTTGTGGAAAGGAGAAGTGTAGGGGGAATCAATACCTGCGTGCATTAATCATGCTGTTAGTGCCGACGGGAATTATGGGTACACCGAGGGATGGAGAAATGCATTTGTACGTTCACACACTAGCTAAACTGCATCAGATGCACTCAGCACAGTTTTATCAACCGCCCGAAGCTCATCCCCAAGCTAATAATGCTAAACCTGCTCTAGAACTTTACTGGTTCTCAGTGCAGAGCGTCCTTAGTGACCCATTTTGTATCTAGACTTTGATACGAATTCAGGAAGTATGGATACAGTTAAAAAAAAGAAAAAAGAAAAAAAGGAATGTGTAAATTGTCCTGAAAATTTTGCCCTTAGTGGAATTTTTTATTTAAACCGAACAGAATCATATTTAGATCTGAGCAGGAAATCCAATTCTAATGATCCTCAAGCTAAATAAATAATTTCAAGTTGAAATTATTTAATCATGTGAACCATTTACTGCATCATTTTAATTTGAATCCTTTAGTTTATCTTCACTTTCATTTGGATCTTTATTTACAATCCTTTAGTGAATCATTTGAGTTCACTGAATTATTTACTGTATAACTTGAATCCTTCCTTTTAAAGCTTTACTGAATCATTTAAGTCTTATGAATACTTTAGTGTGTTTTTTGAATCCTTTACTGAATCATTTGAGTCTTTTGAATACTTTAGTGTGTTTTGTGAATTCTTTACTGAATCATTTGGGTCTTTTGAATACTTTAGCAGGGGTGGAAATTAACACTAGTTCACTGGACCGTGTTGAGTCAAAAATCTGTAGGGCGAGTGAAATTAGCTAGCAAGTCATCCTGCTGGTGACCTGACAAATCCAATAGGCAAAGAAGATAGAGTGTTTCTGACCAGTAAATATGAAGGAGGACTAGTAGTTTCATAATTTCACTAGGCCAAAAGGAGTAGTGATGATTTGAAGTACTCAAATGTTTTTGAATTTTTTACTGAATCATCGGAGTCTTTTGAATACTTTTGTGCAGGGGTCTCAAACTCGCCAATTGCAGCCCGCAGGCCGATAGTTTGTGGCCCCCGCCTTAATATGAAAGTTTAATGTTGCTGCAGCCCACGAGTTTGATATGTATGGCACTTTACAGTGTTGTGGGCAGAGCTGAACGAAGCTACCAATCACGGTGGGGTATATGGCTCTTGGGGGCGGGACATCGGCCAGGTTTGATGCAAGCAGAGAAACATTTCTCAATGAGTGAAAGTGACAGCAGCGTTGCCATGGAGAGGTTTCTTCCAGCCAGGTAGGCTGCCTCGTTTGTATTGGGCTCACACGGACATTCGTCCCAACGCACTGCGTTCACAACACTTCAGAAAAAAGTGTTTTTAAGTTGCTGCCCAGCGGGACATTATACGTGTATATATATACGTATATAAATAAATATATATTTATGCACACACGCCAGTGGCACTTAGAGAGTTAATATGAGGTCTCTCTCTCTCTGAAAAAAAAAATCAAAGTGATGTGCACATGGTGGGATAAAAGAAAAGTAAGGAACTCAATGCAGCCTAATGTAATCTACAGTCACATAGCGACACCTGTCCATCGGCAATAACAGTCCCCGGTAACCCGGACCAATTATAGGGTCGCCTTTTCCTGTAACGACAGTACGGCGGATAACAGTCCGTGAGCAGTCGCCTTTTTGCGCTCTCTATCCCGGTACTTTCTACCATCTATAAATGCCATGGTGTACATGTCATCATGAAAGACATGAGCATCGAGCGTAAAAACAAAGGAGACTGCTACCGAGCTTTTATCCGCCGACTGCCGTGCTGCGGTTACAAGAAAAAGGAAGCGGAAATGACGTTCTCCGTGTGTCGGCTAAATGCTTGATTGAAACTTCAAGGCAAGAGAAGCCATGTTCAGAAGAACAGTTCATGTCCTTCAATGTTCCATTCATGTTCAGGACAATTCATTTTCAGAAGAAGGTTAAAGGTTAAAGAACTGTTAATACAGACATTAGAATCTGAATACAGCAGATACAGAAGACTGAAGAAACCTCATATAGTCGCTGACCAGAGAAATCAAATTATTATTATTAAGATTATTATTTATATATATTTATATAACATTTCCTTACAGGAGGCTTCCTCGTTAGCATTCGAGCATTTTTCCTAATAAATTATGACACTTTTGTAAATTCTTTTTTTATTATTCCCCTTATTCTATGAAGAACGTCCTGCACTAGTCGCTGTGTGTGAGCTGTTACTACAGAATTGATAATGTATTAGAATGAGTAAGTTAACATAAAGAGTTCAGAGGTCCTCTTATCTTAACCTTCTGACCAATCAAGATGGAGAACGCAACAGCTCTGTGATATAAAGCAGTCTGATTAGCATACGTTGCCCCAGACGGAACATAAAAATGATTGTAAAATGATTAGTTTGATCATGTGTTACGAGCACGTCTGCACGGCTCATAAACGGTTACATTGTTTGCCATTAAGCTGGGAAACGATTAGCGAGGACATTGGGCTAATCTTCTATAAACACGACCGTGCTCGTGCTGCCGTCTCGCTGCTGTCTGAGATCGCAGCGCTGGATCATCGCCAGGTTGCAACGCATGGCCGAGATCCAAAACGGGGGCTCGGCGATAAGCACAGCGGCGGCTAATTAAGGCAGCAGAGACCCATTCGCATCTACTTATGAACACCTCATGAAGGTGTTTGAGCAAAAACATCAAGCATGTGTTGTTGGATTAAATGTATCAGGGAAAAAAATAATAAAATAAAGGCAAAAGAAAATCATTGACGTCATATTAAGGATTACATTTGTGCGAGGTGCAGAATGTCTGTCTAAGCTATTTTCTGCATGTGTGTGTGTGTGTGTGTGTGTGTGTGTGTGTGTGTACAGGCCACATTAGCCAATTAGGGTTGATGGCCGTGTCTGCGAACGCTTATCACCAGCAGGCAGCTGCTGCCGTGTGTTTAAGTGCATGAGGGATGGATCTTGTGTCCGTGTTTTTATTATTTTTTTGTACATGCGCCATTGTTTGTGTGAATAGAACGGCGGCTGGGAAAAAGGATAAAATCTCTGCATGCTAGTACTGGACACTTTCGAGCCGCGTAAAAAGCATGCCCGTTGCATGAAAGCTGCTTTTGGTTTGTCGTTTGGCTTTGGCTTTCATTAAAGGAGCAGAACACACGCAGATTGTTTTGCATAATCCGTTATTTTCAGCGAGAATCTCAGGGTAAACATGAGGGAACTGTGAGGGGAATAAAATCACTCGTGCGCATTTACACACAAGTGAAAATAAATCTTGTTAGCATGTACACACATACAAGCATATGGAACATAGTGTGGACATTTTAACTCAACAATTATAACTCTATTATAACTATAATAATTTCTAAGAAACATCCCAATAACGTCTTTTCGTCTCAAACACCAGACGTCTTGTTGCCAGGACATTTGAGCAACCGAAGCCACGTGACTCGAACCTCCTGAGCCAATAAGATTTCAGACGAGGCTTGCTGAGTCTCGCTTTTTCTCCTTTAATCACCCGCATGAAGATGAAGATGAAGAAACCGAACAAAAACAAGCTCCACGCCTGCATAGAAGCTGTGGTGAGAAGATAAAGCTAACATCAGATTTTTAGAACAAGCCTTTTTTCACCACTTTGGGAGATTAGCGTCTAAAATCGTTCCAGCATCCCGGCTTCAAGATGGAGGCGGTATTAATTGAACCAGGCAGCCATTTTCTCTACGAGGTTGAATTTAAGGCAGGATGTGATTACATATATTTTAGTTAGACAGTTTAAACTAATTAGAAAATAATAGAAAAAACATTGTCTATGGTTATATATATATATATATATGAAGAGTTGGTTTGCAAAAACAGGTTCAATTGTTCAGAAACTATTGAGAAAAACTATTACGACTGAAAAAGTTGTTTTTCTCATAATTAAAACAGTTGAACCTATCTGTTTTTTCAAACCAACTCTTCATATATATATATATATATATATATATATAGTGGCCAAAACATAGAGTGAATTTTTTAAAACAAATTTTGCTTATAAATTTAAATAATAAATAATTGTGCCATCACATATTTAGCATTTAGATTTCTTTTTTAAAACACATATATATATTTTTATTTACGTCATCAAGATTCATACCTGGGGCAGCACGGTGGAGTAGAAGTTAGCACATCCACCTCACAGCAAGAAGGTCCTGGGTGCCAGTCCCGGACTTGGCTTGGCAAGGATGTTTCTGTGTGGAGTTTACATGCCCTCTCCATACTTGTGTGGGTTTCCTCCATGAACTCCGGTTTCCTTCCCCAGTCCAAATATATGCACATTAGGCTAACTGGCTGTTCCAAATTGCCACAAGGTGTGAGTGTGAATGGTTTTGTATGTGTGTATCGGTTGGCCCTGTGATGGTCTGGTTTTGCCCAGTGTGAGTGACTGAGATTCATACCTTTGCTTTTAACCCTAAAATAAATTACATTTAAACAAACAAACAAACAAAAAAATTTAATAAAAATGAATGGAGATAAAAGGTAATGATTATGATAAATAATTTCTTTGCAAAAATGTACATTTTTCTATATTGTATTATTTTAAAGTGACTTTTGTGACGCAAATTTTTTATTTGAAGATTTAAGATTTTAAGATTATGATTAGAAGTAGTATTCTTTTATTATTATTATTATTATTATTATTATTATTAATAATAATATTTTATTATTGTTATTATTAATATTTTATTATTATTATTGTTATTATTATTATTATTATTATTATTATTATTATTATTGGAAAATAATGAAATGTCATTTAGTTTTTTATTTTTTCCACATGCAATCTTTAGCGTTAGTGTTTTCCAGGGCAGCTTTATGCTACATATCTACACTTCCTCCCATTAAACAGCTATTATCAAGTCCTCAGTTTGAAAAGCTCACCCTGTGTGACTGTGTAATCAGTGTCTTCCGGCTGCATTCGTTTGGCTTCTCCTGCATCCAGCATATGGCTCCTAGAGGATTAACTAACATGGACCTGTGCCATCAGTGGCCCAAAGACCCGACAAGAGGAGCCAAGACCTCCGATTGTATACAGCTGAGGAGGAAATCGAGATAATAACAGGAACTCTTTCTGAAAACGGCTAACAGATTACCCTCAAGGGCAAAACCGTATTTAGAATGAGCCCATTTGTACCATATGTTCATGAATTAATGTCATATGATGAAGGTAGGGGAAGAACAGTTTTAGTTAAATTTTGGAAGCTTATTGGTGGCCTTATGTGACAAACAGGGAGACTGATTGAACTCTGAGTCGCCTCAACAATGAACCATCTGTAATCAAAGAGGCAGCGCACCGACAGCTTTCACTAACATGTGCTAATCTGTGTGGCACATGGGCATGAAGTGGAATTAACACAGAGGAGGAAAATAAAGCGAAACAAATGAATTGGAGTGCTGTAAGGAGGAGGAGCCTCTTTGATGCTCTCGAACTTAAAAATGACTATAAAGTAAACACACACTGTTTAGTAAACAGACACTATAATGTAAACACACAGAACAACGGTGGCGTAATGGTTAGCTTGTCCACCTCAAAACAAAAAGGTCATGGGTTTGATTCCCGTCTCACCCGGGGGCGTTTCTGTGTGGACTTTGCATGTTCTACCTGTGTTTGCGGGTCACCCTGTATTGCTCGCCAGACTATCGCAGGGCAACACAGACACAACCATTCACACTCACACTTAGGGGTAATTTGAAAGAACAGTTAGCCTTTACTGGGCTTTGGACTGTCGGAGGAAACCAGACAACCTGGAGGAAACCCACACCTGCACAGAGAGTACATGCTAACTCCACACAGGAATGCTGCTGCAAAACAGGGGACTAGAACCCAGGACCCTCTTGCTGTGAGGCAGATGTGCTAACCACTACGCCATCATCTTCTCTGATGATGACGAGCCTGCGTCCTGCAGATTCCACATCTTATCTATGTTTTGGTTATTTAAATGTATCTTCAGTTCCAGTGTGAGACTGTGCCTGCGTGTGCAGGTGAGGCATCTCTGGAAGGGAACAGATGGAGGCGTTTAGTGAGCGCACCGCCTCGAACCTGTCACTCATTACCACGGTTTCGAGGAAGCGCCATATGCCTGGCTGGCACGCTGAAAGCCCTCCACCATGACATGAAAGTCAGCGCATTCTGGGACAGAATCAGAGAGTTGCTGCTGCTGCTGTTGTTGTTTTTGTAATTTTTCTCTTTTTTTTTGTTTTTTTGTGTTTGTCTTGTCAATAGATGTGAGATGTTGTCAGCCCAGGAAGTCTGTTCGCTGCTGTAACCGTCACTCAGGGTCTGTTTATGCGTCACGTTTTGCTGACTTCATTAGCGGGCCATGTGACACCACCCATCACGTTTGCTCAAAATATTAACCTAAAACACACCAGATCTGGAGGTGTCATACTAAAAAAAAACGTAATTTCATAAATAAATTCACCCGGTGTCCTTGCTCAGAGGGCATGGCGTGGTTGGGTTTTGTCAGGCTGACATGTTGGCACTCTGTAAGCTCCTGTGCTCTGTGGGAAGCCGTGGCATCTCTCGCCACCACCCTGCTGTGAAGGTTTTGTTGGCCATCTGCTTGTCGCTGGACTCCTGCAGACCCTAAAGGTTAGCTGGGTAACTTCTGCATGTGTGTCTGACATCACGTCACAACCTGGACACTTCAATCTGAGCTGGAGGAATGATTTAGCATAATTACACATATTTCCTGGGTTGGTCATGGAGCACTGCCGGTCAGGGAAGGAAGACAGGTTTGGTGTTACAGCAATGCATGTTTTATTCCTCTTATACAACCCTGTTTGTCAATAATTACATTTTTCTGTCCCTGAAGTTAAGTGGGTTTCCTCCGGGGTACTCCAGTTTTCTCCCGCCGTCCAAAGATATGCCCATTAACCTAATTGGCTGTTCTGAATTACTCCAAGAAGTACCTCCAGAAGATTGTGATGTCACGATCTATTCTATTCATGCAAATTAAATTCCTTGTGAATTTGGTATCACCTTGCAATTTTAGCCAATCGCCGCAAATGTTTTTACACAATTATTCAATTATTATAATCTCGTATGGGGCAATGGTGTAGCGGTTAGGGTGCTGGGCTCATTATCAAGCCGTCGTGGGTTCGAATCCCTGTTAGACCCCACAATGCTAAGACCCCTGGGCAAGGTCTTAACCAAAATTGTGCCTCTGTCCACCCAGCGGTATAAATGGTTACCAGTAAAAATTATTGGGAGGGTAACCTGCGATGAGCTCCTTCATGCTACAGAAGCCAGGGACAATCTCTGGCTCTAATGAGCCAGTTGGCTCAGGTTTAAAAACCTCAACAGACTTTAACTTTTATTCCCTCAAGTTATGCCATACGTCACCATACTTCACTTCCTTGTTTATGCTTTTGACATTAAGATGTGGCACATGTGCACAACAATTTTTAAAATTTTTATGTAACCCTGCAATTTCATTGTGATAAACAACTAAAAACATGGCAACATGCATTCCAGGTTGTTTGGGTTTTTTTTGTTTCTGATAATCTGCCACAAATTCTGCCATTTTTGGGGCTGCCTTGATGTGAATGTGAAAAACATACATTTCAAAGGAATGCAAAGGAAATGCCCAATGCATCATGGGTAAGAAAAGGGATACTATGATAATAATATAGTAGCGGCATCAAATGTTGTGAATCAAGTTTGTTTGTGTTATCATTTTAATCAACTACTTATACGTATAAACAGCTATTTTCACCACCAACTTTTATTTCACCTCCTGGTAGAGGTATTGAGATGAGCGGTTTTCCTGAAAAACTACCGAATGGATTTTCGCCAAACACGGTCAGTGTGTAACCCCATCTGAGACCTGGAAATGATTTGTTTTTTTGAAGGTCAAACTCATATAAAGTTCTCCGTGGTCTTTATTACAAAGCAGTTAAATTGGAGATATTCATAAGTCGCTCACTAAGGGGAGACATTTCATTATAACTATGCCAAGTTATTGCGTTTGTTACCATTCATCATTCATTCATTCTCTGAACCGCTTATTCCTAATTAGGGTCGCGGGGAGGCTGGCGCCCATCTCAGCGGACTCTGGGCGAGGGCGGGGTACACACTGGACAGCTCGCCAGGCCATTGCAGGGCCGCATTTGTTACCATGAAAATTTAAAATCGTAGCTTTTCCGTCTGACTGACACTGGAGACTCCTTCCATAAATGATGATTATGATAATGCCTCAAATGTTCCAATCAGATCTGAGTTGCATTTTTAATCAGCATGATTTTGTATTTATACATTCGAGTTATTATCTGACACATCAAAAGTTTAAATCTTATCAGAGCGATGCTTATTTTGCTCAGTCATTTCCTCCATGATATTTCCTGTCCTGTAATTGGATTAGTTCAATGTATCTCTACGTAAGTGTCCATTTTCACAATAATTTTTAATGCAATGATCTTTTACATCGCCCATACTGATATGATATCTAATGTTTAGTATTCACACGTCGTGTATCCACCCTTGCTCAGGAAAGGTATGCTATTTCCTAACACACCTGACAAGATGGTGTGTAAAGCAGCTGTGTCTCCAGCAGGCAGGATGCTGTTTTGTTATCAGGAACCTGTCGTCCTCTGTAAGAGTCCTCTTTTGTGCAAGCGTGGCCATTTACATGAGCCGAAGACAGCAAGAGACAGAGAGAGAGAGAGAGAGAGAGAGTCTTTGGTAGCAGCACGCTGACACGACTTTAATCCCTTACTACCATCATCATCATCCTTCCTCCCTTTCTTCCACTTCCTCTAATGTCAGAGCGGGGCCCTGGAGTCACACGGCCAGTTGCCACAGTAACCGACTCACCTTCCTCCTCCCTGTCACATCATCATCACACCTAAATAAGGCACAGAGAGAGAGAGAGAGAGAGAGAGAGAGAGAGAGAGAGAGAGAGAGAGAAATGTCTCAGAAATGGTAAAAAATTTGCTTAATTTTTTTTCTTCTTCCTTTTTGCATTTCCTTTTATTACTTTTTCGGTGAACAAAACAGCTGTCAAGGAATGGGAGGATGAGAAAGAGAGATAAAGAATGGAGTGTTTGATTTTTGTGTGTATCACTGAAAAAAAATAATCCCTTCACTTTACTTTAAATGTGTACATCGGTCCCACATGAACAAAATGTGGCCAACTGACGGGATTTTTTTTTCCGATTTTCAATAAGTCACGTCACTTGGCCACATTCTGATTAAGTGGGACCGATGTACACATTTAAATTAAGTAAAGTGAAGGAATTATTTTTTTCAGTGTAAATATATTTTTATATATCTTGGAGGGGACTAACTGGGGAACATCTGGCACGGCTGGCTAGTCCTTAAAATGCCCCATTTCTAATTATGGCAATAGAAGGTCCCCAGAAAGATATTAAGACATGTGTGTGTGTGTGTGTGTGTGTGTGCGCACCGAATGGTGTGGGGTAGGGGAGATATGAGGTGGGTGTTCCATAAATGACAACCCTATTTTTGCAAATTTGCAAGCTTCACAGGACAACATAAGAAGCTTCTTTGCAGACTGTGTGTGTGTGTGTGTGTGTGTGTGTGTGTGTCTTTCTTTTCCATCTGTCTTTGCTGTTTGGAGGGAAGCTTGTCCGCCCCGTCTCCCCGTCAGCACAGTAGGCAGGACTGCACAAAGAAAACGCTGGAGTTTGGCACCTGGGCGTTTAACCTGCATTTTGCCGCTCGCGCTGACAAGCAATTATGCTAAAGCTAAGCTCTAATTACAGCGGACAGTCGCATGCGTTTAGTGACTGGGATTGAAAAAAAGACGTTTTTACTGTTAAAACAAAAAAGAAAAAAAAGAGTTATTATAATATATATGAAGGAGGGTAAAAAAAGAAACAGAATTTCCAGCTCTGTGAATTGCTCTGCTCATAAATATTAGCCTTCGCCGTGTGTGCAGGATCGTCATCTAGATTAATTTAAAGAATGATTTTCTTTCTTGCAGGTATAGTCAGTCTGTCGTCTTTGCTAGAAAAAGGGCTGAATTGAGAACGGGAATGTATCCACACTACAAAAAAAGGAGGCAAAAAAGGAAACGGTGTAATTGTCTGTCACCACGGTAACATCTGATTCACATTGTTTAAAGAGAGCAGCTGCTGGAGAAAAGAGAGAGAGAGAGAGAGACAGACAGATGGACAGATAGATAGAGATGCACAGCTCTCCTTCAGAGAGAGACGGACAGAGAAATGCACAGAGGGAAAAGAGATAGAGAGAGATAGAGAAAGGTACACAAGCAGGGAGACAGTCAGGCAGAGAGAAATGCACAGGTAGAGACAGACAGAGAGAGAGAGAGAGAGAGAGAGAGAGAGAGGTGCACAAGCAGGGAGACAGATAGACAGACAGAGAGAGAGAGAGAGAGAAGGAGGGGAGAAGGATGCCCAGAGAGTCTGGTAATGAGAGAAGGCGATGCACAGAGGTGTGTGCGTGTGTGTGTCTGTGTATGTGTGTGTTTAGTAAATTAAAGAAGGATATAATAAACTCAGAAAACTCTTTATGCAGGAACCCGACAGATTTCCTCTGATTCAGTGTAAAATATAATCACATCATCACACAGCTCATCTTTTATTTTTCCAGAAAATTCGACAAAATGATTTCCGACAATAAACAAAAAAATGCTGAGTCACAGTTAAAGACCCCCATTAAATAAAATAAAATGTAAAGTGTCTGTCATAGAAATCTCTTTACTGGAGATTTACCGCGCGTTAAATGTGCTTGAGTGGCACAGCGAGCAGCTTGTTGACATGGCGAAGTGCTGTCCTGTGATCCCAAAGCATACATCGCCGTCTGCTCGCTCTCAGGCTGATGGAGACGGGAACCACCTCAACCGTGCACCGGGGGAATAGACAGCACCAGCGGTGCAATTAAAACGTTAGCATAATTGACAGGGCGTCATTGCACTCGAGTTCTCTGAGGAATACGGACGGTTGGGGGAGGGGGGTATTATTAGCAAGCGAATCTGGTCGTTAAAAAGCTGTTTCAGTCTGTGCTGACGCCACCACTGAAGCTCAAGATAGTCATGTAATGCAAACGTAAGCTATACGACCAAAGCATTAGCATTTAAAAAAAACATTTTCAAAATGACATGACCTGAAGTGGAATGAATTGTGTAGCACGCCTGAAAGAAGCTTAATCCTAATTAGGGTAACGGGGAGGCTGGCACCCATCTCAGCCGTCTCTGGGCGAAGGCAGGGTACGCCCTGAACAGCTCACCAGGCCATTGCGGGGCCAACACACATACAACCATTCACACTCTGTCTCACAACTAGGGGGGATTTGGAACCGCCAATTAGCCTGCTGTGCAAAAAGAAGTACCTGGAGAAAACCCACGCAAGCACATGTTTGCTGTGAGGCGAAAGTGCTAACCACTGTGCCACCGTGCCACCCCAACAGCATATCAGAAAACACATTTAATTTTTTTTGTCACTTTTGCAGTTTGTTGTTGCGTCTCCATGTCACCATGTCACCATGACACCTATATGTGATGCCAATGAAAGTAGTTAGAGGGCAGTAGAGAGCAATGTGATTAAAAATGTCAGAAAAAGCTAAACTAATTATGGCTGTGTCCCTGTAAGTTTTTAAATGCTAACAAACCAAATTCAAATTAAAATTCTTTGAGGAAGTTGCGGGAATGTGGCTGAGTGTGACGGGGTTTTACCAACCAACATCTTTGATCTGTCCTCTAGTAGGTGCGCTTCCGATCCTTCAGATGTAGCAAAGGTACTCAGGCAAATACGCCAACAATCTGTGTTGCCGCGTGTCTTCCGGCTAACTTCAACTACTGCCTCACCCTCAACCCAAACCCCTTCTGTAGCTTCTCCTGTTTGTTGACTCTTTACAAACTTGCAGTTGTTACTCCATGTCAGCTCTGTTGTTTCTTCGAGTCATCCTTAATGTTTGTCGATTAGCTTCATAAAAGATTCAACAGATCTAATTTAGCAGATGAGCTTGCGTTACACACTGGCGCTCACAGCACCTCTACTTTCAGCTCGACCCCAGAGGACATGCAACGGGAACGCTTGATCATCAGCACTCCCTCTCTTTCCTTCTCTCTTTCTCTCACTGAATATTTAATAATGTTGAATTATGGAGCCCCCTCGACCATAATGAAGGCAAATCAGACAATTAAAGTCGAGCGCCTGTGCCTTAAATCCTCCAGCTCTTAGCCGAGGGCTAAAACGATTTGAAGTGGTGCGTTTGTTTGATTGTCTAATCCTCTTGTCACTTCTCAGCCCCAGTCACCAGCTGCTTCCCAAATCTGCATGAAATCAAATGATCAGATGTAATAGCAGTTAGCATTCCAGGAGTTTGGTGTCAACTTGCATAATTTTAAAGTCATCAAAAATGTTCAAGCGCATCACTGTTACGCTGATTAAAACTAATATTTGGTAGGAAAGAAGCATTCTATATTATAATTAGCACTGTAGCAAGCTAGGTTTTCCATGCTAGCTAGCGTATACAGATAGATTTGTGTTCTTAGCTGACAAGCCTGGTGTGAGCTTTGCATTTTGTAGCACCATAATCCTGCATCTTGTGAGTTCTGAGATTCATTTCTGTTGACCACTGCTGTACAGAGTGGTTGTTTGTGAGGTTGTTTGACTAACTGTTGACTTTGTATCAACTCCATCCACTTTAAAAGACATATCCCTACACTATTCTGTACATTAGAAACAAAAAAACATATTAATAGCCGTTCACCTTCATTCTGAGAATGGGTGCGCATGTGTGTGAGTGCACGTGTGCACGTGGGCGTCCATACAGTAGCTCGTCGCCTTGCCAACAGCAGCAGCTGTCAACATCTCACTCTCTAATGGTGACAAATGGTACTTATTACATCAGTGTTAATTCGGTAGCATTCGCACGGAGACAGAGACGCTGATCCCACCCTGATCGAGCTCGGGCGGAGTAATTACAGCATGCACAGCTCATTTAAACCACTTATCCTGCCTACACTGTCACTTCCCTGCAGCACGTGTGCACAGGGAAGGATGATATGTCAAATTTATCATATCACGATACACCAGAATGTATCACGATACTGAAATTGTTAAGTAGTGCCGCATTTATAGGGTTTGTTTGGGAAAATCAGGTAAATAGCATCTCATTTACACCAACTGGAGTCAAACAGTCAAGAGGTATTTAATGCTAAAGCACAGCAGAGACCCAAAGACCCATATTGTA
>JAQMYF010000008.1:19103395-19116998 GCA_030014195.1 Neosilurus mollespiculum
TGATGTCATCAGGTCTTATATCATATTATGTCATGCCTTATCATGGCATCATGTCATGCCATACATATTCATATATGTAATATCCTACCATATTATGCACGACATATGTCATCATGTCATACACCATATCGGGTTACATGTATGCTCATGTTATATGACATCATATCCTATAACGCTGTCTTCTGATATTATATCATATAGCATGATACATTCATTCATTCATTCATTCATTTATATTTGCAACCACTTCATCCTATTAGGGTTTTGGAGAGGCCTATGTCAGCTGACTCTGGGTGAAGGTGGGGTGCACCCTGAACAGCTCACCATTCCATCATGGGGCAACATATACACAATTTGGAAGAGCTTATTAGCCTGATGTGCATGGCGTCATATTTTAGGAGGAAACCAGAGTACCGAGAGGAAACCCATGCAATGGTTAGAAATGGTCTTTGCTGAGCCCGGGACTCAAACCCAGGACCTTCTTGTTGTGAGGCGGACGTGCTAATTACTACACCCCCATGCCACCCAGCATGATATATATGTTTAATGATAAAAGGCATTACATTGCATTATTATATGACAGTATGCGCAATCTGATTGGTTGATGTGCAGGCGATAATTTGTGCATATCTACTTAGCCAGTTAGCGGTTAGCTAGCTGCACTGTACACTATGATTTTTAGCAGCTTCTGGAGAAGCATTCAGCGTTTGATAGTAGTGAGAAGATATACAGGAAATATTCTAAGGGATAAAGAGTTTCCTGCAAAGTACTCGCTGTTTGTCAGAAAACCAACCCAAAAGCTACCAAAGCTCTCACAGACACGGATGAAGGTGCCTTTTTCAGAAGTAGCCAGCTTGGGGATAGGATAACAGCACCCTGATGAGAATTAAAAATGTCCGCCATTTTAAAATGCTATATAATAAACTACTCATTAACCCCGTTTGCTCGGTCTGTTCAGTGAAGTCTCAGTCCTGGTCGTTTTGTACAGACCTGTAGTTTATATATCATGCATATAACATGCTATATCAAGTCATGTCATACCTATCTGTGTGTATTTACTGCACACATTCAAAGCGAAGCTGCGGGACGAGGTGCAGAAAGCAGCTGCACAACTGAGCAATGTATATCTAATGCCAGTGTAATCTCTCAGGAGAGGCGCCAAATGCTCCTGCTGCTTAAGGTAAGTGAGCTCGGGGGTGTGGGCGCTGTGTGATTACAGATGAGTGGAGATAGAAAGAAGAAAGTGTGTGTGTGTATGAGAGAGAGAGAGAGAGAGAGAGAGAGAGAGATAATTTCAGTCTCTGTTCCAGTGCGTGGAGAGAAAATGTGATTTAGTGTGTGTGTGTGTGTGTGTGTGTGTGTGTGTGTGTGTGTGTGTGTGTGTGTGTGTGTGTGTGGTGAGGGTGTGTGGTGAGCATGTGTGGGCGGACGAGACCCGCACTAATGAGCCTGAGATGGAGGAGCTGACGTTTCACACCGATGTAGTATTGCAGCTGGTATTTACGCTGCTGCCAATGCTGCCACTTCCAGGGAGAGCTCAACCAAAAAAAAAAAAAAGACTAATATGTTTTTTCTTTTAAATGGCTAGGCGTGGTGAAAAAACTAGCTTCTAGATCTGTAATAAATATATTCTCTACATAATTCCTTTCAGAAATGATGATGTACAGTATTTCCATATGGGCGGCACGGTGGTGTAGAGGTTAGCACGTCCGCCTCACAGCAAGGTACTGTGTTCGATTCCCAAGCTCAGTGCGGGTGTTGGAACAATTTGGAACTAGCTGTTCCAAATTGCCTCCAGGTGTGTTGTGTGAGTGTGAATAGTGTGAGTGTGTTCCCCTGCAATGGACTGGTGAGCTGTTCAGGGTGTAACCTACCTTCACCCAGTGTTGGCTGAGATAGGCTCCAATCTCCCAGCGACCCTAGTAGGATTAAATGAGTTATTAAGTGTGAGTGAATATTTTCATAAACTTAATCTCAGTCATTTGTTAATTTCAGACAATTTTTCTGGCCCGGAAATGATTTCCGGCCTATTGATCCCACCAGGTGGAACTAATTTCATCTTATCACTACCGCATCTGACTAAAATAAAAAATGAGAGAGAGAGAAGAACACCCCCGAACTGTCACTAAAGAATAAAATAACTCAACCATGACACACTTAAAGCCTTTTTTTATTATGATTCTTATCTGAAGTCATAAAATCTATGAATGAGGAGATGGAAATATAATATAATATAGTATAATAGAATAGAACAGAATAGAATAGAATAGAATTATTATAATATAATATAATATAATATAATTAATATAATATAATATAATATAATATAATATAATTCATATAATATAATATAATTCATATAATAAACTGTTGTCCTATTTTTATCTCTTATATATTGTATTTGAGATGTTGTTGTAAAAAAAAAAACATTCTTTAATGCTAATTACCCCTGCGGAAAACTAGCAGCAGGTATGAATAGGTGATCAGGGAGAGAAAAAAGCTCAGGGGTCAGAATAAGTCGTTAAATATTCACGCACACATCATAGAAACAGGTGGCCTGAGGTCAACATTTCAGCCGAGGTCATGCCAGCATCCTGATATTCTACTCCTATAAATAAAGCAGGTTGTAGTTGGATGTGCTTTTTCAGTTTTTAAATCCTTTCTTCTTTGTGAATTTGTGTTGAACGCTGATTCTCCCACAGGGCTGAGCAATATAATCATATAATATCAATAATTGCGATAAACTATATAACAATACACTTTTCTGCGATATTGATGATATCATGATCTTTTTATTGTATGAACTTTGTTTTTTTAATAACTAGAAACTCTATTGAAATTGAAAGCAAATAATTTTATACAAATGTTCACAGATGTTTGAAAATTAAAATGGCATAACCATTATTTATTTATTTAAACAAACAAACCCCCCCCCCCCAGTGCTACTGTTTTGCTGGAAGCTTCACCGCAAACCCAAATATCCTGAGACATGTTGTGCACTATTTATTTATTTATTTATTTATTTATTTGCCTTTTACCACTGTGCTGCAGGATACTACACAAGTGTATTCCTAAGCCCTGCCCTCTTCTGACTTTTATTATTGATGTCTTTCTTCATGGGTTTTAATGCTGTAGGCAGCTTGTCTGGTCTGGCAGTGGTGTAGTGAAGCGAGCAGAATGGTTGTTATTGACCACATTTCTGTGTACACCCACACATACAGAGAGAGAGAGAGAGAGAGAGAGAGAGAGAGAGAGAGAGAGAGCAGAAATCATCATCAGCTAGCAAGCAAACTAGCAAGCAAGCAGTTACGGCCCTATATTCTGTCAGCCCATTGGTCCGACAGCCCTAACCTTAACCCCAACCCTAACCCTAACCCAACTGACCTGAGTAGGGTGCCCAGCTGGTTTAAGCAAGGTGTCCATCTTATATGTGTAGGACTGTTGGAACAACAGCGTCCCCCAAGCAACCGTTATGTTTGCTAAACATAGCAAAAATAGCTTAGTTCAGCATTAAAAGACCTTTTATAAATATTAAAAATTATTTGATCATTACAGTTTTGTCATGGATATGAAGTTTATTAAATAGATTTAAATAAATCCTTCAAACGTAGGCTATGTATTGTTCTGTGTTAGCAAGACTTAGCTTAGCATGTTTTTAGCTTTAGCATGTTTTTAACAGATTTAAATAACAGATTTGGCAATTCATCAGGTCTAGCACCTAGCATAACTTATGTGTGAATATATTGTAAGTATTAATGTAATGTTTATTGAGGCTGTTTATATTTTGACTGTGTGCTACCTAAGTGTATTTAAAGTTAGCAAGGTTAGCAAAAAGATGTCACATATGTAATTGGGGGGGAGACGACGACAAATATTAGTCCACAGTAGCTATGTTGTAATATATAAAATGGCATATTTGGCATAGAGTGGCATGGTGACTTAGATGGATAGCATGTTCGTGTCACAGCAAGAAGGTCCCGGGCTCGGCGAGGGTGTTTCTGTCTGGAGTTTGCATCTTTTCTGCGTGCTTGTGTGAGTTTCCTCCGAGTTCTCGAGTTTCCTCCCACAGTCAAAAGATATGCACATTGTGCCCTGCGATGGATTGGTGAGCTGTTCAGGGTGTACTGCACCTTCGCCCAGAGTTGGCTGAGATAAGCTACAGCCTCCCCTCGACCCTAATATTATTAAGTGGTTTGGAAATTTATGAGTACATGAGTTTTGGCATAATTTTGAGAAGAGGAAAAAAAGGAAAGCGCATGGCTGCAGAAGCAAAGCTTTAAGATTAGCATTAGATTAGCATTTTTAAAATAACCCACCTTTATTTTAAATTTTTTTATATATTCTACATTTTTGAAGCTCATAAATTTGTCATAAAGCCATGAATCGGCATGAAATTAGTTTTAAATTAACGCTTGTTCCAGCAAGAGTTGCTTACATTTAGCTGGAAGGTGTTTAGCTCGCAAAATATTAATCAACCTTCAAGAACCTACTATAAAACATGCAGGGTTTTATTTTTACTCTTACCGGAGAGAGAGAGTTGGGGTTTTGGAGGGTGGCAGAAGAAAAAGGTGTGACTGAGCTTTTGAAGCCAAACTCCCAGGAGGTCAAGGAGGAACGGTGAGGGATGGGAGCGCAGAATTATTTACAGGAGGACAGGAGAGGGCAGGAGAATAGAGGTGTGGTGTTGCTCGGCAGATTTATTTGTTTATTTATTTATTTTCTTAGGATTGCTACAGACAATCGAGCAATAACCTGCCATTCCGACACGCTCTGAGCACTTCAGAGCTTCCTGGTATCAGATTAGCAAAACTGGGGCAGGTGGATCCTCCATGGCCTCCTGTGTAAATGCAGTCATATCCCGCAGCACACTTTTCATTTCACGCTCTCTCACAGACGAGATACTATAAAACCTAGCGATTAATAGCATGCTAAATAAATACGAACATGTCCTTTAGTTTGAGACAAGGTTATGCAGTTTAGTTTAGGGTGTTTTTGTGCAGAGTTTCCATGTTCTACCCATGCTTGCATGGGTTTCCTCTGGGTACTCCAGTTTGTACCTAAAGTGCAAAAACATGCACATTAGGCTAATTTACTGTGTGTGTAGGCCCTGCGGTGGGCTGGTGAGCGGTACTGGGTGTATTCTGCCTTCGCCCAGAGTCGGCTGAGATCCAGCTCTAGCTTCTGCACTCCTTATGAATGATAAAGTGTTTCGGAAAATGACATGACACTGAGTATAACCTTCTCTGTTCTCAAGATGTACCTCAGACTGGTAACGGAGATTCTAAATTGATTTTATCATATCAAGCATGATCGTTAATGGGCTATTTTATTGTTTTAAATTAGATACAGTGTGGTACAATGCAGCCCATTCATATATAAACCTGACAAATTGGCTGTATTTATAGAATCCAAATAAAAGCTGTTTTCATGCTCCATCAGTTATTTTCTCTCCTTTATTTCACTTCGTTATGTAACCCAGTGGTATATGTGGAGGATGCGGCATTTCTGGAGTCTCTGATGAGCACTTATCCCCTATGTCGCACACTTTTCCTTCCCTTTTAGTCACACATGACAAGCTATCTGCTTTAATGAAGCCACTCCTCATTCATTCAGAATGGAACAAAAATATGCTTTAAACGTGAGGCACTTAGCAGGGTGCCTAGCGGGATGTGGGAAAAAAAAACCTGAAATATTTTAAGGAAGATCAAGTACGTTTCTTTCTGTCACTTTAATCTCTTCAGGGGGAAAAAATATATGTATTTTAAAATAAGCATCTCATGATATACCAGAATTAGGGTTGAGCTGGCATTGATATCAGGTATCGCCATGGTGACGGCTATTTGGACACACATATCTCAGCACTTTTGGTGTAAAAATGCAGTATTTCTGGTCAGCACAGGCTATCAAAAAAAGTTATGTGGTCACCATAGAAACAGCAATGTAAGCTTATCTCTTATGGTTACCATAGTGACAACAAATCACAGCTGCTTGTCCAGTAACTTATTAAAGATAGAAAACATCTGAATATAAATCAAACCACAGACTTTTTTCAGTGGTATATGATAAAAACAGATACATGGGCTCAGGTTCCATCTTGGAGTTTCACATATTCCTTCCATCCATCCATTCATCCATCCATCCATCCATCCATCCATCCATCCATCCATCCATCCATCCATCCATCTATCTATCTATCTATCTATCTATCTATCTTCCTGTCTACCTGTCAGTTTATCCATCTGTTTTCTCTGTCTGCCTGTCTGTTCATCTGCTTTTTATCTAACTATCTATCTGTCTATCTGTCTGTCTTGTTTGTTTGTTTTTCTGTCCATCTGTCTCGCTATAGACTATAACATTGCTCTATCTGATTGAATGTAAAGTTGTAAAGTTTTTTTATGCACTCATGTTCATCTCACCATCTCTGAATGAACAAACAAAACAGTTCTCATAAATATTAATTTATATTTACAGACACGCTCACAAACAACACAAAAAACCCCAGTCTGCTCACCATCTGAAAATGCCTTAAAGATATCTTGGAACCCATGCTCTCTCTCTCTCTCTCTCTCTCTCTCTCTCTCTCTCTCTCTCTCTCTCTCTCTCTCTAAACTGGGTCAGTGCTTACAATAGCAGCGTTTTTTACCTCTGGCTCGTCCCACACTGTTTTTTTTTTTTTCTCATTCAGCACTAAACTGTTTACTTCTGCTGTTCAAGTGCATACATCAACACCCTCATACAGACATGCAGACACAACCCAACAGAAACAAACTCGACCTTTGTGTGAAATTTACACAAATCGTTTTTAAATATTATAAATATCATTTTGGAATTGTTTCTTTTTTAGAGTGATTGATTTATTGTTAGATTATTTTTATTTTTGACATACACAGGGAGAACATGCAAACTCCACATAGAAACGTCCTTTCCAAGCCCAGGACCATCTTGCTGTGAGGTGGATGTGCTAATTACTACACTACTGTGCCGACCTTTTCCAAATCTGCCATTTTAAATACCTCAACATAGCCACTGTGGGCTAATATTCGTTCTTTCCACAATTATGTATGTGACATATTTTTGCTAACCTTGCTAATTCTAAATACAATGAGCTAGCACACAGTAAAAATATAAACAGTCTGCATGCTAAAAACTACGCCACTGTGCCATACCATTATTATTATTATTTTTTTTATTATTATTATTATTATTATTATTATTATTATACACTTTAATTTAAGTTCAGTCTTATAGCTATCCTGTTTCATGTGTGTGGTGTTTTACTGGTCGCACCCCTGTTCATAAAGAGAGTTGGGTTGCCAGATTAAAGTATTCTTAAAGCTGGTTATTGTATCAACACTACTAAAACCCAGTATGTAATTTTTTTTTTTCTCTTCAAGGTCTTATAACACTCTACCATCCATTTTTTAAATAGATTTTCCTCTCTTGAAGATTTTACATATTTGCATTATACAAAGAACATCATCAGTTTCTTATTGCAGTTAATTGCTGTACCCCGGATATTAAATATAGCTCTTATTGCACCTCCACCCTTGAGAATTAATCACAAGACAATCTTTTCCAAATTACCTTCTCAATCACTCCTTATGCGGACGTCGCCTCTGGACGCCAGCTGAAGAGAAAGACCGCTTCAGGCTGTATTATTATTCTTCATAAAACTTGATGACCTCATCATCCTGCCGATCGCAGGAATTAGCATGATATTAACACATATGGTGTGAGCTATGGGCCACGTGAATGAACACGGCAGCTCGGTTTAGTCAGAAAGCCACTCTGGGGAGACTGGAGAGTAAAAATCAGCTTTTTTTAATGTCTTCCAGATTCACAGACAGAATTATGTAGAGGAGAAGTGTAATCTGGAGTAGCTGGCACTTAATAACATAATGCATGTGTGTGTGTGTGTGTGTGTGTGTGTGTGTGTGTGTGTGTGTGTTTCAGGACCTCGATTTCTCATAACGTCCACAGGAGCCTTGTACATCCTGGATGTGCAGAAGGAGGACGAGTTGTTCAACTACCGCTGCATGACAAGACATCGCTACACCTCCGAGACAAGGCAGAGCAACAGTGCGCGTCTATTTGTGCCAGGTGAGAGTCACACTGTAAAGAAACATTTGTTGCTTTGTTTCTTGCAAGTGTGAAAGAAGAGTAATGGTTTTGCTCAGAGGTCTTTCGCCGACTCACAGAAATTGAGATCATCCAGGTTGATGCTGCAGCCATCCGCAGCCAGTGCTTAAGCACGTGCTTACTTATACCCCTCTCTGGTTAGTAGTGGTGGTATGTGATAGGGAGGCAATACATGGTTGGTGGGAATAGGCTACGAATAAATCAGGAGGGAAAAAACAGAGACAAACACCCTCAGGAAAAGCTAGACGAGAAGTTATCAAATTTAAACAAATCACCACACTTTTGAGGTATATACACACAACTGCCACAAATTTACCCACATCCTAGAACAATGAACCAATGGTCACCTTTAAAGGAGTGGCCATCTTGGATAAACCAACCAACATCACCTTTGTGCAGTTTGGTATTGGTCCACATAGTAAGAAAAAATATGTGCTTTTAGGAGAAAGTCAACATAGCATGTCAACATAGCATATCAATATATTTTCCACGTCTTAAACTATTATACTGAATATGTATGCCTTTCATTTCATTTCTTTAGACCCCACAAACTCGGCTCCTGCAATTCTTGATGGCTTTGAGAAGCGAGAGGTCATGGCCTCACACAGAGTGGAGCTCCCGTGCAAAGCTTCAGGACATCCAACGCCAAAATACCGCTGGCTAAAGGACAACAGGCCACTGGAGCCAGACACACGCTTCAGGCAGAGCGTAACTGGTCTGCTGATCGAAAGAGCACAGCCCAGCGACTCAGGCAGCTATGTATGCGAGGTGTGGAACAGCTACGGAAATGCAGAGGTCATAGGCCGCCTTCTGGTGAAAGGTACTGTCTCTCTTTCATGCACTGTTGAAGCCGAAGGCATGCAATAAACATTAAGGATTTCATTTCTGTTCATCAAACCTATAATGCTAATGAAACATGAACTGAATTTTATTGGTGGGAAATGTAAACAGATTGTGTGGGCCAGTGGGGAGTCCATTACAAACCACAGAGCATTAAATGTTTAGTGGAAATGATAAAAAGTTCATGGCAGTGTTTATCCAGGGAAAGTTATGAGTATTCAGTCAGATTATGCACCTGCTTAAGTTGATTTTTTTAAGACAATTTATAATGGAAATGAGTTCCTCCGCAGTTGCCCGATGTTTCAAGAGTAGCACCTGAGACCACTGCCTTTAAAACCAATCATGCATCTACACTTATTTAATTTGTACGACACGCTTATCCTTAGCAACAGACGGTTATATATCATTTATACAGCTAAGCATTTGAGGGTTAACGGTCTTGAACCCTCGACCTTCTGATCACCACCCCACAGCCTTAACCACTAAGCCACGATTGCCCAGTTTCATTTCATTTAAGTTTAATTTGCTTCATCAACTCCATGTTTGTTTAGAACCGCTGCGGGTGGTGGTCAGCCCCAGGAAGGTGAAAGGCAGCGTGGGTAGCCAGGTTTCCTTGACCTGCAGTGTCACCGGTTCAGATGAGTACGAGCTCTCCTGGTACCGCAACGGCGACAACATCAATGCTGGCAGTGGTGTCTACATGAACGGAATCAACAAAGAGAACCTGGTGATGGACGGCATGGCCAAGAGCGACGGAGGAGCTTACCAGTGCTTTGCCAGGAAGGGCAAGATCTCAGCTCAGGACTTTGTGCAAGTTATTTTAGAAGGTCAGTATGCAGTGTGGCATTTTTGGTATTTCGGGGGTTAATGTGGCACCCAAAAAATTGCAAAGGGTGCTTGCGTGGGTTTCTTCCAGGTAGTCTAGTTTGCTTACACAGTCCAAAGACATGTACATTAGGTTAACTGGCTGTTCCAGTTTGCCCCTAGTTGTGAGTGTTGGTGTAAATGGTTGTGTGTGTTGACCCTGCAATGGACTGGCAAGCTGTTCAAGGGTGCCACAACTTTACCCAGATTCGGCTGAGATTTCTCATAGAAATACTCTTTATATATTTTGACAGACGGTACCCCCAAGATCCTGTCGGCATTCAGTGAGAAAGTGGTGAGCCCCAACGAGTTCGTCTCCTTGATGTGTCACGTGAAAGGGACACCACAGCCAGTGGTGACGTGGGCGCTGGACGACGACGTCGTGATGAAGGACAGCCGCCACCGCATGGGCCACAGCATCACGGTCGAGGGGAATGTCGTCAGCTACCTGAACATCTCGCACACGCAGGTCCGCGACAGTGGCGTCTACCGGTGCACATGCAACAACTCGGCGGGCACGGTCTCCTACCAGGCTCGAATAAACGTAAGAGGTGCTTGTCAGATCAGCTCCTCCGAAAACACACACACTCATACACAAGTCACACATGACTTTAGCTTCAGCTCCATGGTTCTTATCGTAAGTTCCTGTTAGTGAATTCATCACAGAATCAGGGTTGAAATGTTTTCCACTGTGAAGCATCACGTCTATAATCTATAACTTTTGATGCTTTAAAGACTCAGTGTGCAAAAAAATGGCATGTTTGTCCAGATTTTCTATTTAGGGTGAATATCAAACGATACATCACGATAACTTCACTCAGCATATTTGAAAATATATTTTAGATCCCATTCTCCCCCTCCACCATCTTTCTAGGTCCTGCTGACATTCGCCCCATGAAGAACCTCACTGCCATCGCCGGCCGGGACACCTACATCCACTGCCATGTCATCGGGTATCCATACTATTCCATCAAGTGGTACAGGAACTCCAACCTGCTGCCATTCAACGACAGACAGCGAGCGTTCGAGAACAACGGCACCCTGAAGCTGCTGAATGTGCAGAAGGAGCTGGATGAGGGCGAGTACGCCTGCCATGTCCTTGTCCAGCCACAGGTCTTTAAGAACCAGAGCGTCCACGTCACTGTGAAAGGTAAAGGACTTGCGATGGAGACCAAGATGGAGAGAAATTACCAATTAAACTATGAAAATATTAAATATATAATACTTTTCCTTTCATGATTATACCCCATGCACCGGCATAATTCTATTTATTATTAGCTGTAGAATACTATTATTATTTAGTAGAAGTATTCGTCCTGCAAGTGTACTGAATAATTAGGTGCATGTACAGCCCATAAAGTTTAATATAATTTGTTTTTCTGCTATTCTTCTTCCTTCTCCTCCTTCTCAGTCCCTCCCTTCATCCAGCCCTTTGAGTTCCCACGTTACTCCATCGGTCACAGGGTCTTCGTTCCCTGTGTGGTGCGTTCAGGTGACCTTCCTATCTCTATCAACTGGGAGAAAGACGGAAAGCCCATTAACGCCAGCCTGGGAGTCACCATCGACAACATCGACTTCACCAGCTCACTGCGCATCTCCAACCTGCAGCGGGTTCATAACGGGACGTACACCTGTATCGCCCGAAACGATGCTGCCGTCGTCAAATACCAGAGCCAGCTTATTGTCAGGGGTTAGGAGGACACGCTTTATTCTCCACCACTTTGATTCATTCCTCATTCCATGTTCTATGGAAAATAATGGATAAGATGTTCAGATGGTGTAGCATGTGTTTGAGAAATGTTCTTACTGTTCTCCTGGGTAGTTCCACCAAGATTCACCATCCAGCCCAAAGACCAGGATGGGATCTATGGGAAAGCGGTGATCCTCAACTGTTCTGCTGATGGAGAACCTCGTCCAACTATAGAGTGGAAATACTCTAAAGGTATACGTTTACGTTTCTAAACTTAGCAGTTGTGAGGTTCTCTGAATAAAGCAGCAGTGGGGTTGTCTGAATAAAACAGCAGTGAGGTTCTCTGATTAAAACAGCAGTGAGGTTCTCTGTTTAATACAGCAGTGAGGTTCTCTGATTTAAGCAGAATTGAGGTTCTCTGATTTAAACAGCAGTGAGATTCTCTGATTAAAACAGCACTGAGGTTCTCTGAGTAAAGCAGCAGTGAGTTTCTCTGATTAAAGCAGCAGTGAGGTTCTCTGAGTAAAGCAGCAGTGAGGTTCTCTGATCGAAACAGCAGTAAGGTAGCAGTGGTATTCTCTGATTTAAGAGGTTCTCTGATTAAAGCAGCAGTGAGGTTTTCTGATTTAAGCAATAGTTAGGTTCTCTGAGAAAGACAGCAGTGAGGTTCTATGATTAAAGCAGCAGTGAGGTTCTCTGATTAAAGCAGCAGTCAGGTTCTATGATTTAAGCAGCAGTGAGGTTCTCTGAGTAAAGGAGTAGTGAGGTTTTCTGATTTCAGCAGCAGTGGGGTTTTGTGATTAAAGCATTAGTAAGGTTCTCTGATTAAAGCAACAGTGAGGTTGTCTGATTAAAGCAACAGAGAAGGTTTCTGATTAAAGCAGTAGTGAAGTTCTCTGATTAAAGCAGTAGTGAGGTTCTCTGATTAAAGCAACAGTGAGATTCTCTGATTAAAGCAACAGTGAAGTTCTCTGATTAAAGCAGTACTGAGGTTCTCTCATTAAAGCAACAGTGAGATTCTCTGATTAAAGCAACAGTGAAGTTCTCTCATTAAAGCAGTACTGAGGTTCTCTCATTAAAGCAGCAGTGAGGTTTTCTGATTGAAGAAGTAGTGAAGTTCTCTGAATAAAGCAGCAGTGAGATTCTCTGATTAAAGCAACAGTTAGATTCTCTGATTAAAGCAACAGTGAGGTTTTCTGATTGAAGCAGCAGTAAGGTTCTCTCATTAAAGCAACAGTGAGGTTTTCTGATTGAAGCAGCAGTGAGGTTCTCATTAAAGCAACAGTGAGGTTTTCTGATTACAGCAGCAGTGAGGTTTTCTGATTAAAGCAGTAGTGAGGTTCTCTGATTAAAGCAACAGTAAGGTTCTTTAACTGAAACAGCAGTGAGGTTCTCTGAGGAAAGCAGCAGTGAGGTTCTCCAAATAAAGCAGCAATGAGGTTCTCTGATTATAGCAGCAGTAAGGTTCTCTGAATAAAGCAGCAGTGAGGTTCTCTGATTAAAGCAGCAGTAAGGTTCTCTGAGTAAAGCAGCAGTGAGGTTTTCAGATTAAAGCAGTAGTGAGGTTCTCTGATTAAAGCAGCAGTAAGGTTCTCTGAGTAAAGCAGCAGTGAGGTTTTCTGATTAAAGCAGTAGTGAGGTTCTCTGATTAAAGTAGTAGTGAGGTTCTCTGATTGAAACAGCTTTAAGGTTCTCGAATTAAAGCAGCAGTGAGGTTCCCTGATTAAAGCAGTAATAAGGTTGTCTGATTAAAGCAACAGTGAGATTCTCTGATTAAAGCAACAGTGAGGTTCTCTGAGTAAGACAGCAGTGAGGTTCTATGATTAAAGCAGCAGTGAGGTTCTCTGATTAAAGCAGCAGTCAGGTTCTATGATTTAAGCAGCAGTGAGGTTCTCTGAGTAAAGGAGTAGTGAGGTTTTCTGATTTAAGCAGCAGTGGGGTTTTCTGATTAAAGCAGTAGTAAGGTTCTCTGATTAAAGCAACAGTGAGGTTCTCTGATTAAAGCAACAGAGAGGTTTTCTCATTGAAGCAGTAGTGAAGTTCTCTGATTAAAGCAGTAGTGAGGTTCTC
>JAQMYF010000008.1:19118980-19135724 GCA_030014195.1 Neosilurus mollespiculum
GTGATCGATGACACAGTGGAATAATCCACCATGTGTGAAGTGTGTGTGTGTGTGTGTGTGTGTGTGTGTCTCCTCACGTTGTGTTGCTGCACATGCTGCAGGTCCCTGAGGTTCACGGTTGTTGTTTTGATTCTCAGTGCCACCGTCACTGTAACCCGAGCCTCCCCGAGTGTCCTGACCAGCTCTCCACGGCTCTCCTCGCAGTGTGTTTGCTTCATATGAGGCCCTCATTAAGCACTGTGTTTGTATCAGGACTTGCTCCATCCCAGGCGGAGGGACAGGATGTTTACTTGTAACGATTAAAAATACATACATTGCAAATTTTAAAAATCTATATACAAGTCATGGGGCTGCACGATGGCGCTGGTGTTAGCACGTCCGCCTCACAGCAAGAAGGACTGTGTTCAATTCCCAGTCTCAGGCATTTCTTTGTGGAGTTTGCATGTTCTTCCCGTGCTTGAGTGGGTTTCCTCTGGGTACTCCGGTTTTCTCCCACAGTCCAAAAACAGGCATAGTAGGCTAATTGGCTATTCCAAATCACCCCTAGGTGTGAGTGTGAGTGTGAATGATTGTCTGTGTGTTGGCCCTGCGAAGGCCTGGCGAACTGTCCAGGGTGTACCCCGCCCTTTCCCAGAGTCAGCTGGGATGGGCACCAGCCTCCCTGTGACCCTAATTAGGATTAAACGGCCTAGAAAATGAATGAAAATTAAATATACAAGTCATGTCTGTACTAAGGGCTAACTATACACGGTGAAGTTGGCTTAAGGAGCATTGTCTTATGTTATAGCTATGGTTTGTTTATTCCTTAAATACAGAAATGTTTCTAAAAACTCGATCCAGACTCATGCAGATTGTATTCGAGTCAGATTCTAATCTAATCTGTCATAATCCATACTTTTTGTCGTAATAAGGCACTAGGCTGCATTACTTAGCCTTAACTGGGGGAGAGTCTATGTTCTGACAGCCCTACTCATACACGATGGGCACCTTGCTTAAATCAGTCTGGCACCCTATTGAGTTCAGTTGGGTCTGGGTTAGGCTTACGGTTTGGGCTGTTGGACTAATTTGCTGTAACTCTCGGACCAATGGGCTGCCATCTTAACATCCAGGCTAAAGTGCTAAAGGATGTGGTTCCTGAATACCATTAAATGAATGAAATACTTGTGAATTGCCATCTAGTGGCGGTCTGGTGAAATAACACTCCTGCACATGTTCACCCATGCATTTCAAACATGGCCACTTGCATGTGTACCTGAACACAATAAAAATGCATCCACCTTGCACATAATTGTTCTTTTTTTATAATATCCTTGTGCATTTATATTTGACAAAGTACAATGGCTTTGAATTGTAAAATTATGCATAAAGGCCTTTAAAAATTTTACACTTTTTTTTAATTCCTAAAAAGTAATGGCGTATTTCTTAACAGGAAATAAGATGAGATACAGTTTTACAATTATTTGCTGAAAGTGAGGTGGATGTTCTTTCTCAGGGACTATTCAGAGATATCCACCTATCCTGAGGTGAATAACTGTTTTAGTATATACTACATGGAAACATAGGAAACTATCAAGTAAGCTAAAACAAGCTTTTTATGCTTTATTTATGTATTTCTAAACAACCCTAATAAGGATTAAGCAGTTCAGAAAATGATGATGATGATGATGATATTTAAAATGGAGGGAATTTGTGTTTAATTTTAGTGTTTGTAAAGTATTTTTAGTATTTAATGCAAAACCTTTGTTAAACGTGACAAATTCTTCCTTTTACGTGGCTATAAGGAATTTCTCCTAATTGCGATGAATTTAATTCCACTTCCTGTAATTCCAGTTCTAATTCCAATTCAACATCTAATTCAATTCAAATTCCAGTTCGTCAAATGAATTGATTTGAAATTTCAAATTCGGAATTCTGCACAAGCCTGTTTTTAAAGCATGACATTGATCACACATGCTCAATTATGGCATCTTTTTAGCAGTGTTATATAATGGCCATATTGCAAAGGTATTTTGCTACATTTCTAGGATTTCAGGATCACAAACCGTGAGTTTTTGTCCGCCATTATGATTTAAGTATTATCCCAATTGTACAAGGTGAATAATGTCTTTTATTCTGAGATAGCAAACCAATCAGATCATGCTATTCCTGTTTGTGAATAATAATGAGAATGTACACTGTATTATACTGGCTGGATTTCAGTGGAGTCTCAGTTGTTTATTAGTACTGCTTTAATTCCAGTTCCTTCAGCAGTTATGCTCTTAAAATATTTTTAGCCGTAACAGTTTTATGCTCACGCACACAGACTGGACTTAATTAGTTTCCAGCATTAGTCCAGCCCTCTAAATCACTTACTTCCCCATCACATTATGCTAAACGCTGGACTAAATTACACTGCTAATGGTGATTCTTCAATGAAGTACCTTTTATATCTGGCGAATGGTCTTCTATCCTGCTTTAAACATGCTCATCTAAGACACATTGACAAGCAATCATTGTTTATTGGTGTGGGTTAGGACCAATTAGAGCGATTGCGGCTTTTATGGAAAGCCTCGTGACGCTAAAACATTTACATAATGGAGCAGTAGACTTGCATGTTTATTCATTTGGCAGATGCTTTTATCCAACAGTGTAATGAGTGCAGCTCATTACAAGCCAGAAAATCATGAGACGTCACTTTTACGAGGCTTATTTGCAGATTTATTTAATTATATCGAGTCCAGGATGCTCAGAATTGTAGAAAGATTGTCTTCACTTGATGCTTGGTCATCGCGCTCTATCTGGTTCTCCATAAAAAAGCCTAATTGTGCAGTAAAGTGCATGAGCAGAAGATAGCCAGCTCCTCCACTTAACCAGTCACCTCCATGTTCACCCGCGGCATGTAGAGCCAAAGCACACGTACACAACAATCTCGTCTTCCAAATTGCCCAATGAGGCGCAGCAGTATGGCCTACATTCCCAGCATGCACACAGTCAGTCCACCTCATCCTGTTTATATACACAGTGATGCTTAAAAGTTTGTAAACCCTTTAGAATTTACTGTACTTCTGCATGAACATGATTCAAAAGAACCTCGTGTAAACTACAATAAGATACCTGGTCATTTATTTAATTATGAAAATTGATCTAATAGGACATACCTTTGAGTGGCTAAAGTATGTTAACCCCTAGGATTAGCTACTCAATTTATCCCCATTTATTCCCACCTGCGGCTGGGAGCCCACGTAATAGTAATGGCTCATGATCTCTTCTCTGTTAATCACACGTGACGTGGCTAATCATGGGTTTCTGTGAGCTCATGCACAAAAGGGACGGATAGTGCTTTCCTCCGGGTGTGTTTGTTACACTGCTCCTGAATGTTCATGCACAGCAGTTTGGACAAATGCTGTCAGCTGGCATCATGTGCCTCAGATTAAGCACATGCTTGCCTGTGCCGTCCTTGGTTGGTAGGTGTCTGTGTTAGGTGTCAGTGTAAGTACTCCTTGATGGGTAGGAATTGGCTATGACTAAATTAGTTTTTTTTTTTTAATCAATATGATGATAATTAAGTTGGTGCCATGTTTTATTTAAAGGGGAGACATAATGCATTTTACTTTTTTGACCCATAGATGTTGTTTCAGTGTTGAATACCACCCCCCCCACCCACCCCCACTGCCCCCATGCCCAGCGGTATCTCCAACACACTGAGCATGAAGTTTTGAAACGACCAATCAGAGCAGAGTAGGCACAGAGGAAGGAAAGACAATAAATGGGAGGAGGAAGCCAAACAGGCCGTCCAGCTCACACACTCAAAATCATGGTTTTAGCCGCTTCCTGAAGAACTGTGGAGTTTTTTGGATTAGGAATCAAACTTTGGTGGTCCGCTGGTGTCTGAAATCAAAAAAAATAAAGATCTGAAAATGGGGATAATAGCTGACCTTTAAGGATATATGTAACATAAGAGATGGTTCCTGGGTGGACTGTAATACAGTAGTGAAACTGAGGGGGGCTACTTGTATTGCATCACAAAGCACTGTTTCTTCACATCAGTGGCGAAATAATAATAAAAACTCACTCATTCAGTCTTTTCTTTAGGTTGAATTGACTTTTTTTATTTACTTATATGTTTAATCTGTACATCTGTATGGTGTTTCTCAGCGTTTTTTGATGTTTTGGTAATGATGCGACAGTGTAAGAGCCAGTATCTGATTACAAACAAAACTGATTAGTCTATCAAATGTTTTGATACCGCATGCAGCTGTTGAACAGCTGGATCAGAACATGTGAGAAAATTATGTTTATCTGGCAAAGTTTTCCCAACACGTTTTTACAATCCTGCCTTCCGCCTTCTTCCTTTAAATCCACAGCTTAAGTGAAGTGACATCATGATGTCTGACGGATTGAGGCAAAAGGTCAAATACCCATGCGACAGGCCCAAATGACCTTGTTAATGTAATTAAAATGAAAAACCACTCTCTATGTAGAATTGCGATGACTTGACTCCAATTAATGCACGATGTGTGTTTTTGGGGTTTTGGGGAATGAATGAAAACTTCATCTCAATGCGTATTTTCCTTCGCGATACGAACATGAGCAGCAGTTTCTGAGAGCCTGTGGAAATCAATCCTGCGTGTTTGTTCTATTCTTGTCATCCATTGACGAGAGAGAGAGAGAGAGGAAGAAAGAGAACGCCCTGGAGCTGGTTGGCATGGTAACATGTCCAGGTGAAAGGGGGATGGGGGCAGAGGAGGGGAATGAAGAAAAACAGAATGGATTCCCTAAGGAGCAAATGCTAAGCAGAGACCACAAACTCCCATCACACGCTCATGGCCCTGACGGGCTTCTTTCAACCATCAGAGAAAAAAAGGGGCAGTTCGATTGGTTTTAATACTTCTTTGACATTGGAACTAACCAGAAAATATAAATATGCAAACGTATGTTGTGATTGGCATTTTTTATGCTAGTTTGTTGGTATTTACAATAGTCAGCACAGGGGGACAATGTTATAGGTATGTATAGTATATAGTATGTAGGAGTTGGGAATTGGGAGTTGGCAAAGAAGTCAAATGAGGTTTTGCGGTCAGCCTCAAAAAATAAAACAACAAGAGCATATTTACTCACTCACCAATTTTCTTTTATTCTCAATATAATCGATATCGTGTTTTTAGAGTCGCAGGGAAGCTGAGACCAATCCCAACTGCCTTTGAGCAAAGGCAGGGTACACCCTCACCAGTACATTGCAGGGCCAACACAGACACAACCACTCACAATCACACTCACACCAATCCAAAACAGTCAATTATCCTAATGTGCATGTATTAGGACTGCAGGAGGAAACTGGAGTACCCAGAGGAAACCCGTACAAAATACACAAAATATACAAAAAATACAAACTGCACACTGAAACACCCTTACCAAGCCCAGGACTCAAACCTAGGACCGTTTTGCTGAGAAGTGGACGTGCCAGCCACTACACCACTGTATCGCCACCTTGATCTAATCTCCACTTTATCACTTGGGACTAATTCCTTCTTCATCCATCAGGACTCTTGAGCAACATTTTCTTGGATTATTGTTTTCCAGAGATTTGGCAATTAAGTAGCAATCCGATGCTCAGTTTCGGATTGCTCAGTAATGCTCAGTTTATATTCATGAATACTTTTTTATCTTTTAATGCTGTGCATGCACCAGTTCACTTCAAGGGATATTTATTCACCTGATGGCCCAGGAAAAAGGGGGGAGAAAAATCATTAAATTCCCAGCATGCATTGCTAAGCCCATACTTGTCCTCTTGCTTTGTGAAGAGCAACTTTTGCATAATTGAGGCTAAATGATTCCAATTAGAGGTGTAAAAGAGGTGTGGCTTATTTTTGTGTTGGTTCATACTGTATATACTTAGATGTAGGATTTCTCATTGCTGAAAAGCAGGTGTGGCCTAAGATTAAGGTTAAGATCATAGAGGTTTAATATGTTATTACCTCTGCCAGGAGGTTATGTTTTCACCGGTGCTGGTTTGTTTGTTAATTTGTTTGTCCATTTGTTTATGTGCAAGATAACTCAAAATGTAACACACAGGTTTTTGCTGAATTCTTTTTCTGGAGCAGCGAGTTGTACAAGTAATATACAGTTAAATTTTGGAGGTGATCCGTGCATGGGATCATGTTTTTAAAAAATCCCAAAATCCTGTAAAAAAAAAAAAAAAAGGTCTATTGTTTAATATGCACCAAAATGAGACGACCACTAGGGGAAGACATTTCATTATAACTAAACCAAGTTATAATAATCCATTTGTGCCTGATTGAGACACCTTACACTCCATGAGTGCTTCTCTAGGTTTTTTAAATAATATAATGTTTATTACACCCTGGTTTGATTTGTCAGGCCTCCAGACTACTATAATTACAAATGCCTCACACTCATCATATATAATCTTTTTCTTCAGCTATTTTTTAATAGTGATTTTATCCATCTTTAGCCAGAGGCTTGTACAAGTCAATCACTACTACACAGTCTGTAATGGAGATGATGAAGAATAAAACAACACTGTTTCTGAGAGTAACATAATAATATAATCAGGAAAACATGAGTTGCTGCTGATTTTGCTCGGTAACCTTTAACAAGTGAAGCAAACGCTAAATATAACTAAGGATTAAATATAGGAACATGAATAACTGTGCATATCCATGTGTGTGTAATGGCTTCTTTCTCTGAGCTATAGATTCTGTACCCTTCTGTTTCATTACGACTCGTCAATACTTCCATTACACTCCCGTCTCAGTGCCTCGAGGGCAAAGCATTTTAAACTAGGCTGCTGAAAAAAAGGTCCATCTGCGGTCCTGTGCTGAGGAAATCAAATATGCAGGTGCACACAGAGAGGCAGTGTGTTCATGTGTAAATCTTCATGAAAGCACATTACATGGCAGCCTGTATTTTTTATTTTTTTGTTCATTTGTCCATCCATCCATCCATTCATACATTCGCCAAATCACTTAATCCTACTAGGATTGCAGGGAGGCTGGAGCCTATCTTAGCCGACTCTGGGTGAAGGCTTGGTACACCCTTAACAGCTCGCCATTCCAACGCATTTTCAACACTCACACAACCATTCACACTCATACTCACACCTAGGAGCAATTTGAAAGAGCCAGTTAACCTAATGCGAATGTCTTTATACTGTGGGAGGAAACCGGAGTACCTAGATGAAACCAATCAAGCATGGGAGGAACATGCAAACTTTACACAGAAATGCGCTCTCCGAACATGGGAGTCCAACCGTTTTTGCATGCTAACCACCACACAGATGCGCTTCCCTTGTTTGCTTGTGTGTTTGTTTATTGATGAAATCATTAATAGTTGAAAATACAAGTGCTAACAAAAGCTACCATGTTTTTTTCTCTGAAATATTTCACAAATTGAAACTTTAAGGAACCCATACACTAGTGAATATTTGATGTGTTTTACCTTTCATTATCAGTTCATTTTGGCTGAATATAAAGGTTGCCTGGTAAAAACCACCCCAACTCACAGTTCTCTTATTCACCTGTTTTACTTCTTGTGTTGGTTCTATATCTGTTTATAATAACAATGATAACATTACCAAGACCATGTGACCAGAGGAAAGATCTTGTGCATGCACGATAACTTGGCAATGCGACACTGACTTGTAGGAAGTGGAAAAGTCCGAGATCAAATGTTAAGAAACAGAAGAAGGCAGAAAAAAATGGTGATTATGAGTATCATGGCGCCTGGTGCAGGGGTCATTGATACTCATGTACAGAAGTATGCGAAGGGTTTCAGAAAGTCATTGTGGCTGATCTTTATTTTATTTCCAAGAGATAACACTGTATTTCATCTTTATTTAATATATCTGGGAAGTGGAATGGGCCCCTTTAATATACCTGGGAAGTGAATAGGCCCCTTTAATGTTGCTGTTGTTGATGTCTTCACGTTCTGTTGGTAAAACTAAAGAAGTCCACCAACATGGGTCCAGTTTTACACAACATAAGGGAAGTTGTGCTCCAACAAACACACTCAGGGTTTTATTTAATAAGCACTGAGTCATCTTTAAGTTTGTCTTTTTTGGATATAGATATATACACCACATTCCTCAACTGGTTCCATTTATTTTTCTGAGCACAAGAAAAAAAGACAACTTCAGATGATAACTCAATGCCTTTTTCCCCTTTATGTATCCAAAAAGCCCAAGTTGAATAAAAGATGAGCTGTAATCAGCTGGAACCCTTGAGCTGACACATTGAATAACATCACACATGCACTGGTGCATTAACCAACTCCCCACCATAAAATGGCTGTTTTATGGGGTAGGAAACAACACTGTGACTATATACAGTACTATGTGATTACTCTGACTGTATACTCTAAATAATAAACATCATCTATTTTGGTAATGATAGTAAAATATATAGAACATCTAAGGAAACTCAATACAACAAGCAAATGCTAAATACTGTATTCTCACTCCACTGATCTGACTCCCTCCCACTTCATTTATGTCTCAGTACCAGCCATGATCACTTCGTACCCCAACAACACATCTGCCACCAAAGGCGAAAAGATCGAGATGAGCTGCAAGGCCCACGGTGAAAAGCCCATCATGGTGCGCTGGGAGAAGGAAGTGGAGAAGGAGAAGCAGTCGCATATCATAAACCCGGACATGTGGAGGCATACGGTCACTGTCAAGAAGGTCGGAGAAGAGGTCATCTCTACTCTGGAGGTATTGCAGTCAATCCTTCATGTTTGTCTTACTGTACATCTTCCTCTTATAACCAGGAAAATGTGACTTGGTAATGAAATATGATGCAATGCAGCCGACTAGTGGTTGTGCCTGGAATTACAGGAATCGAAGTAACAGAGATACAGAGGTCTATGAGGAGATAAAGGACAGCCATGGGTCAATTTGTCTTTACTGAGTAGTCAACACAGTGGAGCCAAATTGAAAAATCTACTATATTTGCTCTATATCCGTTTATTAGATCTATCCAACCTTGAGGGAGGACTCTGGGTTTTTTTCCTGCCACGCAATCAACTCTTACGGTGAAGACAGAGGCATCATTCAGCTTACAGTTCAAGGTAAAGACTTGAGAACTTCTTCGTTAAAAAATAAAAGTATGTACACTTGCTTACTAGGGTCGTGGGGAAGCTGAAGCCTATCTCAGCCATCTCGGGATGAAGGCCGGGTACACCCTGAACAGCTTAACAGTTCATTGCAGGGCCAACACACACAGAGATCCATCTACCCACACACATTTACACCTAGGGGCAATTTAGAACAGCCAATTAGCCTAATGTGCATGTCCTTGGACTGTGGGAGGACACCGGAGTACATGGAGGAAACCCACACAAGCACGGGGAGAACATGCAAACTCCACTCAAAACCCTCTGACCTTGTAGTAGTAGGTCAGAGAGCCCTTGTAAACTCTCCATGACTTTTTAACTGTGACTTTACCTTGTATCTCAAAGCTGTTGTATCATTGTTGGCCACCATGTTGTAAAAGCAGAATCACTTTTTTATTAATACAATTTACACTAGTTTTGTTCTTCCTAAACTGTAAAACAGCAGTCTAGATGTTATGATTTAAAAAAAATCTAAATATGTACTTTAATTACTCACTCTCTCACCAAGCAACTTAATACTATTAGGGTCACAGGGAGGCTGGATCACAGCCGACACTGTGTGATGGTGGGGAACACCCTGAACAGCTCAGGGCAAACATACACAAACATTCATGCTTGCACTCAAATCCAGGTGCAATTTGTAACAGTCAGTTAGCCTAATGTGCATGTCTTTGGACTTTGGTAGGAAACCGGAGTACACAGAGGAAACACACGCAAGCACGGGGAGAACATGCAAACTCCTAAAACAGAACAGAACAGAAATGCCAGGTCTAGGATTTGAATCCAGGACCTTTTTGCTGTGAGGCAGACATGCTAATTACTATGCCACCATGCCATCTGTACTTTTATTATTTTGTTTGATTCTTGGAGAACCAACTGCTTAACCAAAATGAGTCCTTTCTTAGAGGTTCTTTATTATTTATGTGACCTTAGAGCCTCCAGAACCTCCTAAAGTGGAGATTCGGGAGGTAAAGGAGAGGACCATCGCTCTCCGCTGGACGATGGGATTTGACGGGAACAGCCCCATCACTGGCTATGATATTGAGTGCAAGAATAAAACAGGTACAACCAAGCATGCCATTTAAAATGAATATAAGCAGCCTTGTTTGGGACCACCAAAACATTCTGTACAATATCATTTTCATATCTTATTTGTAGCTACATGGGAAAGAGCCCGCAGAACCAGAGACGTCTCCCCGACACTGAATCTGGCCACCATCATCGAGCTCCATCCTTCATCTACTTACAACATTCGTATGTTTGCCAAGAATCACATCGGAGATAGCGAGCCCAGCAACGAGCTCACAGTCACCACAGATGAAGCAGGTAAAACCAGAGCCAGGGATTCTATTCTTGAAGTGCAGTGTGCAATTAGTGACTTTCTAAAAGTCTACATGGTCTAGCATTATGTGGGGAACTGTTTTAAATCTCACTTCTAGTCCTTCTCACTTCCCAAAGGAATTCTGACCAATCCCACCTGCTTCCCAAAGGGTTTCTGACAAGCTCCACTAGCTTCTAAAGGTGTTCTGACCAATCCCTCTCACACTTACCAAAGGGATTCAGACTAATACCACCTGCTTCCCAAAAGGATTCTGACCAGACCCACTTGCTTCTGAAGAAATTCTTAGTAATCCCATTTACTTGTCAATGGAATTCTTACCAGTTCCGTTTGCTTCTGAAGAGGTTCTGACCAATCTCACTTGTTCTTCAAGTCGTTTTGGCCAAAATCCTTGGCTCCTAAAGTCATTCCAACCAATTCTGTCCATCCCGCAAAAAATTCCACACAATCCTGCCAACTCCAGAATGAATACTGACAAGTCCTGCTTTTTAAGAAGGATCTCTAAATCATCCCACCCATTCCAGATGATATTCTGACCAATACTACTCATTGAAGGGGGATTCCAGTTAATCCATCTCATTTAAGAAGGAATTCTGACCAATATTACACACCCTGGAAAGAATTCTAACCAATCCCACCTGTGACTCAAGGAATTCTGGCCAATTGCTCATTTCCAGTTATTTTTCCTTCCACAGCACAAATATTACAAGCTTTTTTCTCACCAGGTAACTGATTTTACTTCTTGTTCTCTGTGAATTGTGGGAATTCCTCATGCTCCCACTAAACTGGAAAAATGGTAGACTATTTCGGAGTGATTTGTGTACATTATTTGGATCAAAATATATTCACTACTCTTAAACACTTTGGTACTCACAAACTGTCTTTCTATGTTTTAGACCCTGAAGGTCCACCTCAAGATGTGACTCTCGAAGCAATGTCTTCTCAGAGCATCAAGGTCACATGGAAGGTACACAATCGTGTTTCCTTCCCATACCTTGCTCAGGTTCACAGAGTCAGATTGTTTATGGATAACTTTTTCCCCCTCAGACTCCTCAGAAACACCTCCAGAACGGAATGATCAGAGGATACCAGGTGTGCCACAGGGAGCACTCAGTGAACGGGAGCCACCAGTTCATCTGTCTGAGCGTGGAGAGTACGGGTGAGATGGAGATGCTCACCTTGAACAACCTGAAAAAGTTTACGCAGTATGAGGTGGTGGTGCAGGCGAGCAACAGCGCTGGACCAGGGCCTGCCTCCAGCGAAGTGCGAGTCACCACCATGGAGGATGGTAGGACATGCTAAGGAAGATTTCCACCATGTCTCACAGAAGCTTTTTAATGATGTTGGTGTGGATGTGCTGCCATTTTGTGGATGTGTTGTGCAACTTCTCTGCTTTAAGTGTGAATCTAAAAGTGTATATAATTTTCTGTTTTTTCCCCTATGTACAATTTTATGATTCGGTTTATTTTTCCCTTCACCCCACTCAGTCCCCAGCCGAGCTCCAGAGAAGGTCACTGCCACAGCTACGTCTCCTGAGACCATCTCTCTGTCGTGGTCGACACCGGCTCGGGAAGCTCTGAATGGTGTCCTGCAGGGCTTTCGCATCATCTACTGGGCCAATCTACCTGATGGAGGTACAGAACATGCACTGATGTGCCTGCAGGTCACTCTTGTTTCTCAGGATTATGGTTTGGAAAAGTTTGTGTGTAATATTAATACATCATTTAATGTTAACAAAGTAGAAACCTTAGCATTCGTAACATAACAAAGTACGTTAGCAGGTAAGTTTGTGGATGCTTATATAAAGGTCACCAAAATGCACAAGTGTGAATATTTATTTAGTCTATAACTAAAAATAAGCATAAATAATACAAGCAAAAATGTAATTAGCTACAGCATGTTACTAATAATGGGGCAGCACAGTGGTGTAGTGGTTAGCATGTCTGCTTTTCAGCAAGGTCCTGGGTTGAAGTCCCGAGAACCATGCATGTTCTCCCCATGTTTGCACGGCGAACTATTCAGGGAGTACCCCACCTTTGCCCAGTGTTGTCTAAGATAGTCTCCAGCCTTCCAGTGACCCTAATAGCAGGATTAAGCGTTTTGGCAAATGAATGAGTGAATGAATGAGTGTTACTAATGGTGGGGCAGCACAGCGGTGTAGTGGTTAGTGCGTCCACCTCACAACAAGAAGGTCATGGGTTTGAGTCCCGAGTGCATATCTGTGTGGAGATTGCATGTTCTCTCTGTTTCCGGTTTCCTCCCACAATCCAAAGACATGCACATTAGGCTAATTGGCTGTTTCAAATTAGCCCTAGGTGTGATTGTGTGTGTGAATGGTTGTGTGTTAGCCCTGTGATGGTCTGGCGAGATGTTCATGGTGTACTCTGCCTTCGCCCAGTGTTGGCTGAGAGAGGCTCCAGCCTTCCCACAACCCTAATAGTAGGATTAAGCAGTTCAAGTGAGAAAATGTTACTAATTGTGGGGTGGCATGGTTGTGTAGTCATTAAAACGTCTGCCTCACAGCAAGAAGGTCCTGGGTTCATGTCCCAAGGGCATTTCTGTGTGGAGTGTGCATGTTCTCCCTGTGCTTGTGTAGTCCCCAGTTTCCTCCCACAGTCCAAAGACATACACATTAGGTTAATTGGCTGTTCCAAATTGTCCCTACATGTCAGTTTGAGTGTGAATGGTTGTGTCTGTGTTGTGCCTGTGATGGACCATCAAGCTGTTCAGGGTGTACTCTTCCTTCGCCCAGTGTTGGCTGAGAGAGGCTCCAGCCTTCCCACAAACCTAGTAGGATTAATCAGTTATACAAGTGAGTGAGCAAGATGCAGCATTTCACCACCAGGTGGCAGTCGTTTCCCTTCACCCCTTTTGTAAAAGCAAGGACAGTGTCAGTGTCGCTAATTGCTAATGTACATTATATTACAGCACATTAATTAATGTTCAGTCTTGAGTAAGTCTGTACAAGTAAATGGATGGATGGATGGATGGATAATTGATCACTGATCATTGACATGCATTTCTTTTCTTCATCCCACAACTTTTTTGCTGTTATTCTCCTAAATATCACTCTGACTGTTCATATATTTCTCTCCAGCTTTTAAACTACCATATCATACCCTCAGATCTCTGAATGCACTGCAGAAAACAATTCCAGCCTCATAGAAATATCTCTTAATCCTCTGCCTTTCCCCAACCAATTTGTTTTTAGATTGCCTGATTATAAGACTGTAGGGCTTTAACACATGCAGAGAGTGAATGATGGGGAGGCAAACACTGTAGATTGCTGGAGGAAGAGAGAAAAAGTAGAGCAGGGAATGGGAGTGTAATAAATAGATAGATTTCAATAATTTAAAGACTTCATGCTTTAGGTCCAGAATAAGGCAGAAGGAAAGAACGTTCGGGACGTGAACTGGATTCTATCCCGTCAGTGCTAACAGTGAAATCTTAGTAGGTGGCGTCTGACAAGGGGTGGCATGCTTTGTGGTGTAGTGGTTAGCATGTCCGCCTCACAGCTAAAATGTCCTGGGCTCACCGATAGTGTTTCTGTATTAAGTTGCATGTTCTTCAAGTGCTTGCATTGGTTTCCTCTGGGTACTCTGGTTTCCTCCTATAGCTCAAAGACATACACATTAGGCTAACTGGCTGTTCCAAATTGCCCCTAGGTGTGAGTTTGACTGTGAATGGTTGTATGTGTTATCCCTGCAATAGACTGGCAAACTGTTCAGGGTGTACCCTGCCAGTGGATGATGTAGCCATTTTGGATTTGTTTCCCCCTCAATCAGTGGCAAGTCTTCTCCTTTTTTTTTTTTTATTTTGATTTTTTTACCAACTAATGACATGCAGGCCACACCCACTAGGTTTCTAGTGGCTCACGATATTGAGCTCTGTGCCAAAATATTCCTAGATATGAAGTGCAAATAACTACTCTCAGGTGTAACTGCGTCTTCCTGGTCCTTTCCCTTTTGGGAAATTATTCACTCACTTGTTTGCCAAACTGCTTAATCCTGTTAGGGTCGCAGGGAGGCTGGAGCCTATCTCAGCTGACACTGGGCGAAGGTGGGGTACAACCTGAACAGCTTGCCAGGCCACACACACTTAACCATTCACACTCAAACCTTGGGGAAACCTGGAATAATTAGCATAATGTGGATGTCTTTGGACTGTGGGAGAAAACCAGACTACCCAGATGAAACCCAAACAAACACGAGGGGAACATGCAAACTCCATACAGAAACCTCACCGACCCCTGGACTTGAATCTTCTTGCTGTGATGCAGACGTGCTAACCACTACGCCACCATGCTGTCCTTGTTTGAAAACAGATCTCAGTAAATGCTACAGCTGAATGATAAATGCTAGCCCCTCCGCAAGTCCTACCCCATAATGGATTCCTCTTCATACTTCCTTCTCCGGAATCAGAAGTAAGATAGTGTTTAGGCATTCACAATAGCCAGTATTGTACGTATTGACTGTACTATATGTATATGTTATTTGTATTGCATGTATTGTTCTTTATTTGGTAAATTGCCAAATCTTTCAGAACTGGGTGAGATCAGAAACATCACCACCCTGCTGCCTCCTCTCGAGCTGGATAGTTTGGAGAAATTCACCAACTACAGTGTTCAGGTGCTGGCGTTCACCCGGGCCGGGGACGGCGTAAGATCCGAGCAGATCTACATCCGCACCAAAGAGGACGGTAAATCCTGATTCAAACGAACACCAGTTCTGACACTGAACTGCTCTTATACTTTAACTTTATAGATTATATCCAATAACTGATAATTCGTTCAAATCCAAATGTAAAATTACCAAATAAAGTTCTAAATCTGATATTTATAAATCTGGAACCCAGTGAGGTTTTTGTTGTTATACTATACCCAGGAATACTACTCCATCTTTAATTTACCCCTACAGACAGACAGAAAAAGAATAAGAAACCTGATCAGAGAAATTAGAAGGTTGAAACAGTTAAGCAAGCTAATTGGTTTGCTTATCTCAAAGGTTTTCAAAATCAAGAACATATTTTACTACCAAAGTGGTTAAGCATCTTTTCCTTCAAAGCTATTATTGCAATACTTTTAATTAAAGTAAAAAAAAATAACAACAATAAACATGTCTCCTAAGAACATTGACAATTTTTTTTATTACAGTAATTCATCCAAGTTTCCCTTTTCCCTTTAGTTCCAGGTCCACCAGGTGGTGTGAAGGCGGCAGCAGCGTCCAACTCAGTGGTATATGTTTCCTGGCTCCCGCCACTCAAACTAAATGGGGTGATCCGGAAATACACAGTGTTCTGCTCCAGCTCATACCCCACGGTATGGGAAAAAAGATGCCATCTCTATTACATACAAACACATGCACATATCCTTACCCAACTTCATCATCATCATCACCAGCCAATTAAGGCTTTGTTGTTATCCCATCATTCATGCATACTGTACAGCAGCGCAAAGCATCATCCAAGTTTTAGTATCTTTCTAGTCTCAAAACTTTCTGATTGGCAGCTGCAGGTGTGTAAAGGTGTTAAACCCCACCCGTGTTTGTTATTGCGGTAGGTGGTGAGCGAGTTCGATGCTGCTCCAGATGAGTTCCTCCACAAAGTGCAGAATCTGAGTCGGAATAGGAAGTACAGCATCTGGGTGATGGCGGTGACAGCAGCGGGCCGTGGGAACAGCAGCGAGGTCATTACAGTTGAACCACTTGCTAAAGGTGTGTGAGGGTGGCGGATTGAGGAATTTTACTTGTGTGGGGTTCCTCCAGGTACTCTGGTTTCCTCCCACAGTCCAAAGACACTCCAGTGGCTGTTTCAAATTGCCCAAATTGTGTGTATGTTGGCCATGCAATGGTCTGGCAAGCATTTCAGGATGTACCCTGTCTTTGCTCAGTGTCAGTAGAGATTGGCTCCATCCTCCCCATGACCCTACTAGGATAGTAACACTTAGTAACGGTGTGGCTAATGAGCAAATTTAAATGTTATTATATGAATTATTTAAAATAATAACATAATATATGGAAGCTCTTAATTTTACATAAGCTGATGTGTTTGTGTTTGTGCTATACAGCTCCTGCCAGGATCCTGACGTTTAGTGGTACAGTAACGACGCACTGGATGCGAGATATTGTCCTGCCCTGTAAGGCTGTAGGAGATCCACCACCCACTGTCAAATGGATGAAGGAAAGGTAAATAAATAACAAATAACTATGTCATGTCATGGCATGTCATTTTCTGAACCGCTTATTCCTAATTAGGGTCGCGGGGGGGCTGGCGCCCATCTCAGCCGACTCTGGGCGA
>JAQMYF010000008.1:19136576-19165540 GCA_030014195.1 Neosilurus mollespiculum
ATATTGTGTGTGTGTGTGTGTGTATATATGTATGTATATATAAACATCATATCTATGTGTCTTTTCAGTGGGAGCCCAGGCCCGGCCATTATCGACGGAAGGCGTAGCATCCACAGTAATGGCAGCTTCGTCATCAAGACTGTTAAAGCTGAGGATTCTGGGTACTATACGTGTGTTGCCAGCAATAACTGGGGCACTGATGAAATAACGTTGAACCTGCAGGTACAAGGTAAGCTGGTGAACCAGGTAGAGAAAAATGTTGTGTGTAGATTTATCGTTTCTAATGAATGCACACATTCAGTTCCTCCAGATCAGCCTCGTCTCACAGTGACCAAAACGACAACCACGTCCATCACGCTGTCCTGGATACCAGGGGACAATGGTGGGAGTTCCATCAGAGGTATGTGTGTGTGTGTGTGTGTGGGTGTGTGTGTATAAATAAAAATGGTTGTCAAGAGTTGGGTGCAAATGTTATTCAGGTTACAAAAACAAATTATCTTCACGAATAAAATTGTTTTAATAAAGAGCCCTGTAATTAAAAGGGTAATCTAAGGTGTCTTGTATTGACAGATCAGTCATGAACAGTATTAATATTAATACAGAATCTTGGTTCATCATGGTTTGTGCCAGAATGTTGAAAAAAAAAGAAAAGAAATAAATATTGTGTTCAATCCTGCTATAAAATGCTAATTTTTAGCAAGCTCTTTCTAATAGCTAGCTGATTCTAATAAAGGTTAGGTAGAAAAAAGTCTTTTTTCAGTTACCTTTTTTTCTTTGTATATCCTAACCTTTTTGCATATGTCAAAATTTACATACAAAATATAGAGAAGGAAAATTTTTGAGAAAGTCATTCAAGAGCTCCTGAGTTACCATAACTGTTTTCCTTCCTGTCTCCATGTTCAGGTTACATTCTGCAATATTCCGAGGACAATAGCGAACAGTGGGGCAACATTCCCATCAGCCCGAGTGAGCGCTTGTACCGTCTGGAGACTCTGAAATGTGGCACCTGGTATAAATTCACTCTTACAGCCCAGAATGCTGTGGGGCCAGGCCGTATCAGCGAGATTATAGAAGCGAAGACTCATGGGAAAGGTATCTTATACACTATATACATATATACGCTCCATCATATCATATACACACACTGGATAACACTAGTATACAGAAACATCTTTAATACATGGAGTTTAAATGTCCCTCTCCAGAACCTCAGTTCTCCAAAGAGCAGGAGCTGTTTACAAGCATTAATGCTACCTGCGTGCGACTCAACCTGCTCGGCTGGAATGATGGTGGATGTCCAATCACATCCTTCACTCTTGAGTTCAGACCTTTGGACAGTCCGGTGTGGACCAAAGCCCAGCGTACGTCCCTGACGAAGAGCTACACACTGATGGACCTGCAGGAAGCCACCTGGTACGAGCTGCAGATGAAGGTATACAACAGTGCCGGGCTAGCTGAGAAACGGGTCAAGTTCTCCACGCTGAACTTCGACGGCAGTAAGTAGCATTTATGACGAGTAGGATATCAACATTATAGTTAGAGGACTTTAGAATGACTAAAATGAAAAGTCAAGTAAAACTATACCCAAAAAATCCAAAACTCAAAGGTACAGTGTGTAACACTTTGGGAGGCATATCAGCAGAAATTAAGTTAATAAAATAAAATAAAAAGTTTTGATTAACCTATCATCATAAAAAGTGAGTTTTCGGAACCTTAGAACAAGCTGGGTTTTTTTGTATTTAATTTTAAGTTGTGTTTGTGGTGCCGATCCCCTATCATGAAGGCCGCCATCTTGTCCTGCCATGTTACTACAGTAGCACAGAAAGATACAGGATTTAAAAGGGAGAGGTCAAGAAATAAATTTTATTTGTTTGCACTGTGGAACCTCACCACTTGATGCCGCTAAATACCACTTATACTTACACACTGTGCCTTTACCCTAAATCTAGTAATAGTTTAAATAAATTAAATGTCAATTAAAAAATAAATAAATAAAAATTACTTGTCTGAGCAGTGGCTGAACTGAAAATGGCCTGGTGAGTCTTTAGTACGCCATACTGAACTTTATGTCATGTGTTTATACATTTTTATTCTTTCCCCTTTGATTGTACCCTGAGACCCTGCAGCTAGAATTAATGTTACAGCAGGGTGTCTGATAGCTGAACGGCTGTAATTGCAAAGCTGGGATCCCTCTCAGAGGTCCAACTCCCTGGCATTCTCCATGTTCAAGCCCTGGAAAAATGGCTGCGTGTTCGTGTGCTCAGACAAGAATGATGAGTTCCTTTCTTTTAATCGTTGCCTTGGTCGATTGGTCATTATTGGCAGTGACTGCAGTCGTTGTGCAGCTTGCTGTAGTTATTACTACTAGACATTACTGTAGACATTAGGCGAAAATGCGAAAGAGAAATGACTGTTTATTACAAGGAAAAACTCAAGAAGCTTTCTTTTAATAACGTTATGATACCTTTTCTGAACCTTCCAGGCACGATTCCACCTCTAGTGAAGACTGCAGTAAAGAACCCAGTGAAGAAGAGTAACAACGAGGGCATGAAGATGATGGTGACCATCTCGTGCATCCTGGTGGGCATGGTCCTGCTCTTCGTCTTGCTTTTGGTGCTCAGGAGGAGAAGGAGGGAGCAGAGGTTGAAGAGGCTCAGAGGTAGGAGCACTGATTTTTTTGCAGCACTAATATTTTCACTTGGGCGGCATGGAGGTGTAGTGGTTAGCACGTCCGCCTAACAGCAAGAAGATCCTGGGCTTGGTGAACACATCTGTGTGGAGCTTTGCATGTTCTCTCGTGCTTGCATGGGTTTCCTCCCACAGTCCAAAGACTACTGGACCTGCACATTAGGCTAATTGGCTGTTCCAAATTGCCCCTAGGTGTGAGTGTGAATAGTCGTGTGTGTGTTGGCCCTGTGATGGATTGGCAAGCTGTTCATGGTGTACCCCACCTTCACACGTAGTCAGCTGAGATAGCCTCCAGCCTCCCTGGAGGGTGAATAAAGAGGTTTGGCAAAAATGAATATTAAAAAAAAATTAATGAATGAATGATATTTTTACTTGGATGTGGTCGTGAAGGTGAGTTGGTAAATGTGTCTTTTTGATTTTGTTCTAGATGCGAAAAGCTTGGCAGAGATGCTCATGAGGTAAGGAAAATTTTCATAGCCTGGCATGTGATATTCTTTATGTAACAAATAGTTTACATAGATGTTAGATCTAGCTTTGCTGCTGTACCACTACAAAAATGTACTTTTTGTACAGTATGTACCAGTTATGACATAAAAATAATATTGTAACCTCCAGTGGACAAGTCTTTGTGAGCTACCTGAACCATATTTGGTTTGGTGGCCACTGTGCCACTGGGGCCACTTCCTGGGCCTTGTTTACAAAAACCCATTTGGATTCAGACCTTTTCAAAAAATGCTAGAAACCCTCTGTTATAAATGCACATGACTACCTTGTACCTCGTGTAACCCGGGGCTGTTCTTATTCCCAGCAAAAATACACGACCATCAGACACTCTGAACAAGCAGCAGCAGACGCTCCGCATGCACATTGACATCCCCAGAGCTCAGCTGCTCATCGAAGAGAGAGACACCATGGAGACTGTGGGTAAGTCTTCTGCCCCTCAACACCTCTACAGTAATCATACTGATGCTGAAATCTCTAACAGTGCCCTCCATGTTCAGATGACAGATCGACTGTGCTCCTCACTGAGAATGACTTCGGAGAAACTGCCAAACAGAAAACAACCACAGCGACACACACAGTCCATTACCAGTCACTGACTCAGGCCACGGGGCCGCTGGTGGACGTCTCAGACGTTCGGCCTGGGACGAGCAAAAGCAGCCTTTCAAGTAAGAAAGAAAATCTAGATCGACATGTTGTTCTACATGAGCATGAATATATTGTACGCTACAGTGTAGTGTATGGGCTACACCAAGACTGAACACAAATATGTTTACGCCATCAGATCCCACAGCACGGCGTGCAGCTAAACCAGGCCCTGCTGCACGAAGCCGCTACGCTAGTCAATGGACGTTGAATCGCCCTCATCCGCAAGTCTCGACACACACACTCAGCACGGACTGGAGGCTGGGAACACCGAGAGTGCCTGGCTCTGTTGATAAAGAAAGTGACAGCTACAGCGTCAGTCCGTCTCAGGACACAGGTTCTTCATCTTTCTCAGCTCCGACCAACCCTGTATAAAAAGATTGGTCCATTTTACATTTTTATAAACATGCCAATATGATTCCATATTGAAGTGATTACAAAGTATACATGCATACTTAACATGATAACATCCTTTCGAACCCTATCTAAACTTACAATACTAGCTAAAATATCATTTATTTATTAATCTTTTGCGAATGTTCATCCTGGTGAGGGTTGCAGTGATTCTGGAGCCTACACCAGGAACAATAGATATGGATAAGGAATACATCCTGGATGGCATCACATTCCATCACAGGGCTAGCTAAAATTAGCCTGTGTTTATCAAAACAGCCAACATGAAATTGTTTTGAAATTCAAAACAAATAAAATTAAAGGTGTTTCTAATTTATACTAGTTCTGTGGGGGAAACACACATCTGTGTGGGTGTTGATCTCCCACTCCATCCTTCCCTCACTCGTCAACAAGACCACGATATACTTAAACTCCTCCACTTGGGGCAGGACCACATTCCAGACCCGTAGGGTGCGTTCCACCATTTTCCGGCTGAGAACCATGGCCTCAGACTTGGAGGTGGTGATTATCATCCCGGTCGCTTCACACTCGGCTGCGAATTGCTCCAGCAAGACTCGTCCCGAAGCAGTCCCGACTCGATGAAGCCAAAAAGACAACGTCATCCGCAAAAAGCAGAGACGAGATCCTATGGCCACCAAACCAGAACCCCTCAACACCTTGACTGTGCCTAGAAATTCTATCCATAAAATTATAAACAGAACCGGTGACAAAGAACAGCCTTGGCGGAGTCCAACCCCCACTAGAATCAAATTCGATTTGTTGTTACCAATGCAGACCAATCTCTGGCTCCGGCAATACAGAGACCAAATGGCCCGTAGCAACGGATCTGGTATACCATATTCCCAGAGCACACCCCACAAGATAGTCCCAGGGACATGGTCGAAAGTCTTCTCCAAGTCCACAAAGCACATGTGGACAGGTTGGGCAAACTCCTAAATCCACCCCCAGAGCCCGGCCAACGAATAGCTTTTTAACTACCTCGGCGACCTCTGCTCCAGTGATGGGCAGACCCCCCTCTGAACCCCCAGGCTCTTCCTCTTAATATAATTTAATATATTTTAAGACTTATCAGTGCTAACACTAGCTAAATGATATTAACAGGAGGTCCAAGAGGATTTTATGCGTCTATTATTGTTTGCGATGTTCAGTTCGAATACCAGCCAGCTGTCTAATATTTCCCTGCTGGAAAAAAACAGTACAGATCGTAGCTGGTTACCAGCATATTATGTTGTGTTTTGGTCCAGCATGGGATACTGTTGACTGGATGCTGGACCAGCATCCCAGCATCCCATGCTGGTGGACCAGCATAGATCAGCAAAGACCAGCACCAAACCAGCATAGACCATAATAGACCAGCATGATTTCCATGCCTGTCTATGCTGTTTTTTTCATCAGGGGTACAAATTAACTCAGATTACAGATTAAATATTTTTTAAGTCATGTTTTTGAATTTTTAGTGCTAACGATGGCTAAAATTACCTAAAATCATTCCTATTCTGAAAATTTCACAGGATTCATTTCTAATCCTATCCAGCTCACTAATATGAGATAATGTAGCAGGATAATATCATTATCATGAATTAACCATTCCAATCATGAATTAAGTTATATCCATAAATGGTTGCTAATTGATTTTATGTGATATTCATTAGTGTTCTGTGCTAATGCTAGCCAACAGTCTAGCAACCGTAGCCTAATGGTTAGAGAAACGGCTTTGGGACCGAAAGGAAAACCAGCAGGAAAAATGTGTGGCGGTGGGGGACTGAGCTGCACCTTCCCCTCCTCCAACTTCATGGCTGAAGTGCCTTTGAGCAAGGCACCTAACCCCCAACTGGTCTGCGGGTGCCCCCAATGTGTGTAGCAGCCCACTGCTCCAAGTGTGTGTGTGCTCACTGTTTACGTGTGTGTGCTCATTTTGGATGGGTTAAATGCAGAGGCAATAATTTTCCTTGCAGGATTAATACAGTATAGCAAAATTAAAAAAAAAATCAAATAAAAAAAACCCTGAATCATATTTATTCACATTCATGCTACCACTAGCTCAATATCTAAATCTATTTAAACTGGCAGGATATCTGTGAGGATTGTCTAGTCCTAATAATAAATGCTAATGACAACTAGCTAACATTAGCTTACCTAACACCTCTGAGAATGTAAATGTAAGTTAAAGAATACATTTTTGCTTCTAATACTAGCCAACTAGCTCATCAAACACCCTACCTTAAAATGAAGTTGAAGTTATTAGCTTGTTCTGTGGTGTGTCTAGACCGAGCTCGGAGCAGCATGGTGTCCACAGAGAGCGCTTCGTCCACCTATGAGGAGCTAGCACGGGCCTACGAACATGCTAAGATGGAGGAGCAGCTTCGGCACGCCAAGTTCACCATCACAGAGTGCTTCATCTCAGACACATCCTCCGAGCAGATGACAGCGGGAACCAACGACTACACAGATAGCCTGACGTCTAGCACGCCATCCGAGTCGGGCATATGCAGGTTCACGGCCTCGCCGCCCAAACCTCAGGACGTATGCAGGGTCATGAACATGGCCGTGCCCAAAGCCCACAGGCCAGGTGAGCAGTAGCAAGAGATAACATTGTAGAGATGATATTGATTAATTGATTGGCTGATTGATATGAACATTCCTATGAAAAATGTATTGATAAAAAATTACTATATCTTTAAAACATGATGTTAAAATCTTTTTTGTTGTCCTGCAGGGGGCGAGCTGGTGCACTTACCGCCATATTTGCGCATGGACTTCCTGCTGAACCGGGCCACATCTGGCCTGGAGCCACAGAAGAGCCGGTCACTGAAGCGGCCAAGCCTGGTACCGGTGCCAGTGGAAGTTCCGGCAGCCCGGGAGGCACAGCAGTGGCAACCCAGCTCCGGCGCATCCTCACTGCCACAGAGAGAAGCAGGCTCGGACTTGGCTCAGGCCACCAAGCTCAGCACGTCGCAGGAGTCCCTCTTAGACTCTCGGGGACATTTAAAACAGAGCAGCAATCCCTACGCCAAGTCCTACACACTGGTATAACCCAGAGGAGATAGACTGGACACACACACACACACACACATACACACACACACACGCACGCACACACACACATACACACACACACACACACACACACACACATACATACATACATACACATGTACATGCGCACACACACACACATGACAAACACACGGCAAAAAAAAAAACTCATCACACAGGTGTACAGAAAGGCGGTTCCTCACAGGAGGGCCACTGCCGTTTCCTTACTTTGTTTTACGCTTTTCTAAACACATGGATTCACTTTTTCAAAAAACACAAAAAAAAGAAACTCCAGATGGGAGATTGCCAACTTGATTTATTATATTATTATTATTATTATTATTATTATTATTATTATTATTATTATTTATGTTAGCATTTAGTGTGCACTATGATGACTGGGAGACCTTTTTTTTCTACTGAACTTTATTTGTGTAATTAAATGAATAACAAAACATGGAATGAAGAGAGAGAGTGAGAGAGAATGTGAGTATGTGATCACCACTGTTCCAAAGTTGTCACTGTTTTCAGATTTTTAACATTTAAAAGTTCACATTTTTTCTTATGGGTGCATGGGGAGCGACCGGTAAAAATGACTACAACTATGATGATGAAGATAAAGATTTAAAAAAAAAAAAAAAAAAAAAAAAAAAAATAGAGAACAGCCGGAAGTTGATCCGGGCATTTACGATTTCTTTTCCTTGTTTTTTTTTTCCACTATAAAATGATCAAATGTAAAGATTTAGTATTCTTATGACTATAAATTAATATATAAATAATATATATTAAATAAGGGGGGAAATCACCTTTATTTGTGGGTATTACAGGGAAAAGTTTGGATTTTGATCAATTAATAAAAAAATAATCCTTAAGTCATGTTTGCACATATATGGTTTTAGGAAAGTTCTGCGTCGCGGTTGATGAATATTTGTGTCCCACTTTCTGATGGTGCAATATGGATTATAAAGAATAACAGAAAGAACAGAAATGCATTTGCTTTCTACTGTACTGTATTAAAACCCTACATTGTGTACGACTTTAAGGGGCGGATGAGCTGACACTGTTTATTCAGGTGTAAATTACCAGTGGGTGTTTACAAGATAACTATTCACCACATGTCCAGGGGGACGTCCTGCCTCCTGCTGCACTAGCCAATGTCTGCTTATTAATCCCTCCCCACTACCCCCCACCCCCCTGTACAGTACACTAGGTTGTGTCCTCAGGGCACACACTCTCTTGTCTTCGCTAGATTTATTTTTGCTGCATTGCAGAGATGCTCCTCTACAGGGAAAAGAACTACTGAGACAATCCGAAGAGATTTCCCCCCTTAAAGAACGAAAATGCGAAGAATGTCTGCAGAAATCGACGGAAAAGGGTGTGGCTGTGTGCGACATGGTGTGGCTCTGCATCAGACTCCCGTCTCGGTCACGCAGAGCGCCAGGGATGATTAAAATGCTGGTATATTTGTGTAGATGAATCTATTTATTCCCCCCTTCCTAGTTTTGTTCATTATAAAGATGGTTTTGTTGGATGCTTTGTTTTCGGACAGGGTGTACACAGCTGTGTCACTCCAATAAAGATTTCCCATGCACTTCCAATCGATTAATAAAAGGCTGTTCCCCAATCAGATCTCTCCGTCTGCTATGGATCATGAGTTTCAAATTTTTTGCCAGTGAGGGGAAAAAAAAGAAAAAAGCTCTACAGTCACATATGTAATGATAAAGCAAAAAAGGGTTCATCTATCTGTTATTAGTTTGTACATTTATCTAATTTACTCTAGTGTGTATTTAGAGTGGCACGGTGGCATATAGGTTAGCATGTCCACTTCACAGCGAGAAGGTCCTGGGTTCGAGTTCTGGGCTCGGTGAGGGCGTTCCTGTGTTCTGAGTTTCTGAGGCATGTGGAGTTTGCATGTTCTTCCCTTTGCTTGTGTGGGTTTCCTCCTGATACTCTGGTTTCCTCCCAAAGACCAAAGACATGCACATTAGGCTAACTGGATGTTTAAAAATCGACCCAAGGTGTGGATGGTTGTGTATGTTGGCCTTGCGAAAGTATGGCGAGCTGTTCAGGGTGTATCCCACCTTCGCCCAGTGTCTGCAGATATAGGCTCCAAAGGAGTAATTCAGAAACTTTTTTTATGGATTGGCACAGTCCGTCATCACCTTCTTCTTCCGCTTGATCTGGGACTGGGTCGCAGGGGCAGCAGCCTAAGCAGTGAGGTGCAGGTGTCCCTCTCCCCAGGCACTTCCTCCAGCTCTTCCGGGGGGACACCGAAGTGTTTCCAGACCGGCCGTGAGCCATTATCCCTCAGGCATGTCCAACCAGGAAGAGACCCCGGGGTTAACCCAGAACATGCTGGAGGGACTATAAGCCTATCACTCATGAGGCACAATTATTAGCCCCTAAATGACTTTTATTAGCCCCTAAAGGATTTTTGGCACAGTTGCCGATAAAAATTCTGTGATTTTCATTTCAACGTTTTCACTGAAATTGAGAAATGTTATCTTGTAAGTAGTACAAAAATAATACACCTAAATGTACCCACTAATACAAATAAAAAACATTTAGAGCTATGTGCACAGCAAAATGTCTATAATTAGGCCTGTATGTATATATTGAGTATAATTTTTTTTAATATATCCTCCTCACTTAAATATACCATATAGACAATGTTTATATTACTATGAAATGCTTTCAGATAGTTTGGATTATTCGTTTAGGTATATTTTTATGTCTAAACTAAAAATTACTATTCTTACACATATGTACGGAATTAATTTACGTGCAAAAATGACTTCTTTTTTTTTCAAACTTTTGCATCATTTATTGCTAGTCTATTTGACTCTGCTTGGGTCCACTGATTGTAGAGTTGCAATGTGCCCTGTAGTGGACAAACTATGCAATAACAGTACTGATGACATCTGGGGGTTTTTTTTGACAGTTAACTCACAATATATCGGCTGATAACATTGTCACGCCGATCGAGATTCATAGTAGTGAATGTGCTTATACCTAAAAAATTGTGAGCACCATATTTCTTGTTTAAATACTTTAACTAACAATTTACGAATAAATTACCTCAAATTCAACCTTTGGTTACCGTGGTTTTCGTTCCTAGTGTTTGATAATAAATAAAACCCGTTATATGAGTAAATGTATAAATTATTTATTTATTATAATATTATATATTAGTAGCAATTTTTTTTTTTTTACGCTACGGGATCATCTGCCTTATTTTCAACAGGAACTTATTACTTATTACGTGTTGGCTGAGATTAACCAGCTGAGATCACCAGCCATGCCGTGACCCTAATAGTTGGATTAAGTGGTGTTTGTTGCATTGCTTCGCCTGATTTGCATAACTACTATTTTACCAAACTTTTATTTTATAGATCATCCTGTGGAAGTTTTGATCTGTCAGCAGATATGGTACAAGGACCATGCTGTGAATGCTTTATATATATATAATTAATTATTTTGTAAATTGAAGCTTGCCATCAGAAATGTGCTGAGCTTGCAGATCTATCCGTCTCGGATAGATAACCAAGTGCTGAAGAATGTAAAGGTCACCAGCGTTGTAATTTTTAAAAATTCTTCCTTATTTACTTTCTCATATCCATATACTGAATCCCAGCCACCAGACCACAAGTCTACTCAGAGCAAAGAGCAGCCTTCGTCTAAATTGGCCTATCGATTCTGAAGCTTTCAGCAGCCAAGCCCTCCAGCAGTCGCCTTTCGCCATCAAACTTGCCTTTGTGCGCCTAAATTACGCACGTCAGCATAATGAGGCAATGTATAACTCTGTGTGACAAGTGCATCTCCATCGTTTTCTTCTCGGAAGAGCGTGGCAAATTAAGCAAGTCGGTGGAGATTTACACACTGTCACTCCTCTCCGCTATTAACCGCCGCTGTAAATAATGGCTGATGTGCTACATCGGGGACTTTGGACGCTTTGAGAACTGCCAAGCTGTCAAGACTGAGACAGTGATTGCATCAGGAAATTTTATACCTGCTTCATTTCTTTTCATCATGCAGTGTTGTGTAAAAATGGCATTTGAGTGTTTTCACATGAGAAGAGTGAGATGCTAATACCCCCCAGCACACACACACCACAAATTTTCTCCCTTAATTTTAGTCGTATCCAATTTCCACCCCGTCAAGTTTTGCCTCTCTATCACATACGACCACCACCAACCCGGGAGGGGTGTAAGCATGCACCCGCCTCTTTATAAACTGCTGTGCATGCATATTTTGGGGGGCGGCCAAACATACTCAGATAAAAAGCGCTATCTACCCCTTTGTACGGATGAGCTTATAGACGCCCATGATGGTGATTGCTGTAAGTGACAGGGTAATGGGATGGTAAGCGTATGCCATCCCTACTGTGAGATCTTGTCCAGTAAGCTCCAGTGATCGCAGATCTCCAGGTTGATAGTCGCACACCTTGTCGATGTGTCACTCGGGAGCCCTGTTAAACAGTTAATAGAGAAATATTACACTGGGCTACATTTGGGAAAGTACATCAATAGAATATTCCTAGTGTCGACTCCTTTCATAATCAACCTGCCATTTTTCTTTGTTGCTACGACCGAAGGGACTGACGTAGGTTTGGATGAGGTGAATTTAAAAGGTGTAACCCCACCTCTCACCTGACACTGGAGACTCCTTCCATAAATCTTATGCATACAGTACATGTACACACTTCTATTGTGTAGATCATCCACCAGACAAGCCCTTGTGAATAAGGTGTTACTTTAGAAAGGATCATGTATCAGAAGGAGATTAATTGGATATGAATCAAAGGAAATGACAAAAAAGCATTTTACATGAGTTTCTCTAGATATGAGAAGGATGGAGAGAGCAAGACTCTCAGATGAATCATTAACATGTTCCTAACCTGCTCTGCCTTTTTTCCTCACATGTGGGTGTTCTATTCTTTTTTACTTTTGATTTTTTTTTTTTTGGCTTAATTCAATTCAATTCAGTTTTATTTGTATAGCGCTTTTTACAATTTTTCACAAAGCAGCTTTACATAGTAAAAGTAATTTAAGGAGGAATCTAAAAATTTTTACTTAGCTTGTTCGACTTTGGCCACCAGGGGGCTGTATGCTCAATCTACCAGCTAATTAGTCTCAATCAGTTTCACCTGTCCCTGGTTTAATTTTAGGGAAGTTTGCCACTGAATGTATGCTTAGTCTGTGTGATTTTGAGACTAAGCTGGTATCACAAAATTTTTTTTTAATTAATTAATTTTTTTTTTTAATAGCTAGCGCTATATACTAGGTATATATACCATTTCCTATTTGCTGAGTCGGCCATGTCTAGTCTTGTAGCCTCTTAAATTTATGAGTTCCTTCTCTTGTGGAAAAAAATATATCTCCATTTATGTTTTCTTTTTTTCTTCAGTATTTTCATCATTCATTAATTTATTTTCTGAACCGCTTAATACTAATTAGGGTCCCGGGGTGGCTGGCTCCATCTCAGCCGACTCTGGGCGAGGGTAGGTACACCCTGGACAGCTCGCCAGGCCATCGCAGGGCAGAAACACACTGACAATGCAGCCTACTCTTTTTGAAAGTTTCTATTTTCATTCACCCCCTTATTTATTCCAATTCCTATTATTGTCAGTTTCACCAAATTCTGTCCATTCTCCCAGCTGTGATTTGGTGGGTGCAGTAGGAAGCCTGTTAGGTTCTGATTGCATTGGTTTTGGAGTCAGTGCCTGCTTTACGCAGGCAGAAATAGGAAGTCAATAAAATGTACCAGTTCAAGTAAAGTTTCTGTAAATGTTTCCTTTGGCCTTCCAACCCCTTCAAGCCCATCCTGTATCCAGGCTAGGTCTCCTGTCTCTCGGGTCTCCCCAGTACATGTAGACCATTAGAGGCTCCCTGGAAACATGATGACACAACGTCTTTTACAGTCTGTAATCTAAGATACTATCAAGCTCACTGTTCACATGAGAGAATTTTTGGCAGGTTTCATTATGGATGATGTCAACACTAAACCAAGCATAATTAATTATTTCATTCAACCATGATTTATTAAAGGCTTTTGTTTGGTAATGTGTCACTTATCGGAACTGGTTACAAATAAGTTTTCATGATATATAAAGCATGAGATTTCTTTTCTCTGCAAGCTGATTCAGTTGAATTTCTTTTCTTAAAATTAATATGTAATTATATATCTATATATTTATCTATAATTTTACACTAATAATTTATTTAAGAATTTTATGCTTTTTAAAAATATTTTCTAGTTGTATTTATTTATTTTTTTAAAGAATATTTCTCAGATGTTTCTACAAAAATACATTTAAAAAAGGTAAAACTGTCTACATTCATTAATGAAAATCTTCATTAAGGAATCATGTTTTATTATTATATTTTTGTATCTCCATTAAAATGTGCTAATTGAAAAAAATCCACATATATTCTATTTATTTACTTTTTTATTATTTATTCTAAATATTAAAAAGTTATTTAATTTTTATGAATTTTTTGGAAGTAAGGATCTTGCTAATTTTTACCTTTTTATGAGGTTCAACTAAAACTATTTAACCTTGGCCTTCAAAATGCATAAAAAGTGGGAAAAACAAAGAAAAACCTAATTATTTAAATGCTTCAATTGTGAATATTACGAGAAGTCACTCTCTCACTTGCTCATTTGCTGACCTGCTTAATCCTACTAGGCTGGAGCCTATGTCACCCAACACTGGGTGAAGGCAGGATACACCCTGAACAGCTCACCAGACCATCACAGGGCCAAAACACGCACAACCATTCACACTCACACTTAGGGGTAATTTGGAACAGGCAAGTAGCCTGATATGCATGTCTTTGGACTGTGGGAGGAAACCGGAGTACCCAGAGGAAACCCACACAAGGACAGGGAGGACATCCAAACTTCACACAGAAATGGCTAAGCCCAGGACCTTCTTGCTGTGAAGTGGACGTGCTAACCACTACAAACAGAAGAATAAATATGGAATCTTTCCAAAGAGAAAATAAGCATGCCCCTAGAGGAAAGGGCTGTAATTACACTCTTGTTCTGGCTGTGTGATTCTTAAGAGTTTGGTTGAAAGAAGTTCCGGAACGTTCATTCTTCCTATTTGTCCAATCAGTCTTATTTCTATTTCTCCCAATCATCCAAAATAAATGACTTTGCCGTTGTGAGCTGACTCAATGAGCACTGAAATAAAAGGCCCACCTCTGATCTTTATGAGCGCCTCCACCAGATCAGATCCAATCTAGCACTGTGAAATGTTAGCATTACACAATGTATTATCATTAATAACCTTTTGTATGTAAGAGGATAGCATTGGGCCAGGAGGTCATCTGGGATTCCACAGTACTTTAGAAGTGATGTGACAGAAGTTCCATTATGATGAACGCCCTGCGATGGATGCTTATCATTGAATTTCCCACTACGCTGGAAAACCGTCTCTGCCTTGATAGCTCTGTTACTTTATTACCTTTAAAAACTATTAGGTAAAACCTGCTGAATCGATACGGGGTCACAAGTTCGCTGCAAGCTTAGAACATCTCCTGTTTAGTCTGCTAAAGGATAAAATGAGAAAAGACAGCAGAAACGCACAACATGGCAACCATTTGCTCTGTTCTTAAATATTTATTCACTCATTTTAAGGGTGTATATCATTTCAAAGTGTTGTTGGACATTATAATGGAGCACATGGTACATTTATTTGATAAAATTCCTTTTCTTTTTGCAGGAAATAATGAAAGTTAAAGTACAAATTACACTGAAGCCAGCCGCCAATAAATAATAAACACATCAGCAACCGGTGCACATGAAAGTGACACTATCGTAAAAAGGAAAGTGATTGATTAGATTGCTCATTTGGAATTGCCCTCTTTGTCCCCTAATAACACTGTAGCCATAAGAGGACCGGATTTACAGTCATTCCAAACATCTAGTCACTTTTGCAGCTCATTTCTTTGTCATTTCACGTTTTGAACTGAATATGATCACAAGGATGACATAATCTTTTAAAACATGTCAGCACTGATAAAGCATGATTGCCAGAACAAAAAAAAGGAATGAAGTGAAAAAAAATAAGCGAGCAAGAACAGACAGGGGAATCGAATCTGAAACCATCAGGCTTATTGTTCCAGACGGATCCCAGTGACAGACGAAACAATGATTCTCTTCAAGTCCCTTTTCTCTTCTTCACCACCACCGTAATCCCCACCCTCGAGTCCATGACAGTGAGCCTTATTAAACATGCAAACAGCTTTGAGCGGTGTTCAGCTGGCTCAGCCTATGGCTTCGGATCCTGCTTCTTCTTCTGGTATTTTCTGAAGTGCGACTGGATGGCAACGGCGGCTTTCTCCGTCTCGGGGGCGTCCATGTCAATGTCGAAGTCGTCTGGAGGGACGTCCTTCTTGGATGCATCTATGGAAAGTTGCATGTTGTTGAGTAACATGATTGGATTTTTATTTCATCTACAGATGAAATAAAGACAACAAGCAAGAAAACAACCAACCTTATTGTTGTTTGATACCATTACCATAGTTTGTGTTACCATGGTTTTTAACAGGATTATGCAAAAAGTTATTATATTAAGATTTTAATGAAATTTTTACCAGAGGCAGAATTATGGACAAAGAAAACTCCATTCGATTTTGAAGAAAATTGTGAATCCAGGAATCTTTAAAGGATTCAACACTGGGAAATAGGAGGAAACGATGACATTTTGGTTCATATGGGGAGATTTCTGGCTTCAGTGGAGGTTTGCACTCTCTGAGTGCTCTTGTTTTCCTGTTACAGCATGCCATACAGTGTTCCTATTCCTTACATAACAGATTGGCGTACATCCAACACCGTTTTACACATCATGAAATGTGCTTTACAATGTACCAGAGCGTTTGTATTGTAATATTTGATATTTAATACGTTTGGGAGTTACAGATAATCACTCAAGGTCACTAGATTTGAAGCAGAACATTTTAAGAGGTTATAAACTCCCATCCAATAACCTGAGTCATCTCAGCGTTTCAGGTAGAATTACATCAGAGAATCGCTGCCAGGCTCTTATCAGCAAACATAAGAGCCACTCAAGCTTCAGAACAACCCTCAAGGGACCCGCCTGATCTGATCAGCCTGACGCCTTCCACCGAGTATGGTGCCAAAACGAGATGCTCCCGGATCTCCCCATCGATCACGCCACATTTTGGCAAGGACGCCAGAAGAAAATATTTTATAAATGAATGAGCTGCTGAGTGAAGTATTAGGAGGTTCATACCTTCAACCCCTGAGGGTTTGGTGAGTCCGGTTGGTGCTCCGGATCCTGGTCTCTGTAACCCAAAAGAGAAAAGAATGAACTGATGAATGCACATATGATACTCTTATATTCAGGGAAGCTGTGGATCAGCTCCTGCTGAGTCACTTGGAAACACTTTGACTGGACTCGAACTGCAGCACTACCGACCAGTACCTTGACCTAACATGCAACATTTAACATGCAACATTTATTTATATCACATGGGTTCAGTGACATCCGTTATGCATAGAACATAGAAGATCCAAAGATTCCAAGTGAAGTGAGGCATTTTTAATGGGAAACTAACTCTAGATATCTCTTTAAAAGGTCAATCCCTCTAATCTAATAATGCACACTTTGACCCTCCCTACTGTACATCACCATCAACTCTCATTAACTTGTGCCCAATTCAATATCATCCAAGCTTTCTAGTCTCAGTTCCAGTCTTAAGGAGGTTCCATAAGCTTGTATCTCACATGCTGATGAGCATAGCAATTTTTGGATTTGCCCACTTTTCTGACAAATATTGGCAAAAGTCAGGGTTAGCCTCTGTCATTAGTGACGTTTACCATCGTTTAGCGACAATTAGCAACTTGCGCGGATGTTTACAACAGTGTTTGTAAAAGATAGTTGGCGAACATTAGTGACTGTTAGCAAATGTCAGCGACAGCATTTGCGATGATTAGCAACTATTTGCCACTCTGTTTGTCACCGCCCAGCATCAACTAATTTTTATATGTTCAGTACATTGATTAAAACACAATTATAAATAAAATTATTGATGAGTGTAGCAAACTTTGGATTTGCCAACTTATAAGTTATACAATTCATCTTCAAAATAGTGCACACAAAAGTTGTGTTATGTTTGCCTTTAGCATGTTGGCGCAGTAGTTAGAATTGTCACCTCACAGCTTAAAGGTTCTGAGTTCAAATCTTGGTCAAGAGCTCGTTCTGTGTGGAGTTTGCATGTTCTCCTGGTGCTTTTATGGGTTCCCACTGGGTACTCCAATTTCATCCAATAGTCCAAAGAAATGCACATTCAGGTCAACTGGCTACTCTAAATTGCTGATAGTGTGAATGTAAGTGTGAATGGATGATAGTCCTGCAATAAACTGCTCAGAGTATAACCCCGCCTCTTGCCCAAAGTTAGTTGGGATTGGCTCTTACATCCCGATGACCCTAACAGGAAAATCAGTATGAAGAATGAATGAATAAATACTTGTTTTTTTATATAGGGTCTGGAACTTTATTATTATTATTATTATTATTATTATTATTATTATTATTATTATTATTATTAAAAACAGATGCAGTATTAAATAAGAAATACAATTTAATTGTTTGTACACATATGAACTTCTGTTAGAAATACTTTTGGACTTTTAGCCTGTATACTTGAAGCTCCTTGAACCCTCCTTTATGCAACAGCATGTTTCACCCACTAAGCAATAAAAACAACACAAGCAGCGCTGTCATGGGGGGTTCGGCTCGCCGCGCCTTGAATAATTAATCCGACACTTTGAATGAATTTTAAACATTTTGGTGAGCTTTGATACTCTGCAGCTTGAGAAGGGAGAGGACAGTTAAAAAGAGGTAAAAGGAGTAAGACTCTCTCTCTCTCTCTCTCTCTCGCTCTCAGGCTAGCTGCTAAGGCTAACATGCTAGATTGTATGTGTACCGTTTGAGCCCTGTCCTAGCAGGAGCACATGCCAGATATTTCAGCTGCAGTAAATGAGACGATTATAATAATGATAAAGGTAATAGTAAACTAGCAAATTAAGTCACATGTGGAGCATGCTAATATTCTGAGGTATGATGAGTGCTAGTAAAGTCTGCCTTTTTTTTTTTTTAACAAAACATGATAGACAACATGAAGGACAAAGTGTAGGGCAGCAAAATCGTTAAATTAGCTAGCTGAAACACGCTAGCACAAAGTAAATGTTTTAGTGAGAAGGTTCGAAATTGTAGTGGAATACAAACTACAATATTCTCTATAATCATTCATGTTATGATATTTCTAGCATTCAACATGTGCAGTATTTTGTTTATGCTAACGACTCAGTGTCTCTTCCTTCAACCCAGACGCTGAAGCTGGTATATCCAAGATCAAAAGGAATTGCCTTCTTTCCTTTTTCAGACTATTAGAGCCATGAAAGAAACACACACACACACACCCACACAGTGCTTCCTCAAGCCTGAATGCAGATGTGTGCAACAGTGGAAAAACGCAGATATCATGCAGAAATCAGATGTGGTAACCATTTTGTGATGTTCTGTTAAATTAATCCTTTAATCAGCTTAGTTGTCTCACATTTTACACACAGTATTTAACCTAGGTGGCTCTGTGGTGTAGTGGTTAGCACATCCTCCTCGCAGCAAGAAAGTCCTGGGTTCGAGACCTGGGCTTGGCATTTCTGTGTGGCGTTTGCATGTCCCTGTGCTTATATATATTATAATACCTCCGGGTATTCCGGTTACCTCCCAAAGACCAAAGACATTCACATTAGGCTTACTGGCTGTTCCAGATTATGAGCACTGGATGTGAATGTGAGTGTGAATAGGTGTGTGTGTGTGTGTGTGTGTGTGTTGCCCTGTGATAGTTTCGCGAGACCTTCATCCAGAACCGACTAAGATAGGCTCCAGCCTTCCGGTGGCCCTTATAGGATTAAGCGGTTCAGTGAATGAATGAATGAATGAATGAATACTAGCTAATTTTTTAGGGCTGGCATTTACATGTAATATTAATAGCAGGATGTCTCTGGACCCCCCCCCCCCCCCCCATTTTTATTCAGTCACCAAATACATTTAAATCTCACTTAGCTGTTCTAAAAATTCTATTAAAAAAATCACTAAGTATATTCAGAAAGGTAACGTAGATGACCTGCCAACCTCTGGTTGCAAAATAGACCCCACCTTGACTTTAAAGATTTTTTTCATCATAAATTTGTCTCTATTTAATCCAAGGCAAGACTTAATGTTTGTGCATGAGATGTGAGATGCGAGCTCACAGATCCTGATTTAATTCCAGGATTTGTATTCCTACAGGGATGAGACGAGACAACACACCCCGATACAGAAGCCTGTTTGCATCAGCACGTCTCAAATCCTTTTTTTGCGGTCTTCCCCGTGGTTGCGCACTGTACGCATCTGGCTGCATAATGAACCTTGTCGTGAAGTATGCTAGAGGATTAGAGGGAAATGCACTCGCTGAGATTTCCCCACGTCGTTGTTCTTTCTCTTGAGCCTCAACCAGCCCTGCCTTCAATCCTATCTTTGTCTTCCAGTTTGGAAACAAAGTACTGCATTTGCATCAGAATGTAGCAGAGAATAAATCTGTGAGCCTTCATGGCCACTTTGGTGCTCATACTCCCCAGAGCTAGCTGTGTGAATCAGTGGGTTATTGCACTGCATTAGGAGACCATTCTCATTCGAGAGAAAACCAGCCAGTTTTGAATTCTGTGATATAACACTGGCAATCAGGGAGGACTTTCCCCATGTGCATTAATATCCGTTGTGGGATTTTCTCTTGGCAGCAGGAGAAAACCCGTTTTTATTCTTGAAGCAGAAAGCATTAAAAACACATCAAGTGAAGGAGGGACGGGAAGACGGACAAGCGCACCATCTGTGCTCTGGAGGGAATACAATACAAAAAAACAAACACTGAGCACAATCATGAATATTAATTTGCAAAAGTTTATAATGGGAAAGAGTTGCATTCAGGATAGGATGTTGAATTTTAATTAAAACACCCACGGCTAATGTTTTATTTTTATTTATGTAAAATAAACTCTGTAGAATTATTTCATGATTTAAAAAAACATAAAATAATATAGACCTCTCTGTTCATACACTGACATTTTTTAAATTACATTTACAGCATTTGGCAGTTGTCCTTATCCAGAGCGACATACATTTCCTCACATTTTTTTTTATTAGAAACATTTTTTGCTTAGTGTTTGACCCCCCAACCTATGTATCACTAAGCAAAAGCCTTAGTAAATGGTCCATGTGATTAAATATGGTAAATGGTAATGGAAGTATATGGTAAGGAAAGTCTGTTGGGTTTTCACTCTCGAGCCTACTGGCTCATCAGGCTGGAACTTATCCAAAGTGTCTGTAGAGTGATACAACTAGGAGTTCAACTCCTCCTGGATGGGACACTAGACACAGAAACTAGCTAGAAACCATCACAGGTTACTGTGCTCACTGTGTTAGTGGTACCCATTTATACTGCTGGATGGACAGAGGCCCACTTCTTAGCATGGTGGGGGTCTAACAAGGATTTGAACCCACGACCTCTCGATCATGAACCCAGCACCCTAACCACTACACCACTGGCCCCAATGGTTATTTATAGAAGTACTTATTTTCAAGGCTTGGACTTAATCAGAATCAGATAATCAGGTAAACACGGCGATGAAGATGGTGATGATGATGATGATGATGATGATGATGATGAACGAATGTTGAAGAAAACCTTTGAAACTTTAATAAACTGCTGATTTTAAAATATAAACAAATAACAATTTTAGTACAATCACAGTACAGTCATATCTTACAGCTCAAAAAATATAGTTGTGTGCAGTACCTCTTTACCATTTATGGTGCTAAAGAGTTGGCGGCATGGCGGTCTAGAATGAGTAGCAAGCAAGTCTGACTAACAGTTAGAAGGTCCTAGGTTTGAGTCCTGGGCATTTCTGGGGTTTTGTGGGTTTCCTCAGGGTACTCCAGTTTCCTCCCAAAGACATGCACTGTAAGCTAATTAGCTGTTCCAAATTGACCCTAGGTGTGAAATTGAATGGTTGTGTCTGTTGGCCCTGTGATGGTCTGGCAAGCTGTTCGGGGTGTTCCCTGTCCTCGCTCAGAGTTGGCTGAGATAGGCTCTAGCCCTCCCGAAGTCCCTAGTAGGATTAAGTGGTTTGGTAATGAATACTTGGATAATAACTCTGGTGCAAGAAGAACAAAGCACTTGTTGCTGATTATTTTCCTGCAGCTTCATGCCTCATACGTCATGATTTATTCCTAATCTACTTCTACACCAGTTTATCTTATGACCAAACCATAATAAACTGTTACAGCTGTGCATCACTGTCTGCTGGAGAAACACAAACACACCTACACCCTGCAGTTCCACAGCAAACCCCTCACACACACACACACACACACACACACACACACACACACACACACTCCTCTGTTATAAGGGAAAGCTCCCAGCTCTCTGCAGAGGAGGGGATCTCTTCACTGCAGAAGAAACTCTCCTCCATGTAATCCTGCTTACCTAAGCAACCATTGAGGAAAGACTGTGGCTACTGCAAGCACACACACACACACACACACACACCGTGGGTTTTTGACACTGTAGGTATTCACTGCAACTTTAATGATCCTTGACATAAATATGATTATACAGCACTTAATGCAACAGAAGCAGCTGCACTATTAATGTAATAGAAAGGGCTAAAAAGCTGACTGCAGCAGGACATTAAGAAGAACCGTGTGTGTGTGTGTGTGTGTGTGTGTGTGTGTGTGTGTGTGTGTGTGTGTGTGGCATGAATCCCATCGGATGAATAAGGCACAAATCAGAACGATCCATGTGCCCACGCCGCAGCACGATCCTGGCCAGGAACGTGTACAGGAAACACCCAGTGCAGACACAGGAGAAGAATCAGAGCTCTGCAGCCTCAGATATAATGTTTTGCTGTGAAAATCTCAGTATTGTGGGAAAAGAAAGCAAGAAGAACGAGATGAGGTGCAGGAATAAAAAGCCAGAAGATCTTTCAAGGATCATCACATTCAACAAATTAGTGAATAAAGCATTACACACATCAGGATGCTTGTCTCAGTCCATTAACATCTGTCTTCGAATGGAAAAATACAGAGGCAAGCTAATATACTGGGGAATACTGTACCAAAACCACAAATAAACTTCCTCTAGATCAATTTTTGGAGTCAGTGTCAGCACTGCTAAATATTTGGATATTCAGTGAATCTTTGGTATCACAAACTATTTGAATACAGTATTTGCAAAATAGCAATTTCTATCAAAAGAGAAAAAGGCCAGGTGTGTGGGGGGGACAATTAATAGTGACCAGTGATTGGTTTTTGAGAACAATGGTGTCTAGTAATTGGACATCGAGGACAATGGTGACTAGCGACTGGATGTCGAGAATAATGGTGACCAGCAATTGGCTGACAAGAACAATAGTGAGCAGTGATTTGGTCATAGAGAACAATGGTGATCAGTAACTGGTTGTCCAGAACAATGGTGAGCAGCAACTGGTCCGTGAGAACAATGGTGACTAGTGACTGAACATCAAGAACAATGTTGACCAGCAACAGGAGGTCGAGAACAATGGTGTCCAGCAAGTGCACATTGAGAACAATGGTGACCAGCGATTGGATGTTGAGAGCAATAGTGACCAGGAACTGGCTGTCAAGAACAATGGTGAGCAGTGATTGGTCATAGAGAACAATGGTGACCAATGACTGGTTGTCCAGAACAATGCTGACCACCAACTGGACCCCAAAAATAATGATGAGCAGCGATTGTACGTTAAGAACTATGAGGAGCAGTGATTAGTCGTTAAGAACATCAGCTCATGCAAATGCAACACATTCAGGCTTTACAAACTGCCCGTTCCCTGAAATTGTAACTAGCAGCTGCCTGTGACCTGAGCTGCCTCAACAGATCTGTAGAAAAACATTGGTGTAAAAAGAGCTATTAATTTTCTACATCTGTAAACGAGGAAAGACCAGCAGGTTGTGCTTGAGTAAAGTTAACAGGGAGTGCAAGGGGAAAGCCTTCATCAGCACAAAACAGCAGTGATCGGAGGAGAAAAGCTCCATCATCAGATTCGCATCAAGGTCCAGCAATCACTGAGCACTTAATTGCTAATTCCTAAAATGGAACTTGAGCAAAAACAGGACAGCAGCCAAAACAACCCGTTATACATCTTTTATATGATCTGACACTTTCAGTGCTTCACAAGAAGCCTCGAATTTATCTCTAATGCCGAATGAGCAAAATGTTCACTTGGTTCCTAATGGCTCAAATCTGCTAATGTTGATAATATTAAATAAAATCTACAAGCAAGATTAGCATTTCACAAATGGGCCACATTAGCAATAATTCACTGAGGTTTCCTCCGAGCAAGAGCACATTACATTCCATATGTGGGGTGAATGTTGGTAATATGACTCAGACCATAGATACAAAGCAGAGCTACTGCTGCAGGATCACATGATCAATAGTAAGTGCCCCCATCAGGACTTGAATGAACTTTCAATTATGTGTCTGCAGCAATATGTAACTTGTCTTTATATGTAATTTTAATGTAATTTTGTTGGTCCTAAAATAGAAACTTTCACTAAAAAAGCTTCTCAGTATCTTTATTACCTCCACCACAAAACAAGGTAAGTATGTTGGGCTTTTTACACCTGAGCCTACTGCCTCATCCTGCTGAAGCTTATTGCGCTTGTGTGCTGGGCTCATGACTGAGAGGTCATGGGTTCGAATAACAGTTAGATCCCCACTGTGCTAGCTCTTACCCACAAGTGTGCCTCTGTCCTCCCTGCAGTATAAATGGTTACCAGTAAAAAATACTGGGAAGGTAACCTGCGATGGACTAGCATCCCATCCAGGAGGAGTTGAACTCCAAGTTGCTTCCTGCTACCACACAGCAAGAAGTATTATAATCAGCAGCATTTGTTTGTTATCAAAATGCTGACCACACCCATGCAAGGATTTTTACCAAATTTGGTGGGGACACTACTCTAAGTCTCAGGGATGATGTGATTTTGGAGTGAAGGGGGAGGCTGGCGCCCATCTCAGCCGACTCTGGGTGAGGGCAGAGTACATCCTGCACAGCTCGCCAGGCCAATGCAGCCTACTCTTGACAAAAATCAGCAATGGTTCTTTAATACTATAGACAGTGAGAGACAATGGCTGGCATTTGATAACCCAGTTAGCTGCACTGGGGGGACAGCAACGAAAACCTCCTGATAGTGGGGCTTGAACCCCCGATCTTCATCATCAGTAATCCAGTACCCTACCACCCGGCCACCACTGCCCTAGGATGGATGTTTCTCATTTTAAAATTGCTTATATCTTAGAAACAAACTGGCATTGAGTAACCTTAAAGGGTTAAAATCAAGGTCACAGGATTTTTAGTGCCTATAATTTTAAAACAACGGCCAATAGATGGAACACTAATTGGAAACTATATATGAGCTTTCAAAGGAGATGGTTACCTTTGACCCTGAGTGACCTTGAAAGGTCAAACCCTAGCCATCTTATAGATCCTTTAAAAAAGAAAGGTTTATTTTGCTAATATGGTGATGTCTACATACTATAGAACATACTGTAAGACAAGTACATGGGTAATTAAAAGCAATACTCACAGGGCCTCTCTGCTGCTTTATCCATGCTGCATGGCAGTGGCACCTTACACTCTGAGTGCCCATCTAGATCTAAATGCATTTCTTTGGAGTAATGTGTCTGTGTCTGTAATATGTATATCTGCAGTCAGGATATGGCCTGGATTTCTTAACATATGCAGCAAACTCAATGTTTCCCATGTTACCTGGCCTAAAAAAATACAAATGGCAGAAAAATTAAACCAGAGAAAAGATAAATAGAGGAGTGTCAATTCATGTTGATGTATCGGTAACTGTGAAAAATAATGAGCTCTTCCTGGAATTGGAGTTCAAGATGGGATGACAAGGAGGGACCTCCACTTTCTCCCAAAGGAACGGCAGGATGCTCACCCTCCATGTCCTCCATATGTTCATCTAACACCACAACTATCTTTTTCAGCCCACACGGCACAAGACTGAGATTGTGTGTGGTTTTACATTAATAACATACAAAGGCTTAAAGCGTGACATGTTACAGTGAATAAATTAAAAAGCCCTGGATGCTCTTTTCAGCATTGAAATCCTGAACCTCCACAAGTACTAGGCTTGCGAAGGCAGTGGAATGGCGCTCAGCATGTAGATAAGCAGCTAGAACTATCAGGGGAAAAAAAACCCGGCAAACTTTAGTAATTATGTTCTACACACTGTTCACAGATAACTGCTAACTTCAGCTGAGCGATGATAAAACCAAGCCCACACCATCATTCACTCCAGGCCTCCAGCTACTCAATCACACTGTGTGTATCCTGTCTCACACATACTCGCTGCATTAACCCATAGCCAGTATGAGCTCTGAGCTCGCAGGCTTGTAGTCGTGTCATCCTATCCTGCTGTCACGCTCACTCTGCTCCAAGTATCTAACGCTATGTAACGTTAACCGTAATCAATAAAAAGAAAACTATTAACAACACCTCAGATTGTCCCCAACCACCTAAATCTTTTACTGTTTTCCATCAATTAATAATTAGCATTTTTTTTTTACTGAAAACTGGGGTGGCATAGTGATTAGCACATCTGCCTCAAGAACATCCTGGGTTCAAGTCTCGGGTGTTTTAGGCGTTTCTGTGTTGTGTTTGCATATTCTCTTCGTGCGTGCTTGGGTTTCCTCCGGGTACTCTGGTTTCCTCCCACAGTCCAAAGACATGCACATTAGGCTAACTGGCTGTTCCACATGGCCCCTAGGTGTGGATGTGAGTGTAAATGGTTGTGTGTGTTGGTCCTGCGATGGTCTGTCGATCTGTTCAGGGTGTACCCCAACTTAGCCCAGTGTCACATGAAAACATGCAAACTCCACACAAAAACGTGAGCCTGGGACACGAACTCAGGACCTTTTTGCTGTAAGGTGGACGTGCTAAGCACTACGCCACTGTGCCACACCTATTTATTACATTTTATTTATTGTAATAAAATCAGTCATAAAAGTAAGATAAATTCACTATTCAAGATGTTTTCTTTTGCTAACATTATAATTAGCTGTAAAAACAAAACTGCAAATCTACAAAAATAATGTCCCCATCTGTGGGGAAAAAATGCTTTCCAACAGAACACTTGCGACTCACCCAAAGCGAGGTAACTCGATGAATAATTTGTGCTTCTGAAACACATTTCTGGCACTATTCTGGGTCTTTAGGCAGCTTGTGCGCTCCAGAGGGGTTCTGTGCTGCACGTGATGTCTATTAACAATTTAAAACGAAGACGCTCAACTAGGCCACGGATGACTACGGCGAGAAAAAACCCTGATCTCCTGTTTGCGTCTTGCTTTTTGAAGCGGCGTTTTTTCGGAGATGAACAGATGGCGCAAGTTAATGGAAGGAACCAGTTTGGAGATGGAAACGATCCTCCACGATGGTGAGTGAGTGAGTGACACTCGGAGCTGAAACGCTGTAGGCACTTTTAATCTGGAGAGATTGAGATCATCCGAATCCAGAGTCTCCAGGCTGGGAGACTGTGTTATAGGTATGATGAGGTCTGTTATAACCAAAATTTACAGCTTCACAAATCGTACCTTGGCTGCTTTGTCAAAACAGTTTTGGCGTTGATTATTTTCCAAGAATAGTAAATCCACTGTAGATCCAGTGTTTTATTCCTTAATGCCCCAAACTCATTCCTGTAACCTTCTCTAATAGCTTTCCAGTAGGTCTATTTATTCATTTGTTTATCTGCCAAACCGTTTAATCTTTACTAGGATCAGAGGGAGGCTGAAGCCTATCTCAGCAGACACAGGGCGAAGGCTCGCTAGTCCATCGCAGGGCAACACACGTACGTTGTTAAGCCCTGGACCTTGAACCCAGGACGTTCTTGCTGGTAGGCACACATGCTAACCAGTGATGCACTTCAGTAGGTCCAGAATTTGTTAAAGGTGCAAAGTTGTGATAATCCACCCCCCCACCCTCCTCTGGAATTTTGAGGGATTCAGTATTGATGCTGATAACATGTTACATCTTTACTGGTAACGATTTTACACACAGAAACTGACTAATTTATTAGATATAGTTTAAATCTGCACCGTTGGCATTTGTTAGGACATGATTAATCAACCATTTCATCCCACTAACACTCAGACTCAGACCCTCGCTCTCAATACTATTTTTATATTTAATACAATAAATATAAAAAAGTTTCTTTCACCATCAATACATTTCAGTTCGAGTGACCGCACTGCTTGCTCAGACACACGATTCATTGCTTCAGCATTTCTGGTTCCAGAAAGATCATCATGTCACGCCAACTCTGCAGTAATTCTCTGTCTCCCGTTCATCACGGAAAACCGATAATCAAACAATCCACTTTAACCACCTCCAGTGATTTAATGTGCACAGGATATACATCATGGTGATGGTTGGCATCCAGATATCACAACGATAAATCTGGAGGCGATACAGTTAGTCAACAGAAATAGAGGGAAATACTAAACGAAAATATTTTGTAATTATGAGAAAGTGCCTTGTTACAACAGGAGAAGATCCCAAGACGACAGAAAAACATTATTACAACAAAATATTACAACAAAATAGCAACTCGTTACAAGAAAAGAGTGTCATTAATGAAAAAAAACATCTCATTATTACAGGAAAAGCATCTCCTGTACTACAAGAAACACCCTTTTTCTCTGTTGTAAGAAAGTATAATGTGATCGAAAGGAAACAGCACATTATAGTGAGATATTTATTAATTATCTTGTTAATATGACAAAATATTTCACTACTATATGAAAGCATCTTACAATGAAAAAAAACCTTTTTCCCAACAAAACATCTTGTAATTACCAGAAAAGAATGTTAATGCAAACAAACCTTTCATTATAACACTAACCACTATGCCACCGTGCCGCCCAAGATATGTAGGGTATCACTTTATTAAGAGAAAATATCTCATAATTATGGGAAAAGCACCTCGTTACTATAGAACAACGTCTTGTCTTACATCTTGTTACTAAAAGAAAACAATAAAATAAAAAAATCTCGGAATTATGGGAAAACAATTTTATAATGCTGCTACAAGAAGCAGTTTTGTTCTTATGGAATATGTAAATCGTTTGGAGGAAACCCTTCGGGATTTTATTTTTGTTTCGTTGCTTGTTTGTTTGTTTGTTTTTGTTTGTTTTGTTTTAACAAACATCTTGATACTTCGAGAAAGATGCTTATCTTGTTACCATGAGAAAATGCTTATCCTATTACTAGGATTGCAAAGTTTTAAATCTGGTTGATTTTAGGATTACAGATAACACAGAGTTCATATTGACAATAAACTGGACTGGGTTAAGAACACTACTGCACTTAACAAGAAGGGCCAGAGCCATCTCTATTTTTTGAGGAGGCTAAGGTCACTTAACATCTGCCGAACACTGCTCAGGATGTTTTATAAGTCTGTTGTGGCCAGCGCCATCCTGTATGCTGTTGCTTGCAGGGGCAGCAGGCTGAGGGTTGCAGATGCAAACAGACTGAACAAACTGATCCGCAAGGCCAGTAACATTGTGGGGATG
>JAQMYF010000008.1:19169125-19182837 GCA_030014195.1 Neosilurus mollespiculum
TATATATAGACATTTGTAATTTGTAATTTTTATTGAGAATTTATCCTTATCATATCCTTTTCTTTACTTGGTATGGAGCATCTGTGTGCACACAATTTCCTCCGTAATCAATAAAGTATTCTGATGATTCTGATTTAACAAAGATTATACCTGATAATATTTTTTTTCTCTCTACATTTATGTTCCCTGTTGTAGGCTAACCTGCAATTTTGCAAATTTTCACTTTATCCCCATTAATTCATAAAAAGTTTCCAACTTTAAAAATTTCTGTGATTTTGCAATACTACTCATAACTACAAGAAAACAATGTTATTACTATGCATCATCATCATCATCATCAATATTATTATTATTATTATTTTTATTATTCTTATTCTTCTTCTTATTATTATTAATATTATTATTATAATGAGAAAACATCATGTTGCTACAAGAAACCTTGTAATTTGGGATGAGAAAAGATCTCATTACTAAGGTTTTTTCACAAGGAAGCATCTCTTTACTATGAAAAAAATCTCTTGTAATTATGGGAAAAGAACCCTGTATCTACATAAATAAAAATAACAAGATTTTCAAAAGTGAGTGCAAATGAGAGTGCACCAATAACTAAACAAACAAGAACATCCGGAGAGCGCAAACCTTCGCCAAGTCAAAAAAAGTACACAGCACTCCCTGCTGGGCCTGCTATAATACCAGACTTCCAAAAAAAAATCTATCTTACAATGTTACAGAATAATTTAAGAAATTCCTGTGTCCAGAATCAAACCATCTCCAAAATCTAATGCAGTCTTCCTTGTCTAAAAATTCACCTCTGGTAGAAATTTCATACAAATCCCTAAATAACTTTTTATTTGAAAAAACATTACAGAAAATACACAGAAACCCCTGCTGGGCCTGCTGTAATATGACACTTTCAAAAAATCTTCCCATCTCACAGTGTTAAAGAATTCTTTAAAATTCTTTGATCCGGATCATCTCCAAAATCTGATGGAGTCCTCTTTGTCCGAAGTCATGCCTCTGGTAGAAATTTTTTAAAAATCCGCACAATAGTTTTTTGTGTAATCCTTCTAACAAACACAAACCTAATCAAAAGTGTAATCTCCTGGCGAAAGTAACAAGCAAACTTGACTAGGGCAAATTTGTAAATGTGCACTTGTGGGGTATTTTTCATGCTAGGTCATCTTTCCAACCTTTAAAAAAATACTAAGCTAAATGCTATGTCACTAAAGCTGAAATGAGTCAGCAAAGCAACGCTGGCTAAATGCTGGATTGTCAGTTTTTTAAAAGCTCAGTATAGAACGACGAGGGCAGCATTGCAGCGTCCTGTTTTCACCTCTGAGCATTCGTGTGTAAATTCTCACCAAGTCAATAGAAAAAGTGCAACACCGAGACCGAGAGTAACAAACCAAAAAACAATGAAACGACCTTGCTGAACAGGATGGATTGAAGCTGGATTTGTGTTTTGGCTAGCTTGTGTGTTGAGCTGTTCCTCCACAGAACATTTTTTAGCTGAGAGCTGAAAGATAATCTCTGTTTAAGAGGAACACTACATTCACAGAGACTGAAAGCTGGAGAATTAATAAACCAAGCTTTAAGTAGTGTCAGAAAAATGAAATCTCCACAGACAGATGATGCTGACCCAAACTTGCACTTTTCGCAAGTCGCATTTAAGCTGAGTGTCAATATTTCCATCTGTTTTCACGTCACTAAAGATAAACATCAGTGATAAAGACGTTAGAATAGTGTTGGATGATTAAATTATAGAACTGAATGGGAAAGTACTCTGGATAAGTGAACACTGCACTATAGCATTAGAGTAGTCGTTTAATGGAACGTCGTTTGATCGTCAAAGTGTGTAGTTTGGAATTTGTTTTATTTCAATACGTTTAAACATTTGAGAGGGCAGTGCTGGTTCAGTGGTTAAGGTGCTGGCTTACTGATCCGAAGGACAGGGTGCAAGCCCCACTATCACTGGGTTGTCACTGCTGTCCCCCAGTGCAGCTTATCAAAGGCCAGCCATGTCTCTCATTGTCTGTGGTGAGAGGCATGGAAAAGAACCACTGATGTCATTAATAAAGAGTAGGCCTTTGGATTGCTGTCAGCGTGTTTCTGCCCTGCGATCGCCTGGCAAGCTGTCCAGGGTGTACGCTACCCTCGAAAAGAGGTGGGCACCAGCCTCCCCGCGACCCTAATTACGTTTAAGCTGTCAAGAAAATGAATTAATGAATAAATGTTAGAATCCAATACCTGCTGTTAGACTTTCACCGTATCTCAAGTTAGTGCAAACTGGTTTCTTACCTTTTCTCCATTTTTATTTCATTTTGCTGAACTGCTTAATCCTACTATGGTCGCAGGGAGGCTGGAGCTCTTCTCAGCTGACTCTGGATGAAGTACAGTTCACCAGATCTTCACAGGGCCAACCATTCACACTCACACCTGGGGCGATTTGGAACAACCATTTAGCCTAATGTGCATGTTTTTGGACTGCAGGAGGAAACCGGAGTACCCGGAGGAAACCCATGCAAGCACAGGGAGAACATGAAAACTCTACAAAGAAACGGTACTCGAACTCAGGAACTTATTGCTTTGAGGAGGACCATCATTAATTTATAATTTTTCTCTTAATTTTTACTCCTTTTGTCTCTACAGATGTACTAAAATTAATTAAATTCATTCATTTGCTCAACCGTTTATATTCTGCTAGGGTCACAGGAAGCCGACTCTGGGGCAGGGTAAATCCTGAACAGCTCGCTAGTTCATTGCTTCGCCAACACACACACAACCACTCACACTCACACCGAGAGGCAATTTGGAACAACCAATTAGCCTAGTTAGAACATCTGATGGAGGAAACTGGATTACCCAGAGGAACCCCACACAAGCACGCGAAGAACTCACAGAAACACCTTCACCACACCCGGGACCTTCTTCCTGTGAAGTGGATGTATTAACCATTATGCCGGCAGATTAACCAAACAATGGCGGCGGATAGCTCTAGTGTAGAGAAGAATTTGGACATGGAGGGGTTAAAATTTCACAGGAAAACAGAACAAATCACTGACAGTTGCTTGTTTCATCAGTGTTTATGCAGATTATTTTCACGCAACCTTCATTTCAATTCCAGTTTCCTGATAAGCAGACTGCGCTGTTAGGTTTTTATCCTGATGAACTAATCCAAGCAAAACTAATGATACACACTGTGTTGCCTCAGATACAGTACTTCACTACTGCATATCGCTCCTCACTGCAGGACATCACACTCCTGTCTTCCCATGAAGGCAGGATGCATGTGGAGCCTTCACGTTCTACAGTAGGAGTGTCTTTGTTCTTTCACGATCTCCTTCCTCCTTACGGCTATCCCGTCATCACACACCTCTCCTCTTTACTCATCTCCATCACGCTCTCTTGTTCCACTCTCCCTCTACTTCTCAACAGCTTCAATATGAAGAAGACTGTTTGAGAGTGCTCACTGTTGGGAGGATTCAGATTTTGGACAGGAGAAGTATCGGATGACTCACTGAGCTAATTCATTGTACTAAGCAAGGTGATGCACACCAGACGAGATGAGTGCGCAGAGTTTACTCGGAGATGTGCTTCTGCTGTAAATGTGGCAGATATTACATAAACACACAGGCTTTGAGTCATAAAGCTGGATTTCTATATTAGACCACTAACACCTATCATTTTTCTTTTCGTTCCAGCGTGTATGATAACAGCACAGTATGATTATGACTATAAAGAAAAAAATTAAAAATGGGAAGTTTATCAAGCTGGATATGAAATTGTTGAAAATTGTTTGAAGAAATTTTCTCATGGAAATTCAAGCAATTAGGAAAAATGTCCATATTCTACATCTTACAAGATTTTTTTTTAATAAATCTACATATTATGAGAATCATTAACGACAACCTCGACTGATCGGCCTCATATCGTCTCGCTGGCGAGTAGTTTTTACATTCCGGTTACAATGTCAAATTACCTTCGTCACTTCGTCAGTTTGTTTGTCGGTTTATCTCTCTGTCAGTCTTTGCCTGTCTGTCTGTCTATCGGTCTTTGTTTGCCTGTATGTCTGCTTATCTGTCTGTCTTTGACTGTCCGTCTGTCTATCTATCTGTCTTTCTTTGTCTGTCTGTCTTTCTTTGTCTGTCTGTTGATCTGTCTCTTTGTTTGTATGTCTGCTTGTGTGTTTTTCTGTAAGCAATCATGAACAAAATATTATGAATGCTTTTTGCCACTGTTTGTTAGTCTCGTTCTTTGTCTATCAGTCTGTCTACTGTTGTCTGTCTACCTGTCTTTCTTTGTTTGTCTGTTTGTTGTTTGTCTGTTTGTTTATCTGTCTCTCTTTGTCTGTTTATCTGCCTGCTTGTGTGTTTGTCTGTCCACAACCATAAGCAAAATGTTATGAATGGATTTTGCTGAATTTTTTGGAGGGGTGAAGATAACACTCTATAAGATTCTGGTGGTGATCCAGATCATTATCTAGATTTTGGAAATTTTAAAAGGAATCTTTCCATTGCTGAAGATGTGCAATTTTAATCAAGAATAAAGGAAGGTCACCAAGTTCATAATTAAGAAAAAAATTATGAAAATAATCTTCTTCATCATCTTCATCTTCTTCCACTTGATCCGGGGTCATATGATTCTTTTACATTTCCCATCATACCCATAACACAGTCCTGCTTCTCAACTGAATGAATTATAAACCACACCCGGCTACACTGTTCAGCCTGAATTAACTCTTCTTTACTCTCTGCAAGCAGGCCCCATTTTTCTCCTTTCAGGTTCATCAATGTTGTTAGATGCTGTCTTTCTGAGTCACGATTGAATTGGTCTCGGATGTAATCTACTGATTAGGATTTGCAACACTGAGAGACTCTGAGTATGTCCTGATGGTATTTCATCTTGACAGAGCAAGCTCTCTGCTAATTGGCATAGCCTCTGTTCTCCTCTCTGATAGTAAAGGTTGAGCGAATGGAAAGGGTTTCCGTGATTATGGATATAAGAAGTGATGAGCAGCTCGACAGCCTCTGTGGCATAGATGAGGAAGAGAAACATCTTATTGCTCAGGAACCGACTCAATCTGATAGAAATTTTCCTGTAGTGAGCGTGGAAGGGTTCTCCTTCACAGCTACATCGAAACAGACAGCAGTGATGTGAGTCATGGTGCTTTTAGATTCCTATACTTGCAAAGTTCCTCTTCAGTCATGCAGAAGAAACAAGACTGTTAGACCATAATTCACCAAAGCTACACGTCAGGTTAGATTACGTCCAGCACGTTCACCTACATGTCTCCATCCAGTTTCGTCCAAGACGTATTTCATCCAAAAGCAATCCAGCAGAAATATTTCAACACTGTTAAACGTAATCACAAATGTAATAAATCTATAATCTAATGCATATATAGTGGGTGCGATTATGGCGGCATGGTGGCATAGTGGTTAGCACATCCGCCTCACAGCAGAAAGGTCCTGGGTTTGAAACCCAGGCTCGGCTAGGGCGTTTCTGTGTGGAGTTTGCATGTTCTTCATGTGCTTACCTGGGTTTTCTCTGGGTACTCTGATTTCCTCCCACAATCTAATGACTATGCACATTAGGCTATGCCAAGTTTTCCATAGGTCTGCGGATGAATGGTTTTGTGTGTGTATGTGTGTTGCCCTGTGATGGACTTATGATCTGTTCTGGGTGTACCCCGCCTTTGTCCAGTGTTGGTTGAGATAGGCTCCAGCCTCCCCGTGACCGTAATAGAACAATTAACACTTTACTACATTTTACAGTACAATTAACACTTTATTGTGAATCTGCTTGCTGGAAATACCCTCAGGTTCTTCAGTTTTTAACTGAGGATGTCACCTTTAAAATGAAAAAGCACGCAGGAGACCAGTTCAAAAAAAACTCTGCTTACACAAAGAGGCTTCTACAGGGCAGATGCTTTTATTCAAAGTGACATGCAAGCGAGACAAGCACAGAGCTGATCAGCTAAATGCCCTGCACAAGTGCCCAACAATGGCATTTTGGCAGTCTCAGGTCTGCTAGCAAAGCACTTTAACTGCTGCTTCTGTAACCAGTGTTTAAAGCGTACTGTCCATCCTGACTTTGTAAACGTTCTGTTGCTCCTCATCAACTGGAATGATGGTTAACGTCAGGGTGTGCAGATGCGATATTTTTGCACTATATTGGGCTGGTTCGAAAAGCGCTCCATGACCACAAAGATCTTGTTTCATGAAGCAAATCACTGGAATTACATCTAATCCATTTCTGCAATCTATACTTCTCCTCTCATGGAAAAGGAGGAGCAGACTTCAGGGGAGGGGCAGGGTTACACCCTGAACAGGTCACCTGTCTATCTCAGGGCTAAAACAGACACAAACAACCATTCACAAACACATTCACAACGATGGACAATGTGCATGTCTTTGGACTGTTGTAGGAAACCAGCATACAGGGAGGAAACCTGAGGAATAAAAAGACTTGCTAAAGATTTGAACCAAAACCTCTTACTGTAAGGTGACAGAGCAAACCACTATCATACCACTGTGTCCCCAAAACATTTATTATATAATATACAGTACACAGAGTTCAGGAAATGGAAAATGGGATGTCCATTTCCATTGCTTGGATTTTTGGATGTGGTTTCCCTCTCATCTCACTTGCCAAACCGCTTAATTGTACCAGGGTTGCAGGGAGGCTGGTGCCCATCTCAGCCGACCCTGGGCGAAGGCAGTGTCCACCCTAAACAGCTCACCAGATCATCGCAGAGCCAACACACCCACAAGCATTCATACTGACATTCACACCTAGGAGTAATGTGGAACAGGCTATTGGTCTAATATGCATGTCTTTGGACTGTAGGTGGAAACCGGAGTACCCGGAGGAAACCCACGCAAGCACGGTGAGAACATGCAAACCCCACACAGAAATGCCTGGGACTCGAACCCATAACCTTCTTGCTGTGATGTGGATGTGCTGAACACTACGCCACGGTGCTGCCCGTGTTTTTTTTTAACCTGGCAACCCTGGGTGATGATAATAGCTCTTCAGCAGCTATACCTGCTGTATCAAACACAGGTAAAACTAAGATCTTAAACACACTCAAAATGACCTGCTGAACTGATTTTCTATACTCTATTAGAGTCTTTTTTTATTCACTACATCATAGCATTAATGTTTTCTGCACTAACTAAATGGTCATGGGGCTGTTCAAAGTTTGGCTGTTCAAAGAGGTTGGATCCCAGTCAGATGCATCTAGAAAGAGAGTTAAACCAACATTAAGCATTTGCTGTTTCTGTATCCAGAGCACAAGCGCCACAATAAAGTGAGTCCTGCATCTGTCTGGTCTAAAACCCTCCCTCGCTTCTACTGTCCAGCAGCACAGCTTAACAATAATCCACCTTGGGAATTTCATCAAACCTGCAAGCGATGCCGCGTACAATCATCATGATACACACTGTAATGGAATGGAATGAAGGGAAAAAGATACAATGATGAAGCACATAAATACACATCTGATTTTGGTTCTTCAATACATTGAACGTGCTAATGGAGGGATGGTTGTCTAAAAACCAACATTCATTCAGACTAGTACCCCAACCCTCGCCCAACTATTTATTCTTGCTGTGGTTAGCACATCTGCCTCACAGCAAGAAGGTCCTGGGTTTGAGTCCCAGGCTCAGCAAGGGCATTTCTGTGCAGAGTTTGCATGTTCTCCTGATGCATGGGTTTCCTCTGGGTCCTCTGGTTTCCTCCCACAGTCCAAACACATGCACATTAGGTTAACTGACTGCTCCAAACTGCCCCTGGTTGTGAGTGTGAATGGTATGTAATGTTGTGTGTATGTTGGTCCTGCAATAGAGTGGCAAACGCCTTTGTACCCCGCCTCTGCCCAGAGTCAACCATAGTAGGATTAATCAGTTCTGCAAAATAGATGAATGGATGGATGGATCTTTTTTGTGATTTTTATTTTTTTAAGCGTCCTTATGCTCTAGCCCTTGAGAAATGGTGCATTTGGAATAAGTTGGCATATATTCATCATTCCAGGATTGCTACATGTGCTCTTTCCTGTATATTGGAGTCATTATCACCTGTTCTTCGCTCTGTACAGTTTGCACAACTGAGCTGCCCCTTCGCTTCTCTCTCTCTCTCTCTCTCTCTCTCTCTCTCTCTCTCTCACTTTTATATCATTTGACTAATAAGGGCACTTGGAAAACTGTGACTATTAATGGACCCCATTTCTACTTTTTTATTATTATTATTATTATTATTATTATTGAAACAAAACTATAAACAAAATGCCGAGTTATGTGCTTTGTGATGCACCAAACCCGTTGGCTGTATTATTCCTTCATAATCAAACAGTTTGCAGCATTCAGACTAATACAGTTCATCTCTGTGGGATGGTACAAATGCCAGAAGGAACCCAAAAACACAATCACTGTCTTATTTTCATTGTACTGAAACTTCCAGACAGAATTATAAATAGCTCATTAATTGTATGCCTAAATCTAAGCCTCACCTTCACATTACCAGCACAAAGGACATCTGTTTTTATTTTCTTTTTTATTTAACTAACAAGTAAATAAACACAGAAGGGAATAAAAAAAGGCAAATTTTGGGGACATTTGGTACTCATTGAGAAATATTACAGATCATGGGAATAAAAAAAAATAAAAATAAATTATATTTATGATTATTGCAAGTTTAGAAAATGGGCAAATGGCACAGTTCCACCTGATTTGGTTATACTTTCCCCTCCCAAGTTTGCCAAAGATCCATGGACCTCTCCGGGTGGGTTTCTGCGGTAACACTCCTCAATTTGCGGCATTGGGTTGCCTTGAACACGCGCGCGATGCATTTGCAATATCTATTCATCCTTTATATATATATATATATATATATATACCTCTGAAAAAAACCTTACAGTGCATGTAACAGTGTTATGGAAATGAAAGGTGGCCGATTAATTCGATTAAATGCACGCGCGCTGCCCTCCGCGCACCCCAGGCAGAGTCCCCGCGAGCGGCTGGGTGTGGATTTAAAATAATCATGAATGCATTCTTAATTATTCCAGTGCAACAACATGCATTAAACATGTGAATACATGCAAAAGGGAAAATGTTGGGGTTTTCTTTCGAGTTTTTGCATTCCATGCATTAACACCTTTTTGTTTACTTGATTAAGACTTTTTTACACAAATAAAAAGCATTGCATTGTCACGCGCATCTTGATCCCTCGGTAAAACAAACTGGAGATGTGAAAATCTCACCTCACTCATGGTGTAAAGATGAACGGATGGGGATACGACGATTCCGCGCGCGCAGGTTTCCTTGGCACCAGTGACGCAGTTGTGGAGTCCGCGCGGCGCCGCGCGCCAACACCGCATTTATAGAGGAAGCCCCCCGCGCGTGGAGGGGCACCACGGTGTGTTCTCAGCCAATCACATTCAAGCGTGTAGTGTTGGGGTTTTTTTTCCTCCTCATAAGATTTGAGTAATAATAATAATAATAATAATGAGGAGGAGGATCATCATCATCATCATCATCACGCTGGCTCATGCTGATTGAACTGTACAGACAGCACACATAGCAAATGATGAGTAATAATTAGTTATTGCTAATAAATAAAAATGCCAGTGGATGGTGAGCGGATCCTGGGATCACTGTGTGTGAGTTGGGAACACACCCTGGGTGAGAAGTTCATCAAATGGGCATGCAAGCATTCGGTACACCAACTGGCAATTTTATTTATTTATTTATTCTATTTTTTTTGGAAGGTGGGATGGAAGAATAATCCAGTCCCCAGATGAAACCCACCATATCAAGCTTTACAAAGAAAATCCCAGCACTGGATCCAACTGTCGGCACGCACTTGATGCAATGGAAAGAGCACTTTGATTAGAACTGAAATGTACACAATGCCCCACTGCCTCCAAATATAATCCATCAACCAAAATACAATTGGTTTCATTTTCAGTTCACATAAAAGGGATTCTTGGGTGGTTAGCACATCCACCTCATAGCAAGAAGGTCCTGGGTTCGAGTCCAGGGCTCGGCAAGGTTGTTTCTATGTAGAGCACATGTACTCCCATTGATTGCATGCGTTTCCTGTAGGTGCTTCTGCTTTCTCCCACAGTCCAAAGCCTCATAGCAAGAAGGTCCTGGTTTCGAGTCAAAAATGTAAACAAAACATGCTAACGCTGCACCACCTGATTTCTGTGTCATGCTATTTGTTGACATAGAAAGAACAGAAATACACCATACTTAATCATAAGTCTACACCAGTGGATCCTCATCAAATAATCAGACACACATTAACATGCAGCCTGTTATGGAATTCAGACAAGATTTTATTGTGATCTCGTACATTGTGACCCGTAATAATGACAGGCTTCAGACATACATTTTGAACGGTAATGTTAATCTGGCAGCGGGAACCAACTTCCTTAAACATTCGCTGAAAAAGCTTGAGGGCAAAACTAAAACCATTAGAGATGTCTAGCCTGAGCAATTACATTTAGGGATTTCTTCAACAAACTATCTCTTTAACAACTGAATGTAATTAAAAGCAATACTCCCGGCTCCAAACTCTGCAGTGACTCAGCATTCGGCCTAACGCTTATACGTTCCTTGCATTTTAAGAGTACTTTGTAAACTCAGGCAAATTATAGAAATAAAACACAAACAAACTCAAAGGTCCTCCATTAAACTGCAACCAAATCCCGAGGCATATGGAAATAAGTATATTAAGAACACAAAACTATTCCACCCTTGACTTATGCACATGATCTATTCCATGATTTTTAAGAACTCATGCCATCCAAAATGTCTCTTGAGTTCACGTTCTTCCCGTGCACCCACGCCTCTGCTCAATTTTCGGCTGCGAATGCTGTATTTATACCATGGCTTTTTCTGCTGCAGAAAGTCGGCTCCTGACATCTCCTGACACGTTGCCCAGAAGATCCTACAAACAGCACACAGATTTGGTTCTCTCCCGTTAACAGTTAGTTTTCAGTCCAAACGTCTTAGGGGGGGTGTTAGAAAGCGTGGGCTCACATTTAAAAAAAAAATCTGCCAGGGCATTTAAAGGCTGGACTCATGGAGTCACAGGAAAAAAACAGGTTCGATCCTACACAAAATTTGTAGGAAGCTGCATTAGCAAATATGAAGGTTCTGGGTTCAAGTCTTGGGCTCAGTGAGGGCGTTTCATTGCATGTTCTTTCTCTCGGTACTCCAGTTTCCTTCCCCAATCCATAGACATGCACATTAGGCTAATTCTCACTCATTCTCATTCATTTGCTGAACCACTTAATTCTTCTACTAGGGTCGTGGAGAGGCCCTCCTCTTATCTCAGCTGACACTAGGCAAGATGACTTGCAGCTGACCAGGCCATCAAAGGGCAACACTCACACAACCATTCACACTCACATTCACACCTACAGGCAATGTGGAACAGCCAATTTTGCCTAATGTGCATGTCTTTGAACTGCACCATGCAAACACAGGGAGAACATGCAAACTCTGCACAAAAATGCCCTCGACGAGCCCAGGAATTAAACCCAGTACCTTCTTGTTGTGAGATGGATGTGCTAATCAATACACAACCATGGCGCGAAATCAGGCTAATTGGCTATTTCAAATTGTACCAAGGTGTGATTGTGAGTGTTAATGGTTGTGTGTGTGTGTGTGTTGGTTCATTGATGACCTTGTGAGCTGTTCAAGATGTACCTGGCCTTTGCCCAGAATTGTCTGAGATAGGCTCCAGCCATAAATAAATGAATGAAGACTGTCAACAATGACACCTGTAGCATTACATTTTACTTGACATTTTGAAAATAGTGACTGGTCAGGGAAGAAAAGAAAAATCAGCCATATTTCCCCATCATGTTCTTGAATAAGCTTGATAAGTTTACCGGAATAATCAGCAGCCATTTTGATGAGCTCTAGAGATGCAGCATCTCATTGCAGTACACCATTAAAAGATGATCAGGACTCTGTACTTTTTTTAAAGTATTAATTGAAGCCTTATTTGTGGAATATTTAATTGGCTCATTTAGCATCGTGAAAGGCGACAGCTACTCGATGGAGAATAAAGCAAACTGCATTTATAGAGTGTTGCGTGTAAATTAGGCGTTATTAAATACAATTCAAGCACCATTTAAAAGATTGATCTGTAATAGAAGACACTCTAATTGTGTATCTGTGAACTGTTGAACTACATGTGGTCGTGCATTGTTTCACAAGAAATGATTACACACACTTCATCTAGGAAATGATGCTTTGTAGTCAGTAAAATCCATTTAATGGAGGCTTACCAGCTAGTGTTTAGCGGCAGTGTTTCTTGGCTCATCCTTTGGTAATATATTTATGAGCAGGTTCATGAAATCATATTGTTCCATTAACCGGTTCTGTAAATTACCTTTCAGTGAAAAAAAGAGATGGACTAATTAAGATCTTCATCCAGTGTATCAACACCAGACATATTTTATATTCGACATCATGTCCAAACAACATACTCTTGTTTCTGTCTGAGTTGGTTTGTTTCCAACTAACACATCTGTGGGTTGAGCTATTAAGAGGTCCAGCTGTGTGCAAATGAATGGTTCCTTTCCAAAAATGCACCAATAAAAGACTGTTTACTCCTCCTCTAATTCCCATTCACTTCCCCGGTATATTAAAGTGGCCCATTCGTTTCCCAGGTATATATTAAACGGCCCCTTTCATTTCTCAGGTATATTAAAGGGGCCCATTCATTTCCCAGGTACAGTTTGTTATTAAAGAGGCCCATTCACTTTCTAGGTATACTAAAGGGGCCCATTCACTTCCAAGTATATTTTTAAAGGGACAATTTCACTTCCCAGGTATATTATTAAAGGGGCCCATTTACTTCCCAGGTATATTATTAAAGGGTCCATTCACAGATATATTATTTAAGGGGCACATTCACTTCCAAGGTATATTATTAAATGGCCTCATTCACTTTCCAGATATATTATTAAAGGGGCCCATTCACTTTCTAGATATATTATTAAAGGGGCCCTTTCACTTCCCAGTTATATTATTAAAGGGGCCCATTCACTTTTCAGATATATTATTAAAGGGGCCCATTCACTTCCAAGGTATATTATTAAAGGGGCCCAATCACTTTCCAGATATATCATTAAAGGGGCCCATTCACTTTCAATGTATATTATTAAAGGGGCCCTTTTACTTCCCAGATATATTATTAAAGGAGCCCATTCACTTCTCATGTATATTATTAAAGGGGCCATTCACGTCCAAGGTATATTATTAAAGGGGCCCAATCACTTCCAAGGTATATTATTAAAGGGGCCCTTTTAGTTTCCAGATATATTAAATAAAGATGAAATACAATGTCATCTCTGAAATAAAGTTAAATCGGCCACAATGTCTTTCTGAAACCATTTGTTTACTCCTTTACATGAGTATTAGTGGCCACTGCACTGGGCACCATGATATTAGAAAACATTGCCATTTTGAGGCAAGCGAGAGCGCAGAACACTTGATCTGGGACTTTTGCACTCTCTATAAATCTGCCAACTTATCACGTATGCACATGATTGTTCCTCAGATAATGCACTCTTGTTGTTTCATTCATTTTCGGAACCGCTTATTCCTAATTAGGGTCACGGGGAAGGCTGGTGCCCATCTCAGCCGACTCTGGGCGAGGGCAGAGTACACCCTGGACAGCTCGCCAGGCCA
>JAQMYF010000008.1:19197538-19208580 GCA_030014195.1 Neosilurus mollespiculum
AAAATCGACTCAAGATCTTATATATATATATATATTTATATATATATATATATATATATATATATATATATATATATATATACACACACACATATGTATACATTTTTTTCCTAAGTTAGCCGACCAATCAGATTGCACCATTCCCATATAGCAGGGGTATCAAACTCATTTTCACTGTGGGCCACATCACAAAACTTTTAAGTCTCCAAGATCCGAATAATCACTGAACATCCATTTCAGTAAGGGCATGAAATGAAATATGCACCGCAAAATGATTAGTTTTGGAATTTGTTTTCTTTTCCTTTTTTCACCTTCTTTTTTGATGACACTTGACAGTAATTAGTTAACTTGCAATATGTCTTAAGTCATAAACAACTAGCAGTTTATTTGAAATAGGTTGCTGCCACCTAGTGGAAGGATGATGAATTACGTTTCATGGAAATGGTTGACATAAAGAATGTATGATAATCATATTCTTTAAAAGCTCTCACAGGCCACATGAAAAAAATTGGTGAGTTGGATTTGGCCTGCTGGCCTTGAGTTTGACACCTGTGCCATATAGTATATACTAATACACAATATATTATAGGTTTGATAATAAACCGGCAGCTAAAAAGTCATGCTGCATTTAAATAAATTTATTTTGCTTGTTTGTTTTTTACAAAAATAAATTAATACTAAAAAGGAAAATTGAAGTTGTAGAAATCTTGTTTTAGCTATCAAAAAACCCCACAAAGACTAAAAAAACAACCACCCACAATAAAATTGTGATAAAAGTGATAAAATTCTACTGATACATCATTAATCACAATATCAATATTATCGTCATATCACTCACCTATAAATCCCATCAGAGGTTATATTAGATGGGAGGGCTGGCATCTCATAAAGTATTAACTGTTTGAGAACTAAACTATCAGGTTTGAGTAAAGATGTGACATTCATGGGTTAAATAATGCCGTATTGGGCGTGTCGATCTCTGTAATCACATGGCACGACTGTCACTGTATTAATCTACAGTCTACTAAGAAATCAGCCCCAGTGTTGCTTCACACTTTTTGCTTCTTTATACCATTCAGTGTATTTTTCTTATGACTCCTGGTAATGATATTAAATAAAATATTAAATATTAAAATAATTATTTATATCAATGTGTTTATATCTCTGAAAGACAGATATAGAGTGCTGATCTAAATATAGGTCTCTCGTACTGAAGGCCTGAGCAGCAGCTTCATTAAACTTTTATGATCTACTGTACATTAAGAATGACAGAACACTCACTCCTTCTCTTCTGTCTCTTACAGCAGAAGATGATGCCGATGATGATGAGGGCTAAAAGTGCAGCGAGGCTGAAGGCCACAGTGGTTGCTATTAAAACGGTCTGGTCTCTGGGCACGGCCTTCTCTGCAACAGCGAAAGAGTAATAATGACATTTCTAAATTCAAACGATTTAGCTAATTAGTTCTGCTTTGTCTTCATTTCAATTCCCAGTAATTGCCTTTTGAAATGCATGTCAGAACACCATCCTTGTTGTCACATGCATTATTGTTATCTTTTGGACCTCATTTATCAAACTAGACACTAAGGAATTTATTCGGAAATTGTTATTGTTTGCAAGAGCATTTACACAAGAAATACAACGTTAAGGAAAATCCGCTTCATTTGGGTTTCGCTCAAAAGCTTCGGAGTTTGTTAAATTGTTAATTAATTTGCATATAATGAGATTCATGTAAGCCTGGCTCCGAAGCATATAATCAGCAGGTTTTTGCGCTTTTATACACAGATTACATTACATCCAAATCGCTTATTTTTTTCACTCACTCACTCTCACTCTATTCTCGAACTGCTTAATCCACTGGAATCTCACCCTGAACAGCTCGCCAGACCAACACACACAACCATTCACACTCACACCTAGAGGCAATCTGGAACAGTCAATTATCAAGTCAAGTCATTATTATTTATTATATTATATATTATATTATATTATATTATATTATATTATATTATATTATATTATATTATATTATATTATATTATTATTATAAACTTAAATTATTAAGTCAAATGTGATGGACAGATGGACGAACAGAGAGATGGATGGACAAAACCCATTCCTATAGCTTCCGAGGTGGCAGAAGCTAATACACATTTTAGTAGGGCACCTTGTGGCTTGGAAGGTTATGATAGCTGAAGGAGTGCAGTGGTTGAGCTGCATTACTGGAATAAATACAGTATATCACATGTTTTACATTGCTTTACGCTTTCTGAAATGATATTTGCCTTTTATGGACTTTTGTAGATGTGGTCAAATGTGTCAATAATCCATATGGTAGTTTCCACCATCCACCAAATCTATTTGAAGTTACTTACACACAGTGTACACACATAAAAACACTAGCATTCCTGAAATATTTGTAAAATCTGGAATAAAGGTTTTTTTTTTCTTACTGATGCATTTACATATAACTTTGTGTAACCTAAGATCAATAAATGAGGCCCAGTGTGTTTATTAATAGCCTATTATTATTGCAATTTAGAGTATTATGATAATGTCTCATTATTATGCCTGTACATTGTGACATTTCTTACGGACAGTCAAGAAGACAGTGCTGATTTGAGGTGATGGGAGAGTAGAAATGGACGCCAGACATTCCACTGATACATTCTCCTTAGCAGTGATTGTGAGATTGCTGGTAGATTTCATTAGATTCCCATTTTCCACTGAACTGGTGTTATAGAGCGTCCCACCCACTGGATTGCCATTCATAGTCCAGGAAAGCTGCGCTGCAGGTGACCACCCTACTGCCAAACACTGGAACTTGACTTGGTCTCCTTCTGTTGCTATACGGTTTGACCCCACAATTGCCACGGTGCCATTTTCTGAGAACAGACATACAGTAAATAAACGTTACAGTGGATTAATTCTTTGTTTACATTCAGGCATTTACAGGATTGGATACCCAGAGGAGGCAGAAATGATTCCAAGCACACGGTTGATCAAGAAGTCAAGAACATAGACATTTGAAAATCTTTTAGCAAATCTTATGCCTTCACATTAATGCTGCAAATAATCACAGGAGTATTATTTGATTTTTTTTTTTTTATTTGACAATGGAGAATAATACGATTTGAAGGTGTTCTTTGAAAGCTATTAAGTATATTTTACATTTCTATTTTAGTCTAAAACAGCCCTATAAACTGCTGTGGCAAGTGTTCCTCTGTGTAGACTTAATCACTTTAGGATGTATGACACTGTAAGATTAAATTTTTCGGGAAAACAGCACCATATACATACACAAACTAAAATAAAAGAGATAACATGGTACAGGTGGACACAATCAGGTAACAAGACACCAAAACCAATGGCTGCATCCAAATGCTCGTACTTGTATACTATTATCCAATATGTAGTATGTCTATACATGCAGTATGCATTTTACTGATGCCAAATTACCCAGAAGTCATACTAAATTTATTGTATGTGAAGGCTCCACACTACACTTGTAGCACTGTGTTCCATAATTTACTTGGATCTACTGAATGACCGAAGAAGAAGAAGAAGAAAAAAACGTAGCAAAAGAAGAAAAAGAAGAATGAAAAACGTGGATATTTTCCCACATCAACTGTGATTTCCCATGAGATGCTTAAAAGTACAACATACACTACACATCAATATCCAATTGAAGCATTGCAGTACGTGTGAAGCTTCGCTCAGGTGACACACTTGTTCACTGTGCCTCCAAACACGAATAAGCTGAGCTGAAGCTACATACACTGCACACACACTTTATACAGCTGCGGAACTGCAGTTAAATTACCAGTGAATTTTAAGTTGTTTGTTTTCTTGTTATTTTTGTTATCTTTTAACAAAAATTTGTTATCTTTTAGCTCGTTTTAGCTTGTTTTTAGCATATTCAATGTTAACTTGTTACTTGTTTATTCTTACTTGTTTAAGCTTATTCATTGTTAGCTTGCTAATTGGTTACTTGTTTTAACCTATTAATTGTTAGCTTGGTAACTGTTAGCTTGTCTTAGCCTATTCATTGTTTGCGTGTTGATCGTTAGCTTATTTTAGCCTGTTCATTGTTAGTTGCTAATTGTTAGCTTGTCTCAGTCTATTCATTGTTAGCTTGTTAACTGTAAGCTTGTTTTAGCCTATTTATTGTTAGCTTGTTAATTGTTAGCTTGTTTTAGCCTATTCATTGTTAGCTTGTTTATTGTTAGCTTGTTTTATCCTATTCATTATTAGCTTATTAATTGTTAGCTTGTTGTACCCTATTCGTTGTAAGCTTATTAATTGCTATCTTGTTGCCAGGGACTCGAACCTAGGACCCTCTTGCTGTGATGCTAACATGCTAACAAATAGGCCAACATGCCACCCTTAATAATATATTTTAGCAATGCTTTGTTTCGTTGTTAGCTGGGTTTATGCTTATTTTTTTAAGTGTGTAAATAGTTAGCTTTTTTGTTAGCTGGTTGTTAGCCCATTTAATTACTGAGCACCAGCGTGCATATACTGATCAATGAAATTATTATTGTATTTGGCCGTGGATCCTTTTCTCGTACAAAATCCCAGATCTGTTCCCGTTTAACAGTGGCCTGCTAAATAAAATTGACTGTTTGCTGCACCTCAGAAATGAAGTAATTAGTTGGAAAATAAACTTCACTGGCAGCTGAAGTAAGAAACAGCTCGCTGAAGATCGATGCTTTCTATTTTTTACAGGTTACACGCGGTAATAAAGCCATGGTACGCTGTTTAAAAGTCCACACACACACACACACACACACACACACGTACATGTGCTGAGTCTGCATTTAAAGTCTTTAATATAATTTTTCACAGAAAATGGGCTCATGTGTGCACATAAAGGGGGACAAAAATCATATGGACATTACTATTTATAAATCTGACTTCACACCTGTGTCTACTTAGCCTAATGCTAGGTTATCTAGCATTCCAGTAAGTTTAGCTTAAACTCTGGACTTTAACAACACAAAAAATGGCTTCCTTGCTAGCTTGCTACTCTTGTTGATTTTATTATTCTTGTTTTATTTACACAATGCATAATTTAGCCAGGGGCAGCATGGTGGCATAGTGGTTAGCACATCCACCTTACGGCAAGGAGGTCCAGGGTTCGTGTCTCATGCTCGGCGAAGGTGTTTCTGAATGGATTTTGCATGCTTTCCCTGTGCTTTTGTGGGTTTCCTCCTGGTAGTCCGGTTTCCTCCCCTAGGTGTAAAATGTAAATACCGACCGTCAGTGGCTAGTTCCTACCTTACATCATTAGCCACAGTGGCTAACTCCCACTTAGACTACACTTTATCGTATTTTGTTGACATTCTATCGCATTTTATTGAAAATCTATCAGCGTTTCATTGATTTTGAAGCCCCATGGCGGCAGCCATTTGTAATCTCATTTGTACTCTCGTCTGGTGATGTGGTCATGTGTGCGCACCCGAGATTTCCTTATTGTTTTCTGCTACAGCATCTGCTACAGCGTTCAGGCCTGTAATTCTTATCAGATTTATTCAATTAATAATTTCAGCAGCTATTAGTGAAAATTCAACATTCCCAAAGCCAAAATTTGAATGTAAGTTTAATGGTGCTCTTCATACGTTTATTAAAAAATACATTCATGCCTTCAGTGTACAGTAGTGTGCAGTGAAGATTATACACCACCTCTTTTGTCTAAAAGGGCTCTTAATAAAAAGAAGAAAAAATAAATTTTCTATAATTTTTTGGTGAAAATGTATTGAACACTGCTATTGTAGGCAATGAGAACAAAACATTATGTATTTTTTTATTGTATAAAACAGTATATTGAGGTATGAAGTATGGATAATAAACAAAAACACTGAAAATACCAATTTTCAGAAAGTGTTGCAACTTTTATTCTTTTGACTTTTGCATAGCATGAATGAACTTCAGACCATATGGAATGGTTTAGTGAGTGAAGAAATTAAAAAATACAGTGATGCAGTGATAATTACACACTTAACAAAATGAAGATGAATCAGAAGCCAAGTACTATTCAAGTATTTATTTCATGTAATATTGGATCATATTGATGAGAATAAGTAAACAAACAACAATATATAGTAATAACAAAAATAACAGTCTCTCTTTTTTGAGAAAAAAGTCAATATTTAGTGAGGCCACCCTATACTTTGCTTAAAGCATTTAACCTTTCAGGCATAGTATTCACACATTTTTTAATTTCTTCACTCACTAAACCATTCAATATGGTTTGAAGTTCATTCATGCTATGCAAAAGTCAAAAGAAAAAAATTGCGACACTTTTCAAGATTTTAGAAAAATTGGTATTTTCAGTGTTTTTGTTTATTAGCCATACTTTTACCTTCATATACTTGTTGGAATGATTTTTTTTTGGTTCTCATTGCCTACAATAGCATTGTTCAATACATTTTCACCAAAAATTATAGAAAAGTAATATTTTACTTCCTTTTATTAGGAGCTCTTTTAGACAAAAGTGGTGGTGTATCTTCTTCATCTTCATCTTCATCTTTGCAATATGCATGTGTAAACAGAGGTCTACTATAAGGTACTATGCTGGACAAATAAGGTACTGTACTAAGCAGATCTTAAGATAACAATTTAAAGGCATATCCTGAAGTTATTGGAAATAGTCTTAATAATTAACTTTCTTCATTATCTTAATTGGTCTTAAAAAAAAACTGGTCTTAATAATTAACTACATTCACCTGCAACCAAGTAAAACAAAGACATGAGAAAATCTACAAGTATCTGATAATCAACAGTTTTAAAAGCAAGCATTTCAACAAAAAAGATAAAATCTTGAGCAATGGAACTGTGGCTAATGCATTGTTCCTGTGGCTCATGCCGAAGTAAGTGAATTAGCCACAGTGGCTACCTCAAAACTCCTAGCAGGCACCTAGCTTCCTCAGTCCAAAGACATGCACATTAGGCTAACTGGCTGTTCGAATTGCCCCTAGGTTCAATGGTGGCTCAGTGGATAAGTCTCTGGGTTAGTGATCAGAAGCTTGGTGGTTCAAACTCCAGTACCACCAAGCTACCACTGTTGGGCCTTTGAGCAGGGCCCTTTACCCTTAACTGCTCAATTGTATAAATGATAAATGTAAGTCGCTCTGGATAGGCATTACTAAGCAAAAAACTAAGCATAAATGTAATATGTAAATGTTGTGCGTGTGTGTGTGTGTTGGTCCTGCAGTGGTCTGGCGAGTGGTTCAGAGTGTACCCTGCCTTTGCCCAGTGCTGTCTGAGATAGGCTCCAGCAGTTCAACTAATGAGTGATGAATGATTTAAAAAATAAATAATTAAATTAGCTATCTTACTAACAAAAAAGGTAGATTGATTATTTATTGTATGATTGTTACAGTACCTTGTTTTCAGTTTTAGTGCAGCTGGCCAGCTTAATTAATGTTGTTTAATTATTATGTGTAATGATGGTGCTTTCTGTTAACCACTGATGGCACAATAAAATCTGATGGTGATGTCACACGAAAGGTTTATGGCTGTCATCTTGTTGGATTTATTAATCATGTAAACATTGATAAAGAAATAAATTAAGTGATGCACTCACGTTGGACGGTCAGTGTAGCAGCCACAGGCAGACCATTCTGCACTTGACATTGCACATTGCCAGCATTGTCTGCTGTGACGGCCTTAATCAGAAACTCCCATTTGTTTTCTCCTGCTGTTGAGTAGTTTGTGGCAGAGTGTGGAGGTTGAATACTGACCGGGCCTGAGTTCTCTAAAATACTGAGGGCTAACAAATTATTCACTGAAAATGTCATGACAGCCCAACCACGTTCAGTGGTACTGCAGTTGAATCTGGCATTAGAGTTTAGGAGCACCGTTGCATTCCTAGGTACCAGCACTTGAGCGTTCATGCCTGAGGGGGAAAAAAAAGTATTCCTCAGATCATGACACTTAATCTGCAGTCAGAAACCCTTATTCTAAAAATTCATAAGTATGTCTGCATTGATTTAACTCAGAGTAATGAATTCTTTTTATTACCTTGTTTTTCAGTAGCGAGGCATTACATAATAATAATCATACATCAGTTTACAATGAAATAAGCATAAATATAATGCAATTACACATGAACTAACAACTCCTGAACTCCTATAAGTGAGTCATACTTTGAGAACAAAGTCTATTTTAATTTTATTAATTCAAATGTTACTCAGTTGTTTTAGGAAGATTCTTTTTTCCTTTTAAAAAGGAATTCTTTTTTAGTAAGTACTTCATCCTGGCCATGGTTATCTGTTGCATACTAGTAACGATGGTGAACTTCAATAAAGTATTTATATCTTCTTACCAGTAAAAGGGGGGAAAATACTGTATTATTTCACTATGAATGCAACAGGGTGACATAGTGGCATTGTGATAAGCACTTCCGCTTCACAGCAAGAAAGTCTAGGGTTTGAGTCGGGGTTCGGGGAACGTGTTTCTCTGTGGAGTTTTCATGGTTTCCCCTTGCTTGCATGGGTTTTCTCCAGTTTCCCCCAACAGTCCCAAGACATACAATTAGGCTAATTGGTTGTTCCAGATTTACCCTAGGTGTGAGTGTGAATGGTAGTGTGTGTGTTGGCCCTGCCTTTGCCCAGGGTCAGCTGAGATAGACACCAGCCTCCCCAGGACCGTCATAGGATTATGCGGTTTGACTATCGGTGTAACACAACATTATCTCTATCTGAATCTATGTATATTTGCTTCTAGTATATACTACATGGGAATGGTGCAATCAGCTCGCTTTAACAATAATTTATTAATTCATTTTCTGTACCACTTAATCCTAATTGGGGTCACAAGAGAGGCTGGCGCCCATCTCAGCCGACTCTGGACGAGGACAGAGTACACTCTCGACAGCTCGCCAGGCCATCACAGGGCAGAAACATGCTGACGGCAACACAGTGGCCTATTCTGTCTAAACGACAGCAAAGGTTCTTTTACATGCCTCTCACCACAGACAGTGAAAGAAATGGCTGGCCTTTGATAACGCAGTTAGCTGCACTGGGGGGACAGTGATAACTCAGTGATAGTGGGGCTTGAACCCCCGACCTTTGGATCAGTAAGCCAGCACCCTACCACAGGGCCACCAGTGCCCCATAATAAATAATTATCCACCAAGGGTAAGGTGAATGTTGCTGGATGTTCCTCAAGACATAATGTCGAACATCCACCGAGCCTGAAATGAATAATTCTTTTAGTATATACTACACAGGAACATAAAAAGCAAAATACATAAAGAGTTTTATCTTGATTTTGAAATATTTTAACCATTTTAAAGGCAGGTCAGGTGAGCTCCACATGCTCCAAGCAGAACTAGTTCTGTGTAGCTAAAGGCATCTTTTACACTCAGAGTTTTGGTATATACTACACAGAAACATAAAAACTACACTAGTAATGGTGTGTTTTTAAACTCACTCAGTATATTAGAATATACTACACAGAAACACAAGAGAAGCAAACTAAAATGTGATTTTTATGGTTAATTTTTTTCATTTTAAAGCATGATAATGATGACGCCACCTGCTCCAAGTGACTTCTTGACTCAAGCATTTTCAAGGTGAGAAAAGAATATTATTAGAATGTAGGTGTTTGTATCGGACTTGTGCTTGTATGGTTTCCCACAATGTTACTGTTCAAAATGCTGCTTCCTCCAGGTGTTCAGGTTTGGGCTTTAGAGGTTCTGTTATAATAAATGACAATAAAGCAGCACGAATGAGGTTGACCTTTGGCACAGAGCAATAATCATGTCATAAGTCATAAACTATCAGTGTTCAACTGCGCACTATGTCTGTACAGTGCCGTGCAAGTACGCACTTGTAGTCAAGTCAAACAAAGAGACGATGGGCGTAGCCAGTCTGTTTTTACTCGTCGACCAAATAAAACAAACAAAAACAACAGGCATGCACTGAGTATCAAGATTCAACAGCTAGAGCGAAACCTATACATATTAATACATATATACAATTATAATAGTTTGATAGAATGCCATGTTTTTTCTGTTATGTTGTATCGACATATTTCATGGGAAATACTGAATACTATAAGCCAGGCAATCCCAAATGTATTGATTTTCTGATATACAAAGTCCAAGCATTATATTTTCTACTGTAGGATTGATTGGATTGTATGTTTTTATTCCTAACCTTCTATGCAATTTAAAAAATATCCAGGATAGCAAAAAAAAAAAAGACTTAAACTGAAATGAAAGGCAAGCCTTCCAAATCTTCCTGTTCTTCTGGTGGTTTTTACTTACAGTTTCAAAGATGCAAACTGCTAAAATCCATTTGATACTTTGCATTAGCTAGTTTGAAAAGCCTGCAGATTCACTCTTGAGTGTGCAAAACCATGAGAATAGCACATGAATCCCCCAGTTTATATAATGGCAATAATAACAGTATACAGATATTAAACTAATGAATCAAATATAAACCAATGAGCTTCTGAATAAAATGAAACCAGGTACAAATACAAATCATATGCACCTCCGTTTACATATGGACAAGAGTTTGCAAACTCTACACTCTATAAACTGGGACTCGATCCCAGCACCTAATTGCTGTGAGGTGGACGTGCTAACCACTACGCCACCATGCCACTCTTTTTTAAAAATTATAGAAGTAATTATAAGTTATGAATACTCACCCGCTGTGACTAAAATCAAGACAGCTGCAAAGGTGAATAAGTCCATGATTCTTCACATGCCAATATTTAAATCCTGAGGGTATACAGAAACAGAATCAAGGCTGGAACATACTTAAATCATTTCTACTTCATTACCACTTAAGTATTACATTTGGAATCCTTATACTACACTTTAGTGTTACTTGTACTTTTATACAACATACTTCGCCTCTCATCCAACTAGTTACTAAATTCCACATATTCAAATGACAATGAATAAAATGAAAATGAAAATTAATTCCACATATTCTAAATTCCACACAAATAAATAAATAACTAGATAGATAGATAGATAGATAGATAGATAGATAGATAGATAGATAGATAGATAGATAGATAG
>JAQMYF010000008.1:19287952-19300180 GCA_030014195.1 Neosilurus mollespiculum
GTCACCTAGTGTTCCCTCCAGCGCTCAGAGGCTCAGGGACACCATGTCCTACCTGAAGTTTGAAATGATTACTCATTTAATAAGAAGTATAGAAATGTTTTGTTTTTATCTATCTATCTATCTATCTATCTATCTATCTATCTATCTATCTATCTATCTATCTATCTATCTATTTTTTTGTTTACTCTCCTTTAAATTCATTTCTATTGTTTCAAGAAAATTAAGATTTTTCTACCCACTGCCCAGTATCTTGGCAACAGCTTTGTTCTTTGTGTTAACTATTGTACTTTATTTAATTGTTTTTAACACTCTCAATTAATCTAGAATCTGTTATTTAAAACTAGCAGCAACACCAAAATTATTTTCCCCAAATCTCTCTCTCTCTCTCTCTCTCTCTCTCTCTCTCTCTCTCTATATATATATATATATATATATATATATATATAGTATATATTACATTTTGTCATATATATTTATTTATGGTGCTGACAGTAAGACTGTCATCACTGTATTCATGGGTGTAACCCCACACCTGTCTCTTCAGGACATTTCCCTGCATGCAGATTTTGTTTGTTTAAAAACAAACATATGAAGATGGAAATGTTCTTACTCCAAATCCAGCCCTGCGCTGAACTGGAAGCTCCCTCGTTCAGGCTCGTGCAGGTTCCAAGGCACGTATCTGAAAACACAAATACAGATCAGATTACTGACACAGTCCTCATGCCTGCCTTTTTTTATGTTGTCGGAGAAGGCAGTGACAATGTCCACACCTACGTGGTTAGCGTGTTGAGCCCACAAGCCTTCATCTTCATCATGCGATCCTTCCAGTAGGCCCGAGGGACACGGAAATAGTGAAGGGAACCCCCGAGGATGCGGAACGGCTCACCTCCCAGCATGAACTGGGAAGAGTTTACTGTTAATCCCTGTTTCCTGTTGATCCTCATCTTCTCTGGTCGTCCACTAAAGAAAGAAGATATGAGAGGAATTATTTCACTGTTTAAGCTGGAATTTCTTGGGTCCCGGTGCATTTACTGCACTAGAGAATCAGTCTATAAGAACATGACACCTTGATATTGTTACTTTGATATTAAGAATTATTTAAAAGTTCTACATAGTAAAAAAGAAAAAGAATCGTTTAGACTTAACATAAAGTTTTTCTGACGCAGTTTGGCACATTTTTTTTTATAAAGGAAAAACTCTGTTGTAAGGTTCTACATAGACTCCTTATGAAATACTCACACCATCCTGCAACACATCAACAGCCATACAATGGTCAGTCACTGCAATGCAATACAGTTTCCTCCCAGTCTGTGACTGACTGAACCACCAAAAAGAGGGCAACTCGCTTGTATTGATTCAGTGCTGTCGGTACTGATGGTGGTTCAGTCAGTGCAAGCTGTAAGTGGATTAAGGTTCAGAAAGAAGGCTGTGAGTTCAAATCCCAGCACTACCCTGATGGGATCCATGCATTTAGTTGCAGGGTTTACTATATTACTATAATAATAATAATAATAATAATAGTAATAATCATCATCATCATCCTATATCCTATATAATATAGAAACAAATGGAATACCATCACTTTTTGTGATGTTAACATGTAATAACATAAATAAACAGAAAATTCAACAACCTGCTCACCACCCCCGCCCCACCATCCCCTTCTCCTTCTCACCTGAAGTGCCGGTGAATGATGATCCCGGTGATACTCAGGACCAGCAGCACAAACCGGCGCCTGTGCGCGCTCCTGACGCTTACAATCATCATCAGGCTGAAAGTAAGAAGCAATTCTCTCTACAGAGCAAACAACTGACACTTTTAAATTTATTTATTCTATTCAGAAGCAAAATGCTCTCGAGAAAGTGCCCTTCATCCACGACCCGATAAGCAGCACACACACACACACACACACACACACACACACATAAAAAACCCCCAGACTATAACACCGCACTGGTTTCTTAGAGACGCACCGCCCTGGTACTGCGTGGTGTGAACTGCGTCTCATGCGCGTGGACGAGATCCGCGTACTCTCGGCTAGCCGGGTCTGTAGCGCGCACGGCGCACGGACGCGCGCACGCACTGCACTGTTGTTGCTAGTTCAATAGCCATACAACCCTAGCTAGCTTTGTTTCCATCTGAGGTCTTTTTGACGTAAGACTTAAGAATACAGAAGATTACAGAATATCGTGTATATGAGGTAAAGGTTTTATCTTTTTATGTTTATGTCAGAAACATGCTAAAAGTGTTCTTGTGTTAACGATTTCACAGCTGATGTAGCTTAGCTTAGCTGTCTTTAAATCACACAGCGCTGCTGTTGGGGTTTGTGTTTAGTTTGTTTTGTATGATATAATACTCAAAGTAATCACTTTATTTAATATAAACAAGTTAAAATGTCATGCTGGTATCTTGGCTCTAAAATATTTGGCGTATAAATTAATAAAACAATTATTAAAATGCCAAAAACAAATACAAAAAACACCAGCTTGGGGATCACGACAGCTGGCTGTTAACACACAAACAAACAACTTGAATGCATTGATATTTTATACCTGTACCATTACACTTTAATACACAGGAGCTGTTTTCCTGCTTTTGAACCTTGATCATGACATCATTGACAGTGTACAGTGTAAATGTTTTCACCCCTTCGGGCTTTTAAATGAAAGAACCTTAAATGCATATACATATTTAATTATCTCTTCTTGATTTTCTTTCTTAAGAGTAAACAAAGTACTTTCACACACAACTATACATACTAATATTTATCTTTATTTATGGTTGAGAGGCATCATGTCATTATATCACAATCATAAGTCATGCTTGTGTTATGTCACAATGGGAAAACACTTGGTTTAAACCATCAAAAAGTGTACTATTTCTAAACCATGCTAATAAATATATATATTTTCATTAGTATGTATAGTTGTTTTTTATAGGTCAAAGGTAAACTCTGAGGTGGGGATTTATAGATTGTTAAAAAATGTAAAAAAAAAAACAAACCCAAACTAAACAAAAACACTTCTTTTTTTTTATATGAATATATTTACATTATATTTATAGGCAAGCCACTTAACCCCAAAACGAGATTTTTTTTTTAACATTTAAATATTTAGTAAAAATATATTTAAATATTATATGAAATTTCTAAAAACTATATCTAAAAATAATTTCACAATATTTATTATATCTTAAAGAAAAATCATATCATGGTGTTAACATATCACAAGAATATAAAAATCTGTGTGTGTGTTTATAGAACTAGAAATGAATTTATAATTATGTAAAATCCATGAAATAGGCAACATTTTGGTATTATATTGTATTTTATGGCTAGGTTATTTATTATAAGAATTTATTTAAGAAATCTTCCATCTTTCTCAAGATAATAAAATTTGGCATAAAGATCTTTTTTGTCTTTACAGTTTCCAGGGATTTCCTGCTCCTATCATGAGATTATTTCCAGGCCCACCCTCCTTTCGCAGTTGATGATACTCCAGCTGGTTTGGAGATGACGGACAGCGTCAGGGCTTTCCTCCGCAATGTTGCGATGGTCAGCACTTTCGTTTTCAGCACAGGACGCAACATAGCCTTATTACACTTTAGTGTCAGTTTCACTGAGATCTGGGGTTAATGTTAGGAATGTTGGAAATAGATTTTGTGGGATGAATTTGCAGAAGTACATGCACATGTAGTGATATGTATAAGTGTTAAGATTAACTGGTTTTCCTGTCACTGTTGATATTTAAATCATAAATTTACTCATGTGGCCTTCAAACCTATTAAAAGTTCTGTTTTGCGTATAGGCTTTCCAGATTTTTTTAGGTTTAGGTTCAATAAATACTCTGGAATAAAAAATCAAGAGGTTTCGATTTGAGATGTTGATCATGACAGCATTCACAGGGAAGGTGAAAACCTTTAAGTGATAAAAAGCTTGAAATGTGAATAAAAATGTAGGATGATGAAAGCTTATGTTCACTTGTCCTAAAAGTTTGTCAACTCTGTCAGAGATACAGTCTGGAGTATTGGGTGGGTTTTTTTTCTTACAGGGCGGGTTCTATGAAGAATACAAATTGGGTGATTGTTCTTGTACATAATGGAGTGTATGATTGTAGTAAAGGCTCTACCTGTTCACCGAAAAATCTGTAGGTACGGACTAAAAAAGGCGCTAAAACCTGGAGGAAAGACAATCCTCCAGCATATACAAAACAAAGGCTTTTTAAAAAAAAAAAAAAAAAAAAAAAAAAAAAAAAAAAAGGCTCTGCATGACAAGTCTACTCATTCTTTTACTGAACCGTTTAATCCTGTTAGGGTCGCTGGGAGGCTGGAGCCTATCACAGCCGACACTGGGCAACGGCAGGATCAACCCTGAAGAGCTCGGCAAATCATCACAGAGCCAACACACACAACCATTCACACTCACACTTGGGGGCATTTTGGAACAGTCAGTTAGCCTAATGTACATTTATTTGGACTGTGGGAGGAAACCAGAGTACCCCGAGGAAACCCACGCAAGCACGGGGAGAACATGCAAACTCCACACAGAAACGGTCTTGTGGAGCCTGATACTCGAACGCAGGACCTTCTTGTTGTGAGGGGGCCTACTCACAACTAAAGCTCTATATATCAAACATTAGCTTCCTGCATTTGTTTTGAATTATTGGCTCAGTGCTGTCTCTTAACAAATACTGTGTTGTGCTGTCATTCCCTCACCATCCTCCATTTCTTTTCACTTTATATTCCTTCTATCCTGAAGTCACTTAAACTGTAGACTCCTTCCATGAATATCAAACAGGTATCTCCATAAGGAATTCAGTGCCACTTTGGTAATACTGATCATTGTTTAATTGATTTCACCATCATGTTTTAACTTTTAGGGGGTGAAGGATTCTATTCTGGGGATCGGGACGATCACGAAGCTCGATGCTCGCATTCAGCAGAAAAGGGAGGAGCAGCGGAGGCGCCGGGTGAACAGCTCGCTGGCGCTGAGACGGGCACAGAGTCAGGATCATAAACATGAGAAGTAGGTTTGACGAGCATCAGCATGCATGAGATATAGTACTTTTTTTTATTTGTTTTGAGCCGTGTTGAACGGATTGCTTGTGGTTCTTTTGCAGCGAGCCCAAATTAGCAAGTAGGATTTTTCAGTGTTGTGCTTGGAACGGAGGCGTGTTTTGGGTACGTGAATTAAAATAGCTTATAAATTAACATTTGCTTTGTTATTCATTATTGTGATAATATGGGCTTTTGTTATATTGATAATGAATCTATAAATAATATATTCTCTAACAGAGGAGGGGTCCAGTCCAGAAAATAGGAATTATGAGCTAGCATGACAACATAGGGGATACTATGATTTCACAGGCTGTCTGCCACCACTGCATCTGGCACAGACACTTCTTATTAACACTCTAGCAAAGTTGGTTCTTAATAGATTTATTTTTTTTGTTTATGTTGCACGATCCCTACAGCACAGCCTACCAGCCTATTAAAATTGGGTCCTCTTGACCTATTTTTCAAGGTCACAGTGTCAATTAATCAAAAATTCTCCTTAACACTTTAGATGGTGCAAGTCATACCAGTTATACTTATTGTCATAATCTTCAAACCTGCGTCACCTTGACCTAATTTCACAGTCTCAGGGGCCACAGGAAATATGCATGTGGTCCTGGAATAAGACAGATGTCAAATTTATCACAGGATTGTTTATTTGTCCGAGACATTCCTATGGGCCTTCCCGTTAACCTTGTAAAAAATAGGTTGCCTTGACCTAGTTTTCAAGGTCACAGAGGTCAAAGTGAGTAAATTTACATGATACTAAGTGATGACCAAGCAGAGATACAACTAGTGTTCTGTCAAATGATCACATTTCTAGTTATTATTAATATTTATTTTATTTGAATTAAAAATACAGCACTTTATTTTCTCTCTGTTTGGTAAATTTAGCTGTGAGGGAAATGAACTTTGACCTCTAAAATAAAGTTGTAATAGTTCAAGGAAAATAAAATATTTGTTGCAAATTTGTTTACGCAATTTTACTCAATAGTGGATGAATGAAATCAATTGAATAAGAGAAATATAAATTAATAAATCGGTAAGTTGTTTGTCTTTGGAAGCAACCAGATTAAATATAAAAAAAAGAATGAGGGTCAGTGAACTGGACTCCAGTATTTTTATGTATTTATTTATTTTTGGTACAATTCTTTCTAGCAGGCCTAATGAAGGGGAAATGGAATAAAATAGCCTTTAATTTGACTCATGAGGGCATTATTTTCTTCTCCCCTACAGCTAAGTCTGTTGCTTTTCTACCGAGTGTTTATACCACTGCTCCAGACTCTCACCGCAAAAATTATCGGTATGTCATATATCTCTCAGTTGTTTGACTAAACCAGAATAAATTATCTTAGCGAACATAATGATTTCTTTTGCGTGTTGATGTTTAGGCGATCCGTCTCTTCATGGAAACGTGTGGTCCTGGTTGGAGTTCATCCTGACATCAGTTTTCAGTGCGCTCTGGGTTCTCCCTCTGTTTGTACTCAGCAAGATCGTCAATGCCATCTGGTTCCAGGTCTTTGTACTTTTCTATGTATCACATAATCGCTGTGATTTTAAGTTTTTAAAGAGAGCGTAGAGGAAGATGAGGGACGTCTTCGGCTCATCCTACAGTTGGAATAACAATGTGCTCATTTCTCTGTTTAGGACATCGCTGATCTGGCTTTTGAAGTATCCGGACGTAAAGCTCAGCCTTTCCCAAGTGTGAGCAAGATTATAGCAGACATGCTCTTCAACCTCCTGCTCCAGGCCCTCTTCCTCATTCAGGTACAGGAAGTGATTTTTTCGCTCCTCGCGGCGCAGTCAGGTGAACTAGGCAGCATGAAATATGCAAACCGCTAGCCAGGATTATGCAAACTGCCCAGGATTGTAATGTCGGGACTGTTGAATTAGGTACTCGACTCGTACGCAAATTTCTGACAGAAATTTATGTCCCAAACCCTTGTTAAAAACCAATGTTTCCTAAGCCTTTGTTTTAAACCAATGTTTAAAATGTGTCTCACTGCATTAAATTAAAGGAATTTAAAATTTGCAAGTAAAAATGTCATAAAACGTTTCTGGGTCTGCTCTGGGTCCTGTTCTCGGGGACACCTCTAAAGGGAGGTGACCTGGAGGCATCCTAATCAGATACCCGAATGACCTCAACTGCCTCTTTTTGATGCTGAAGAGCAGCGGCTCTACCCCAAGTCCCTCCCAGGTGTCTGAGCTGCTCACAGAAGGAAACTTATTTTAGCAGCTTGTTCCACCATCTTGTTCTTTGGCTCACTTCATCACAAATCTCATGACCATAGATGAGGGTTGGAATGTTAATGGACCGGTAAATGTAAAGTTTTTCCTTTAGCTCCCTTCATTATAATGTCCTGTACCCAATCACAACCACAAGCTATCAGAATTCTGTTACATGTTCTGCCTAGTGTGTTCGTTTTACGTCACTGTTGTCTTTTTGCATTTGTGTGAACTTGTGGATCCTAGAGTGTGTGCTGTGTGTATGTGTGTGTGGGCGTGTGTGTGTGTGAGTATGAATGTGGATGGTTCTTAATAATGTATGAGTGTGCACTGTGTGAGTGTTGTGTGTTCTCACTCTGCTTATTTTACTTTACTGTATCTGTCTTATCCCCAGTGTGTTTTTAACAGTTGCGTGTATCACCAGTTGTTCCTGGTAAAACGTTGTTTTGTCTCACTATGTACTGTATATGGCTAAAATGACAAAGAAAATATATATAAAATAAAATATATATATATATACACTTTGAAAAATCATTCTGACAAGTATATTGAGTAAGTATGGCTAATGAACAAAAACTTAAATCCATATGGAATGGTTTAGTGAGTGAAGAAATTAAAAAATACAGTGATGCAGTGATGACTAAACACTTAACAAAATGAAGATAAATCAGAAACCAAGTACTATTCAAGTATTTATTTCATGTAATATTGGATCATATTGATGAGAATAAGTAAACAATCAACAATATATAGTAATAACAAAAATAGCAGTCTCTTTTTTGAGAACAAAAGTCAATATTTAGTGTTTCCACCCTTTACTTTTATTACAGCATTTAACCTTTCAGACATAGTGTTCACATATTTTTTTAATTTCTTCACTCGCTAAACAATTCCATATGGTTTGATGTTCATTCATGTTATGCAAAAGTCAAAAAAATTTAATTTGCGACACCTTTCAATTTTGCTGAAAAATTTAAATTTTCAGTGTTTTTGTTTATTTGCCATACTTTTGCCTCAATATACTTGTCGGAATGATTTTTTGTTACTTATTGCCTACAATAGCATTGTTCAATACATTTTAGAGAAGTATTTTTTTACTTTTGTTTTTATTAGGAGCCCTTTTAGACAAAGGCACTGGTATATGATCTTCACTGCACACTACTGTGTGTGTGTGTGTGTGTGTGTGTGTGTGTGTGTGTGTGTGTGTATATATATGTGTATATAAAATTTGTAATTTAAATATAATTAAATTATCATAAGTTAAAGACTAGTAAAAAATTTAAAGGAGCATATTATATTTATTTTATATATTTTAGTATTAAATTATATTTTTGTGTACATCAAAAAATTTAATTCTCATAAAATATAAAATAGTAAAAATAGTACAATTGTATTTGGTTATTTTTATTTTTTACATACTTTTTAATATTAAAAACTTTTAGGAGACTCCAGGAATCTATTATATGATTGCAAATGACACAAAAATTATATTTATGTCCAACTCTAGGCATTTTCTTTTTAAAACAGTAAACTATGAACAGTATGTGTGGATATAACTCACTAAATGTCTGTGTTTTGATACTAATTTCCTGTGTGTTGTTGCTCCTCTTCTCCAGGGAATGATAGTGAGTCTGTTCCCCATAGATGCGATCGGTCAGATGGTCAGCCTCCTGCACATGTCTCTACTTTACTCGCTCTACTGCTTTGAATATCGCTGGTTTAACCATGGTGAGATTCTCCTAAGCTCTCATCAGTCTGTAATGTTCCATGTGTGTGTGAGCGATGTTATTATCGTGTCTGCTTTGTGATTCCAAGGCATCGAGATGCACCAGAGGCTGTCAAACATCGAGAGGAACTGGCCATATTACTTTGGTTTTGGTCTGCCCATGGCCCTGCTGACTGCACTGCCATCATCTTACATCATCAGGTACTGACTGTTTTTTGCTGGCTAGCCTAACCAGTGAGAATGCTAATGTTATGTAGCGTCGACCGCTGACTGAACTTGCACAGGTTGCACCATTTAGAGAGACAATACGGAGTCAGAAGTCATGAGCTGTTAGTAAAAGTTCATCACTTAATACTTGTCAGGGTTTGGTGTCAGTTATGAAATGCAGAGTTCTGTTTTATTCATTTTCAGTGGCTGTCTCTTCTCCATCCTGTTCCCGCTCTTCATCATCAGCGCCAATGAAGCCAAGACCCCCGTGAAGCTTTAGTAAGTCTTTAGCACATGACGTTTACATAAATTACACTACCTCTTTAAAAAAAATATGTGGCTATGAAATAATAGGTTTCTTGTTTGTGAAATGATTTGATGCACCTCTAAATAAATAAATAGACAGTTAATTTATTAAAATGCAGCTTCTCCTTCAGTGCAAGGCTATTTAAGATGTGTGTTATATGTGAGGAGTTAAAGGCCACACCTCATTTACTCTGACTGACATGCATATAGGCTGCACTCCTTTCACTCTGGCTGACATTTATATAGGCCACACCCCTTTCACACTGACATGCATGTAGGCTACAGCTCTTTCTATCTGTAGGCCATGCTTCTCACTTTGACATGCACATGGGTCATACCTCTTTCACTCTGATATGCACATAGGCCAAACCTCTTTTACTCTGACTTACCTACACATAAGCCACACCTCTTTCACACTGACTGACATGCACATAGGTCACAACTCTTTCACTTTGCATGACATGGAGGCCACATAGGATAGAAGACAACTCGCTGTCATTCTGACTCACAGGCCACACGTCTTTCATGCTGTCTGAGATTCACTTAGGCCACACCCCTTCATGCTGACTCGGGTACAGAAGTCACACCCTCTCATTTTGAGTGACATGCATAGAGGCCACACCTCCTACTACCCACTCTGATTGTCACAGAAGGCACTTTTCTTTCCCTCTAACTCATAGGCCACACCTCTTTCATGCTGACTTGTATGCATGAGGCCACACTCCTGTTGCTTAGACTCAGAGGCCACACCTCCTTTACCATGAGTTACAGACACAGGTCTTTAATTTTTTCCCTTTTTGCAGCCACTTCCAGCTCCGTCTCTTCTCCCTCGTGGTCCTGATCAGCAACAAGCTCTTCCACAAGACGGTTCATCTGCAGACATCTCTGACTTCCTCGTGCTCCACTGAGAAACTTGCGTCTCCTCACGCGTCCCCGATCCGTCACAAAGCCACGTCCTCTCAGTGACCTCAGGCGCCCAGCAGACGGGAGTTTGATTTTCGTTCTTTGTGTTTTAAATGCATTTGAATGTTTTTGGGGAGGATTGATCAGGCTCCATTTTAACTGTGAATGACAAGCGTGTGGGATCGGACCGAGCTGTGTCTTGACAGTGGTGTTCTGTTGGACTGAGTTTTTGTAGCTGTTTGTGCCATTTTTTTTTATTTTATTTTTTTTTTAAATAGAAACTACAGCACAAAAAAATTTATTTTACCTCTGTCACCCCAGTAACTGCCCTCAGTGCTATTTTTGCCCAGCCTTGTGATTTTATTTCATATCGCAGCACCGCAGTTGTGCTTGTAAGGGTAATCATAGAGCGATAGAACAGTTGAAAAGTCCCTTTAATCCACAGTATGGTGTCCTGTTCATTCTTGTACTATTCTTTTATTGTAATCCCTCCTCCACCTGTCATATCCTTTAACAGTGATAAACCTAACAAGCTGCTCTTTTCTGTATGATCAATCCTGTTTAATAGAAATGAAGAGCTGGATGCGGCACGCCAATCAAATCTCAGTAGTAATTATGAAAACAAAACTTCATGCTGCTGCTAACACATCTGGAACTGACGTCAAGCTCAGTCATGCCTTGTCCAAGTTTAATCTACAGTCAATACAGTTGATATTCATAAAGATATGGATGCTTAGGAATTTCAGCAGGTTCCTAATGTTTTACTGAAGCACATAGCGAGTGCACATGCCCCGTCTCACTGTCAGCGAATCCACTCGGGTAGAGATGTGTGGTGTACTTTTTTATTTTACTGTTTTTTTGTTTTTCCAAGTCTTTTAACGTAATAAGTAAGGCATGTTACAAATGCAGGCCTCGTTTTCGTGAGTGGCATTTTTTTCATGTGAAAAAGTATTAATTAAACCTAATTTCAATAAAATTGTTCTGTGTATATACAAGCTTGAGTTTTAAGTCTTCTATTTGCTTTGTCTATTCACTGTTATCATCAGTGATAGAAGGATGCACAAACTTTTTTCTCCCTCTATGATCCTGCTACTAGTTATATCATGTATTCTGTGTTTCTTTTAAACCAATTTCATTCAAGCGATACATTGTTTCAATTCAATTAAAATTTTATTTTTCTAGCACTAGTTTACAAATGAAAGTGTGGCAAATCAGCTTTACATAGTAAAACAAATTATAAAAATTCATTTGAACACTTCTACAGCATTATTTTTGCTGATGAAAAAATATGCACTTTACCAATACTATAGTGAGTGTAAAGGTTTGTAACCCCTTGTAAATATTTGAAGTCATGATCGAGTGATTGAAGAGTGTACATACAGTACAGTATGTTAAGAAAATTAATGAAGCAGTCCCACCTCATAAACCCTCATTTGAAGGATTTATGAGGTGGGATTGCTTTATTAATATCTTAACATTATGAGACGCACTCAGAGTAAGGTTCCTCCGCCATGCAGCATGGATCATGTACCAGATAGGCTTGTGGGTCCTGGTGTTACTGGTGGTAGTTATATATATATACAATTTATATATATATATATATATATATATATATATATAAATTGTATGTGGGGAAAAAATAATAGTACTACAATTTCATCCCGACAAGCCCTTTCGTGGTTGCCCACTCATCAGGGAAATCCTTACACATATATATATATATATATACACATACACACTCACCGGCCACTTTATTAGGTACACCATGCTAGTAACGGGTTGGACCCCCTTTTGCCTTCAGAACTGCC
>JAQMYF010000008.1:19302291-19315097 GCA_030014195.1 Neosilurus mollespiculum
ATGTGTATATATATGTGTGTGTGTGTGTGTATATGTATATATACTGTGTGTGTGTGTGTGTGTGTATATGTATATATATGTGTACGGACACCCTTTTATCCGCTTATGTTTTGAAATGGATGCTACCTTGAGCAGGTCAGCCTATAGGTGTTATGATCAGGTGTACACATAGTACAGTGTCTAAAATAGGCGTCATGGTGACGTAGTGGTTAGCATGTCCGCCTCAATCACAGCAAGACCTGGACTTGGTGAGTACGTTTCTGGGTGGAGTTTGCATGTCCTCCCTGTGCTTGTGTGGGTTTCCTCCGGATACTACGGTTTTCTTCCATAGTCCAAAGACATGCACATTAGGCTAACTGGCTGCTCCAGATTGCTCCTAGGTGTGAGTGGTTTTGTGTGTACTTTGGCCCTGCAATGGTCTGGCGAGCTGTTAGCAGTGTACCCTGCCATTGTTCTCTCTTGGCTGAGATAGGCTCCAGCCTCCCTGTTACCCTAATAGGATTAGGTGATTCGGTAGATGAGTGTCTACATTTTATATGATCAATATATTATAATAGTGTAACTGGTCTCATGTATGCATTAGGGATTGATCCACTGTCCTACCCACCTCATTAAACTTTCCTCGCTGCCAGTTAATTCATTCTTGTTTATTAACTAGTGCAAAAACTATGTTTAATAAATAAAACAGATAAAACTTAATAGTCTGCACGTTTTTCTTCCTATACTTTTATACCAGTAAACTGGTACATCTAAGGACACGTCAGTTCTTAATCGCCATAAAGCAAAAGTGCACCACGTCATAGTTTGAATGACAGCTGTGCAACCAATCAAAAACAAGAAAAACTAGACCTGATTGTTTGGCAGCCAATAAGCGCTGGCTTTACGTGGCTGGGCGGGGCTGTGTTTGCTCAGAGTAGTGTGTGTGGAAAAAGTGGAGTGTGTAACAGGAACGGAGTGGAAGTCAACCACCGATGAAAGAAATTGGTAATTTTATAAATTTGTTAAATAATCCCGAGATAAATATAGATATTTCTGCATACTGTGTATACGGAGGTAATGACTGAGTTTTAGGGTAATGTTTAAGAAGAATGTCACAGACTGTTAGCTAGCTAGTTAGCAAGCAGTTCAGGTTAGCAATAGGAAATTAACCGTTTTTAATGATTTTAAAGCTTTGTATTGCCTGTGGTTTTAAACATTGTTTATCTTGAGGGACAAAGAAGTGCAAATGTATAGTGCATGAAATATGAAATAAGCAATTTCTTGCATTTTTGTCCAGCTTCACGAGCAGCTAACTGGAACATGTTCTAAATACAAGTCTAAATATGATGTATTTTACTTTGTCTTAATCGTATTGATTGGTTCAGTTACTTGTTTTTGGTTAATATTTTTAGTTAATGCTAAGGATAATGTACCTAAAAATCATTTGTTTTCGCAAAATAGTATTTATTTTTCTACCCGTATTCCAGAAAACCCACCTTTCTAGCAAGGATTGGTTCACACTCAAAATCTTTTGAGTGAAAAGTACAATCAGCCAATCAGCGCTCGGGAGGTTGAAACTATAAGCAAATTGTAGTGTTAGGAGGCGGGATTTATGTGAATACAGGTAGACTAAATAAAGCAAAGCTTACCTGACTGGATTAGCTGCACCTCTGTGGACTTGTCAGACTGGCTGGATAGAACAAATGCAAACAGTGAATGTCCGACATGTCATTAAATCTTTCTTTTTTTATTCATTTTATTTTTTTAAATAATGTGTCCCAGGTATTGAGGGTTAGAGTAAAGATGACCAAGATGGGCTTCCTCCGGCTGTCCTACGAGAAACAGGACACGCTGCTGAAGCTCCTCATCCTGTCCATGGCAGCCGTGTTGTGTGAGTGATTTGTGTTTCGTATTTTTGATGAATTGTGCAGCCAGTCCATGTCTTAATGCCTAACATTTCTGTCCTCTCTATCTCTCACAGCGTTTTCCACTCGCCTTTTCTCTGTGCTGAGGTTTGAGAGTGTCATCCACGAGTTCGATCCGTGAGTATCCGTACACACAGATAATGAAGTGTGGAGATGTGTACTCTGTGTGATGGCTCATGTGTCTTCTCTTTGCACTTGTGCTTAGGTACTTCAATTACCGCACTACACGTTTCCTAGCTGAGGAGGGGTTTTACAAGTTTCACAATTGGTTTGATGACCGTGCGTGGTACCCGCTCGGCAGAATCATCGGAGGCACCATTTATCCTGGTATGCTGAGGAAAACTGGACACAGTACTTATATAAAGGACAAATTGTTCAGTAATTTTCATACTTCTGAAAATATACAAATATTACCATCACTCTTGAACTTGACACACTGTATCGCCATGGTAACCATGATTTCACTTCTGTTTCTGCTTGTGTACTCTATGGCTTGAAAGATTTTGAAGTATTTGCATATCAGCCTGTGATTGGTTTAAACTGTGGATTAAGTGACATTACAAATCTTGTGTAGACCTTCCCCAGATGAATTTTCCCTTGAGAAACTTTAATTTATTGAATTTTTTTTTTTTTTTTTTTTTTTTTTTTTTTTTTTGCAGGATTGATGGTGACTTCAGCAGCGCTTTATCACATGCTCCACTTCTTCCACATCACCATCGACATACGAAACGTCTGTGTGTTCCTCGCACCGCTCTTCTCCTCCTTCACTGCCATCGTCACCTACCACTTGACCAAGGAGCTCAAGGTTTGTTCCTTCCATCCTCAGTGAAAAGCTTCAGGCCATGCTTTTTCTCTGAGATATCAAGATCATCATGATGTTCTTCCTCCATGACAGGATGCTGGTGCTGGACTTCTCGCTGCTGCCATGATTGCCGTTGTACCAGGATACATTTCGCGATCTGTTGCAGGCTCCTATGATAATGAAGGTATCTGAAATCTTTATTCACTAAACATAATTCGTCATTTTAAAAATTTATTAATGGAACACGAAGTATCTGTTACTTAGTATTTTTTAATATAGTCTAATCTTATTATTATTTTTAAAAAGGTATCATATCATTGGAGAGAACTCAATTATAAACGCTACAATTAAATATAGTTCCAAGCAGTGATTCCTGGGTGCAGGCATTTCTGTGTGGAGTTGCATGTTCTCCATGTGATTGCGTGGGTTTCTTCTGGGTACTCCGGTTTTCTCCTACAGTCTAAAAATATACACAGTACTGAATTGGCTGTTCCAAATCACCCCTAAGTGTGAGTGGGAATGGTTCTATGTGTGTTGGCCTGCAATGTTCTGACAAGCTGTTCAGGGTGTACTCTGCCCTCGCCCATAGTCGGCTGACATGAGCTCCAGCCTCCCTGTGACCCTAATTAGGAAAATGTGGCTTAGAAAATAAATGAATGAATGAATCATCACAGCAATTACAAGATATTTACTGAAGGCGAGGTGGATATGGGTGAATAGTTCCTATTCAGAGATATCCATTGATCCTGAGGTAAATATTTTTTAGTATGTACTACACGGAGACGTAAGAAAAGATGAGTGAAATGATTGCTCTTTTTAACATAAAAAAACGACTGCATAGATTTATTTAGTTAGTTAGTTAGTTAGTTAGTTATTTATTCCCCCCCGCCCCCCAAAAGTGATGGAATTTTGAATTTCTTAGATTCGAATGTCTGTGATTGACGCAAACCGCTGTTTTGATTCGAGCATTATCCCGAGTTTGCCAGGTGGATAATATTTATCCTGAGATAGCGAGCCAATTAGATTGCACAATTCGCGTGTCAGGTATATACCAATTAAATTACATGGCTATACAGTTAGTTGTCTAGCTCGATTCTGATTGGTCAGAAGGTGTTGATTTCTGTAACATTAGCTCAGAAGGTAGTGCCGCCACAAATGTCCAGGTTAATAATGAACAGTTTATGAAGCGTGTAAATGGTGATATGAGGATGTTACCTGTAAGATGTTTGCTTGATGTCAGTGATTTGTGGAAAGAGTCTCCAGGCATAAAGCTGTAACCTAATAACTGCATAGTGTCCTATTCTTTTTACACGCCGACGCAAATCTGCTCCTCCTTCAAAATAAATTTGACCTGTAACCATGACAACCATGAATCGCTTCTCAAAACAAGTAAAACTTTTTTTTCAGGAATCGCTATTTTCTGCATGTTGCTGACCTACTACATGTGGATCAAGGCGGTGAAGACGGGGTCCATTTACTGGTCGTCTATCTGTGCCCTGGCATATTTCTACATGGTGAGTGTCATCCCAGACCACTCGTGTTGTCCTTGTTGTTATTATTATTTTACTTACTTATTTTTTGTCCTCTGCAGGTGTCCTCATGGGGAGGCTACGTATTCCTCATCAACCTGATCCCTCTGCACGTCCTGGTGCTCATGCTCACCGGAAGGTTCTCCCACCGAATCTATGTGGCATACTGCACCGTGTACTGCCTGGGCACCATCCTGTCCATGCAGATCTCCTTCGTGGGATTCCAGGTAGAACAATGAAGGGTTCAGGACTCACTCATTTGCCGAAGCGCTTAATCCTATTAGGGTCTCAAGTACACCCTAAACAGCTTGCCAGGCCATCTCAGGGTCAACACACACACTACCATTCACACTCACACTTAGGAGCAATTTGGAACAGCCAGTTAGCCTAATGTGCCTGTACCCGGATGAAACCCACACAAGCACAGGGAGAACATGCAAACTCCATACAGAAACACCCTTACTGAGCCCCAGGACTTGAATGTGTCACAGGAAGATGTTCTAACCAGTATGTCCCAGTGCAGATATTATCAAAGTGATTTGAAGGTTTTTGTGAGCAGGGAACTGCAGAAAAGTCAGACTACACCTGCTACAGGATCACACCGATGACTCGTTCCAGTCATTAGTGTTTATCTGTTATGTTACATCATGTATGTTTAATCACGTCATCTGTTGTCGTGACTCGGGGGTTAAGCTCTTTGGAGTGTTTTAAGTATTAAATAGTTTTAATCCTATCTTACTTTTTTCTTTTTTTCTTTTTTTTTTTCTTTTTGTTTATAGCCCGTGCAATCTTCCGAGCACATGGCTGCTTTCGGCGTGTTTGGCCTGTGTCAGATTCACGCCTTCGTGGACTACCTGCGCAGCAAACTCAACGCCCAACAATTCGAGATCCTCTTCAAGAGCGTCATTTCCCTGGTCGGATTCGCACTGCTTTCTGTTGGAGCTGTGCTCATGCTGACTGGTAAAAACAAACAAGTCTGTGTGCTCGAATCGTGATAAATATCATTGTAAAAATATTACAATGTAATTTTTGGGTTGTATCACCCAGCCCTACCTCAGCGTACCTCCTAATGATAAATGATGTCACCTTGTTTGTTGCTTAAGCAACTGTAATTGGTTATGATCAGATGACTCTCTCCGTTGTGATTAGGAAAGATTTCCCCCTGGACCGGCCGTTTCTACTCTCTCCTGGACCCGTCCTACGCAAAGAACAACATCCCCATCATCGCTTCTGTGTCCGAGCACCAGCCCACCACCTGGTCCTCTTACTATTTTGACCTGCAGTTGCTGGTCTTCATGTTTCCTGGTAAAGGAGCTTCCTGTATCGTTCTGGTTTTACCTTAAAAACATCAGAAACATTAACCCTTAAAATATTCTATATATTTTTTCCATCTGGTCTCCAGTGGGTCTGTATTACTGTTTCAACAACCTGTCGGATGCCCGGATTTTCATCATCATGTACGGCGTGACCAGCATGTACTTCTCAGCTGTGATGGTAAACTATTAATATCTGTATTTTTATGTGGCTGCATTCCAAACATTTTCTATTTGCCATACAGCACACATGGAGGCTTTATGGCACAGTCCTTATGTTGTACCCTCTGTAGAGAGCGCATGTAGTGAATATGAAGGTGTTTCTACATGCAGAATGTGTCAATGAATGACATGAAAGTGTTGATTCATGCAGTAGCACATTATAGCTGCAGTAATGTACTCAGATGTATTTAGATTGTAAATCACTAAAAATTAAATATGCAAATTAGTTATGCAACATTTTTATTTATTTATTTCTTTTTAAATACATTGTCATTTAAAGCCTTGACTGAAACCTCCCCCTTCCCGATGTAGGTGCGTCTGATGCTGGTTTTGGCTCCGGTCATGTGCATCCTTTCTGGAATCGGCGTTTCTCAGGTTCTCACCACGTATATGAAGAACCTGGACGTCACCCGACCAGATAAGAAATCCAAGAAGCAGCAGGACTCCACCTATCCCATCAAAAATGAGGTGAAATCTCGACAGCAGTCCCTCTATTAAAATAATTCATAAATTAAATTGCTGTGTTTTGACCTTTTTGCTCAATTCAAAATGTGGGAAAGTGGGAGGAGTCACCCAGTAATGGTATTAATACACTGAATATGTTTCACAGGTTCTCTGTTATGTCTTATAACATGAAATAATTTTTAAAGAGGTACTGTAGACTTTACTGTGTGTTTAAGTAGTAAAACTAAATTACTGTGTATATAGTTACTGGGATGAAACAATGACAAATCAGACTATTCAAATAAATATATTAAAATAAAAAATAATAAAATTAAAGTGTGCATTTTATGGGGTGAAAATGTCTAATTTACTGATTAAATTAAATAATTCTGAACGTCTCTAAGTTATGACGATGACTGACCTGTGACCTCTGTGTTAATCAGATCAGATCAGGTCATGTCTCATGTGACCAGTCCACCCCAGTCTGTAAACAAAATTCTGTTAGTTTTGTAACCTGTTCAAACATGTGTGTGTGTGTGTGTGTGTGTGTGTGTGTGTGTGTACCTGTGCCTGCAGGTTGCCAGTGGAATGATCTTAGTCATGGCTTTCTTCCTGATTACGTACACCTTCCACTCGACGTGGGTAACGAGCGAGGCCTACTCCTCTCCCTCTATTGTGCTCTCGGCTCGTGGAGGCGACGGCAGCCGCATCATCTTCGACGATTTCAGAGAGGCGTATTACTGGCTCAGACACAACACCCCTGAGGTCAGACACAACCCCAGAATCATAATGATCAGACACGACCCCCGAATCTCTGTTTAAAATTTAAAAGCATTCTGCTATAGAAAATAGTAGATTTTTAGTTTAGATTTTGTCAGTATTCTAATCTGAAAATGTATGAACAAGCCATAAAAAATAAATATAAATTTTTATAAGGAGGCTCAGCAACTTCTTTCCGACTTCCATGGATGTTGACATGGCGCTGTAGCCGTGTCACTGTAGATACCCAGTTATGTTTTATACAGTGACTGTAGCTTTCTTTTTAAGTTTTTCTTTTGTTTTTGAAATATTTGTTGTTAGTATTATTGAGTTAAATTGACTGGTGCTGGTTCCCTTTTTTTTTTTTTTTTTTTTTTTTTTTTTTTTTATTATTTAAAGTTCATTCCCCATCACTTACTTCTACACACTGCCTTTCTTCCCTCAGGATGCTAAGGTCATGTCCTGGTGGGATTACGGCTATCAGATCACTGCCATGGCGAATCGGACAATTCTGGTTGACAACAACACGTGGAACAACACGCACATCTCGCGAGTCGGCCAGGTGAACACAGTGACATGCAAACTACCCTAAAGTCTGATTTATAATCTGCTTTTTAGGTGGAATAAGTAGATGAAGTGGAGCCTGTTTTTATATTTTTAAATTTATATAATATGTTTGTGTGTGTGTGTGTGTGTGTGTATGTGTGTGTGTGTATAGGCAATGGCCTCCTCAGAGGAAAAGGCCTACGAGATCATGCGAGAGTTGGACGTCAGCTACGTGCTGGTGATCTTTGGAGGACTGACTGGATATTCATCAGATGGTGGGTGTTCCTGAGGATAAATTACTAACATGATTTATTTTATTAAAATCACAGGAGAAAATGTAGATATTTTAATAAAGAGTTTATAAAAAGTTCTTATATTTCTTATGTTATTTTTTTACTTATTTGGAATTTGGTAGACTTTTCAGAAGTTACTTTTCACTTTTTTTTCATCAATTTATTTTTATTATTATTTGTTACTCTTTTTTTTTTTTTTCTTTTCTTTTTTTATTTTGTGGTATTTGTTAGTTACCTCCGCCACTGGCTTTGGTTTGTTTCTCTGTCTGTCTGTTAGCAACATTACTCAAAAAGTTATGAACAGATTTTGATGAAAGTTTCAGGATGTCAGAAAAATAATACAAGGAACAATTGATTAAATTTTAGCAGGGATCCAGATTATTGTCTGGATGCAGGGAATTTTTAAAGATTTTTTTTGTGGCATTGGCGGAGGTCTACGCTCTCGAAGTGCTTTTCTAGTTGATATTGTTTTGTTCTGGGAGTCCAATTACCTTTTTGAAGTTGCTTTTAAAAATATCCTTTTAAATTATTACAGTATTAAAATGTTAAATATTATGAAGTTAGTTTGATTTAAAATAGTGCCTTATTATTATTATTATTTTTTTTCTGTAGTGTTTTTTTAATCATCATTTTGAAATTTTGTATAAATAGGATTTCACTTATTTTTTTATAATGTAAATATTTGTTTTATTTGTTTCCTCATTGTTTACTTTGTTTTTTTTATATATTATGCTGAAATATTTTATAAAATATATTTATTATTAAATCCAGTCTGCTTTTAGTATTTTCATGACAGATAATTATTACCTTTTTTATTAAAAAATTTTAAATTTTTTTGTAGATATAAATAAGTTCTTGTGGATGGTTCGTATCGGAGGCAGCACAGATACAGGGCGGCACATCAGGGAGCACGACTACTACACTCCGACGGGCGAGTTCCGTGTAGACAGAGAAGGTTCTCCGGTTCTGCTCAACTGCTTAATGTATAAGATGTGTTACTACCGTTTCGGTCAGGTCTACACCGAGGCCAGTGAGTGTCTTAGTCTCTCAGGCTGTTTATCAGTTCTGGCCTTAAATTCATCCAGCAACTTTTGTTCTTTTCTTTTTGAGAGAGAGAAAATTAACCAACATGCTCTTTATAGAACGTCCTCCGGGTTACGACCGTGTCCGTAACGCTGAGATTGGCAACAAGGACTTCGAGCTGGATGTGCTGGAGGAGGCGTACACCACAGAGCACTGGCTGGTCCGAATATACAAGGTAAGCTCTTGACATCAATTCAGCTCATCTTTGTAAAGTCACATGACCATCTGCTGACGAGCCTTTCTTTTTATTCAACAGGTTAAAGACCTAGACAACCGAGGCCTTTCACGAACGTAAAGCCCAGACGCTCAGCTCTCTCTCTCTCTCTCTCTCTCTCTCACACACACACACACTCACACAACTGAGACAAACACACAGCACTGAACACCTTCCCCTGTGATCTGAAACGCAGTGTGGATATTTTTTATACTTCTGTTGTGATTGCAGGAAAAGATTCTCTTTTTTTATGATTTACAATGTGGTGTTACTTTTTTGGGGTGGGTGATAATGATGATGGGAAGCTTCAAAACAAGTCCAACAAACTGTCAGTGAGTATTTCTGCAATCGGTGACCAACCAAATGATTTGTGTACCAGTGGGGTAATAAATGGAGTGAATGGGATACATGTGTCCTGTTTTCATCATTATGATCAAAAGTATATTTACAATTACAATTTTTAATAGTTTTTTTATTAAAGGTAACCCATCTTAACATGAAAGGTTTGAATGCTGAGGGAAGCAACATGGTCATTAATGAGAGAGATGTCATGAAATAAAATATTTCTCAGCTTAACTAGCCAACATCGGTTTGCAGAGAATGCAATTTAACATTTTATTCATTTTCTTGATGTTTGTAATACTAAAAATAGCTGAGGATTAATGTTTTCACTTGGTGCTAATGGGATATGATCTCATAACCTTTTCTTTGGAAGAAGCTCAAGCTGGATGTTTAATACACACTGTATCTCATATACAACACACTTTTTAGCGTATGTGCTAATCTGAAGTGTATAATACAAAGGAATGGTGTGATCTGATTGGTTTGCTATCTAATTCACATTATGTAAGATAAGCTTTGATAAGTTGTCTTTCATCTTTAAACAAAGTTTATTTATTATAATTATCCACCCTGTGTTCTACTGCTAGATTCAGTTAAGAATGAAAATAAATCTTAATCTTGTTTTAGTTTGCTTTGCTTATGGTCCTGTGTAGTATATACTAAAGCAATTATTCGCGTCCAACTCATGGTGCATACTGCTGAATTAAACTTTGACATTTTGTCTCTGGGACTATTCAGTGAAATTGCCTTGGGTAAAAAATTATGTATCTGAACATAAAAAACAAACAAACAAAAATCATTTCACTTCATAGCATATTCATTCATTCAATTTCTGAACTGCTTAATTTTAATTAGGGTCATGGGGAGGCTGTCGTCTATCTCCGCCGACTGGGCGAGGGCAGAGTACACCCTGGTCAGCTCATCAGGCCATTGCAATCATAGCATATTATTTCAGAAAAATATTGTAGTGTGCTGTTAGGATAAAGCCTAGCTGTTGCACTGTGGTTCCAATTACCCGCTATGTCGTCGTCACCTCATTCAGTTCTCCTGAAGTCCATTATCATCTCATTTGTCTTGGATGTGTTAAGGTTCAGGTTATTGTCGTGCCATCGCCGCAGATGTGGGACCTCCCTCCTGTAGGCTGACTCACCGTTATATCAGACCTATGACAGTGGTGTCGCCGGCAAATTTGATGGTGTTGCTGGTGTGAATGGGGGAACAGTCATGTGTGAAGAGGGAGAAGAGGAGGGGGTTGAGAACACACCCCTGTGGTTTTCCGGTGTTCAGGATGAGAGTGGAGGAGATGTGGTCCTGACGTTCTGAGGTCTGTTTCTAAGAAGGTCCAGTATCCAGGTGCATAATCCCTAGGCCCTGGTTGCTCAACTTTTGACCCAGTCTATGTGGTAGGACTGTATTGAAAGCAGAGCTGAAGTGGTCCAACCTTGGAGGACCTATTTTGATAATGGATATAGGGTCTAAAGTTGAAAACATTTTTTTTCATTTAATAATTAAACCTCACTGATTTGAACTTGCAGGTAAATATAATTAAAATCCCTCATGGTTCTTTAAGTAGCCATGATTCAGCCAACACAGAATGGAGTCTACTTTGGCAAACTGCTGAAATAAGGGCAACCGGACCTATCAGAGCTCACCGTGTCATCCGCACACTTTGGCTGTACAAACTCTAGCAGGTGTTGTGGCGAGAAGTGTTCAGTTCACGACACGAGATCCGAATTCCTGTTTCAGCTGTTTATTTAGCCTGATTTTTCTCTTCTACAATAGCTAATGGAAGAATATTTATATTATTAAATAATTTTATATATAGTTGTAAATAATATAATTATATATACACTTGAATAATTTAAAAAAATTGGTTTAATAATGACTTGCAAGCTAGCAAAGGTTTGTTATGTCTATTGTTATAGCGTTCAGGCTACTCTGAATGCGGGTGCTCATGGGATATGTAGTTTTATTTTTTATTAGTAATTTGGAAGAAACTGCGAAATGAAACGGATACAACATAGAATGCTGTTACAAACGTTCTTGGCACAAAATGGTTCAATCCAAAAGAGAATTGCTGAAAAGCTATGTTGTTAAAAGATACGCCCAGCTAAATTATACTCAGTTATAAAATTCACTTCCGGGTGTGGCGTGGCTCGACTTTGCAGAAAGGGGCGGGGTCACATTTACACTTGGTGCTAAAGCTTTACGTGTCAGTGGAAGAGCATGATGGCAGGTGGGCGGCAGGTTACTTCAGGGACCTTCTGCTGGTATAAAATCCTGTTTAATGGCCACAGTAACAGAACGCTTGGTTTATTAAACTCTCACCGCTGTGGCGTAAAAAGCAGTCAGAGCTTCAGTACAGACAGACATGTGCGGAAAGACATTACACAGGGTGAGTAGGAACTGTACCGCTGACTATACCAGGGACTTTTATTATGTATTTATTTTATCCTGCGAGATTTCTTTATACAGCTTCTTCTTGGGCCTCACGTCTTTTATTGTTTTATAAATTTACTGAAATAATGATTCTGCGTGGTGTGAACTGAACAGTTGGTATCGGGAGTCCCTAAAGCGAATGACGAATGACAACAGCAAGAGTAACGAATGGTGGGCAGTACCGCACATATCACCCTCTGAACACCATGCCACAAAGCGAATGAGGGATTTAACACAGAATAACACACTTTTACCTGTAATACCGCTCACATAATCCCTCATTCTCCCCTCACACACACACACACACACACACACATTTACCTGTAATTCAGCTCATATCACCTTGTTCTTCACCATGCCACAAAGCGAACCACAGATTCCAAGTCAAAATACATCTGCTTCTATCTTCAGATCCTGCAAATCGTGTTTTTTTTATTAGATTCTTCAGTAAAAATATAATGTCCATCTTTAAAAAAAACATCCATGTTCAAAGTCTGTCATTCGCCATACTTGCGACTTAGAGCAAGGAATGACAAGGTGGTGAAGGAGAGGGTGATATGTGCGGTACTGCCCACCATCGTTATTCCCGTTATTCTTGCTGTTGTCCTTCGTCATTCGCTCTAGGGACTCCCGATGGTAACCCAGATCTAAAGGGCTGTTTGTTTCCTACATCACTGTTTTCATCCTGATTTTCCCCCTTTTAACTCTCTTCCTCCTTCGGTTCCTCCCGCAGTTCCTTCCACAGTTCCTTCCTCCCTTCCACAGTTCCTCCCTTCCACAGTTCCTCCCTTCCACAGTTCCTTCCTTCCACACTTTCTTCCTTCCTTCCACACTTTCTTCCTTCCTTCCACAGTTCCTCCCTTCCACAGTTCCTTCCTTCCTCCCTTCCACCGTTCCTACCTTCCTCCCTTCCACA
>JAQMYF010000008.1:19331194-19352857 GCA_030014195.1 Neosilurus mollespiculum
TTTGGTTCTCATTGCCTACAATAGCATTGTTCAATACATTTTCACCAAAAAATTATAGAGAAGTAATTTTTTTTACTTCTTTTTATTAGGAGCTCTTTTATACAAAGGTGGTGGTGTATAATCTTCACTGCACACTACTGTGTGTCTGTGTGTGTGTGTGTGTGTGTGTGTGTGTGTATATTTTACTAATATATATATATATATATATATATATATATATATTTCATTTTCTGAACTGCTTAATCCTAATTTTTCCTATATTGAGACTTATTCTTTACTCGGTATGGATCAACTGTGTGCACACAATTTCCTCCTGTATAAAGTATTCTGATTCGATTACTCGGTTAATGAAACTGTAAACTAACTGTAAAACATACCCTGACTGCTATCCTTCTGTCCTCTTTTTTCTGTCCACCAGGACTTGAGAATGAGGGCTGGTTTGACCCTTGGACCCTTCTAAATGCCTTCAGACGCAAAGCCATGTCCATGGACGTGTATCAGTGCTTCGGAGAGGTCACAGGTTAACGTCTTCACCTTTATCCTTTAAATAAATCTACTGTAACATTAACCTGGCACTTGCTTTTTAGCTTCTGTTAATCATAAATATAATCATGTGCTTGTGATACTGCAGCTGAAGGTACAGTTATCGTTTTTTTTTCTTCAGGATTTAGATGTTTGACACAAAATGCACAAACCCTGGATGGAGAACTTGTGAACACAAAAAGGATCAAATACGTTAATGTGAGCTTTGTTCTTAAACTAAAACAAGATAATAATAATAATAATAGTCACAAGTGGATTATAATAACTTGGCATAGTTATAATGAAATGTCTCCCCCTAGTGGGTGTAGGATGAATATTTTCCCATGTTAAAAATAGGGATGTTCCGTGATTTTCATGCACACATCACCTCCAAAATTTAAAGAGTTCTTCCCAGGCCCAGGCACCACCTCCACCAAGTGCGGTAAAAATCAGATCAGCGGTAAACCTTCTAATAGAAAAAAGCCTTCTTTCATAAATACTTGTTAATACTTATCTGGATTCAGATCTGATTGTTATGGGTTCAACAAACAAATCTGTTTGAAAAAACAAACAGATGCTGGTGAATACATAACCTTCCCCATAATGCAGCAGAGATGATGATAATAATGATAATAAGGGTGGTAGTAGTAACCAAAATATCTGAATAAGTTGTATGATTTCACTGAATTTCTTACAGAAAGAAAAAAACTCCTCCACTATCTTTGTTTTTGGAACATCAAGGTCGAAGCTCAACATCTCAGTGAGATCATACAATTCTCCCTCTTCCTGAATATTGGGTAATTATGTTAGAGAAGTTCATAAGATGCTCACTAGGGGGAGACATTTCATTACAATGAAATCTGAAGTCTTGGCCAAATTTTTTCAGACTAATCAATGCACTTGTCACTGTTATCCGTATGTGCCTGCCGGAGGTACCTTTGCACTCTGAGTGCGCCTGTGGTACTGTAATTTATGTCAAAGGTTGTATTAATATAAAGTATGGTATGATTTCTATGTGTAGTGAAGTGATAGTTTGGAGGTAGAAATTTATTAGATGAACGCAGAGATGACATGTGGAGTGATGCACATCAAAAGAAAGTGTGAACTCGTCGTGTTTCAGGTGCAGATGCCTAACAGTTTGGAGTACCAGCCTGTGGAGTGTGCTATTGTCGTGAACGCCTCTGGTGCCAGTTCAGCGAAAATCGCCAACATGGTCGGCATCGGACGCGGTCCAAAAAGCAGCATGGCGGCCATTCCATTACCTGTGGAGCCCAGAAAGAGGTGAAGTTATTATAATTGCTCTTTCTTCTGAGAAATCATAAAATGTTGATTGATTTTCTATACCAGCATGCTTTGGGGTGGTTGTTCATGTTCTCCATATTGGTTCACGATGACCAACCTACAGGTATGTGTATGTGGTGCACTGTCCTGATGGGCCAGGCCTGGAGTGTCCGTTTCTGATCGACTACTCGGGAGTTTACCTGCGCCGAGAAGGCCTTGGAGGAAATTACATCACAGGGATGTCACCGGAGGAGGTGGGGCTCAGCTGTACAGAAGGAGGACCTTGTATTATTAGTTTTGTATATATTTTGGTTGGAATTACTGGACTGAATTCTTATTTTTTCCTTACGTGCTGCAGAATGAGGAACCGGACTGCAGCAACCTGGACGTGGACCATGAGTTTTTTGAGCAGAAAATCTGGCCACTTCTGGCACATCGAGTTCCTGCTTTTGAGAAGCTGAAAGTGAGTATTTACATTGTTATTGATTTTACATGTTAATTATTATTAATAATAATAATAATCATCAGGTGGCTGGAGCGTGGGCGGGATTTTATGACTACAACACACTCGACCAGAATGGCATCGTGGGTCTGCACCCATTGGTCAACAACATGTACTTTGCGACGGGTTTTAGCGGACATGGGCTGCAGCAGTCTCCCGCTGTGGGCCGTGCCGTCGCCGAGCTCATCTTGGAAGGAGGCTTTAAGACCATCGACCTGAGCGCCTTCGACTTCAGGCGCATCATGAGCCACGAGCCCCTGCTGGAGAGGAACATCGTATGAGCATGGCTGAGGAGAATTACAAAACTGACCAGAGCTGCTTTTTCATGTAGAATAGGAATACACAGTCAGGGAATTTTATACCCAAGCTACCGCATAGAACATGCAGATCTCAGAAACCCAATATGTGTATATCATTGGAAACCTCCTTTTTTTCCCTTTTTCTTTTAAACAACATTGTGTTTTGTAATTTGAACTAAACTCCAGTTTTAAATGAAATTGGGAATCATGTTGTATAGTATTTTATACATGTACAGTTCGCCTGCTCTTTAAAAGGGTGCCAAAATTCCTGTAATCCACGGTAACTGAATTTAATTTCCAGTCTGTGCTGGAAAATCGATTGCCGATGTGTTTTAGCATCTTAATACAATTCAGGAGCAAAACTGTGAAACCTATAAAATAAAACCCTATAACACGCTTGTGGCTGATTTCTGAGTGGAGACTAAAAGTTAGCGCACCCTAAGATAAGACTAAATATATTTAAGTGACTCAAAAAATAAGACAGAATGGTTGGTGTGTGTGTGTGTGTGTGTGTGCGAGAGAGAGAGTAAAAAAAGTGGGAAATAAACATTAAACTACTGCATGAAGGAGGGAATTCACTGGGTAAAGGCAATCGTGCTATACCAATCCTTCACCACGAGGTGGCGACAAGGAACGGTGCTCTTGATTTTTGTAGAAACCACATCCTGTATTAGGGCTGCAAAACTGCAGATATAGTTTTTTTTTTTATGTTGTAGACATTTGTATTTTATTTTACAGCAAGTCAAGAAAAAAATGTACATATGTAATGGAAATGTATACGAGTTTTAAATATTGGACGTTTGATTCATTTGTTAATTTGTAAAATTAACGTACTTATTTTCTTTTTATACTTGTACTTTTCGTATGCCAAAAAACAAGGTGTATATTTAAAATGTATCATACAATAAATATATTGCCTTAAATATGTTTGTGGATGGATTTTATATAGAGTAAGCTAGTTGACCTTTAGTCACGTGATCAAAATGGCGGCGTCCCAAAATGGCGGAGGCTGCGACTCAATGAAAGCAGCCAAGCGACTCAAAACTGATGAAAATGACGCCGAACCCGCAGTGGAGAGGTCCATATCGGAGTTTAAAGTGGAGCGGGTCCTCCGGGATTCTGTCAGGGAGAAAAACATTTTCGTTCATGGAAAGGTACGAAGTGAAAAATCGGGGTAAATCATCCAGCTAGATCGCTGCTAATCTTGGTTGCATCCCAAACGGCTTTTAGCTGCCTTTATTAGTGCACTACAACGTATGTGACGTAATGGCTTCTATGCTCTACGTAGTGAACTCGGTGTATTGTAAAGGTCCGTTTAGGATACAGCCGGATTTACACCATGGATTATGATATATTTTACTATCAGGTTTTTAGAAAACGTTTAAGCTACAATTATATTGTTTATTTTATTTTAAGGTAGTTTTCCAAAAAAGGTAATTCAGAAAGACCTGAATTAAGACAGAAAATTGTTTGGACTATTGTTTTTGCTGCAAAGCATCACTTAAATATTTGCCAGCTCCAACTTTTTCTTTCTTTCTTTTCTTTGATCTTCTATTCTTTTACGTTCTTTTCTTTTCTTTGATCTTCTATTCTTTAACATTCTTTTCTCTTCTTTGATCTTCTATTCTTTTACATTCTTTTCTTTGATCTATTCTTTTACATTCTTTTCTTTGATCTTCTATTCTTTTACATTCTTTTCTTTGAACTATTCTATTACATTCTTTTCTTTTCTTTGATCTTCTTTTCTTTTACATTCTTTTCTTTTCTTTGATCTTCTATTCTTTTACATTCTTTTCTTTTATTTAATCTTCTATTCTTTTACATTCTTTTCTTTTATTTAATCTTCTATTCTTTTACATTCTTTTCTTTTCTTTGATCTTCTATTCTTTTACATGAGAGAACATGCAGAGTATACACAGCATCTCGAACCCAGGACCTTCTTGCTATTTTACAGTAAATATAAATTTTTTTATCTCTCTCTTTTTTCCATTTTCTGTTGTACGTCCTTGCTTTCCTTTAGATTGATGACCAGGAGGCCGTTATCATTTTGGAGAAAACCCCGATCACACAAGATGTCCTGCTAGAGATGTTGAAGAACAGCACTCAGACGCTAGAAATGAGGAACGACATCTACAGCACTTACCAGCTCCAACCGCCACCGCACATCAATGGTAAGAAGCAGAGATATCACTGGTACACAGACATATACCTCTCCTATAGTATACCGGGCGAACTCTGGGGGCAGTATTTAGGATCTGTTTTGTTCTGTAAACATGTGGTGTTGACTGACATATCCTAGATCTTGCAGGTAACTTATGATAACTCTGTTTGACCTGCAGGAGTTAAGACCACTATGATCTGCCCAGCAACAGAGAAACACGTGAAGAAGTATCTGCGTCAAGAAACATTCCTTATTGAAGAAACTGAAGAGGACTATCAGTCTATCACACTTCCCTACATAAACAGCCAGAGCTTTAGTGTACAGGTAGGGCTCGTCTTTTTGCCACTCCTGGTCCTGCGCTTGACTTGGTTCTTCCACGAGTCAGGTCTGGAGTGTTTTTTTTTTTTGTGTGTGTGTGATTAAACACTGTATTTTATAATGCCCAAGGTAATACAGTCCGTGTTCTCCTGCAGTGGGTTTACAACATCTTGGAAAAGAAAGCGGAGGCCGATCGGATCGTTTTTGAAGATCCAGACCCGGAAATTGGTTTCGTTCTCCTGCCAGATTTCAAATGGGACCAAAAGCAGGTTTGTGAAGGTCTGAGTGTAAACAATAGTAATTAAATGAATGGTACACTGTCTTAACAACGACACAAAATAATTTTGCTATACGTTATTATTTGAAACCGAGGTGTGGCCTAAAATCCGAATGCACAATTAGAAGGAATAAAATACTTTATGAGCCGATTATGTACAAATTCTGTTCCATGGTGGTGTAGTGGTTATCAGCTCTGCCTCACAGCAAGAAGGTCCTGGGTTCGAATCCTGGGCTTGGCAAGGGTGTTTATGTGAAGTTTGCATGGGTTTCCTCCAGGTACTCCGGGTTCCTCCTGCATTCCAAAGACATGCACATTAGCCTAATTGTCTGTTCCAAATTGCCCCGAGGTGGGTGTGAATGGTTGTGTGTGTGTTACCCTGTGATGGACTGGCAAGCAGTTCAGGGCGTACCCCGCCTTTGCCCAAAGTCGGCCGACCCTGCGACCTCGTAGTCACTTAACGAAGGGGTTCGTTAAGTGACTGAGGCTTGGTCTGTTTCCTCTGTTTCAGATCGACGACTTGTACCTGATTGCGATTGTACATCAGAGGGACATAAAGAGTTTGAGAGACCTCACGCCTGAACATCTTCCTTTGCTGAAAAACATCCGCGAGAAAGGACTGGTAAGTGCGTTTAAAAAAAAAAAAAAAAACAGAACTAACCAAGTGGATGGAGTCGTTAAAGTTACATTAAAATTTATGTGGCGTGAAGTACTTTGGCCTGTTTAATCCACAGACTGAAGACGTGTAGGGCAAGACATCACTCTCTCTCTCTCTCTCTCTCTCTCTCTCTCTCTCTCTCTCTCTCTCTCTCTCCCCCTTCTCTCCCTCTCCCCCCGGTTTTACTCTGTCTTCTTGTTCCTGGTTCTCCAAAATGTTTGAAACTGACTCCTCTTTTCACCTAACAGGAGACTATCACGAAGCGCTACGGAGTCCCGGCGTCAAAACTGCGAGTAATGCTGCACTACCAGCCGTCCTACTACCACCTCCACGTGCACTTCATCACACTGGATTATGAAGCTCCGGGCTGCGGTGTCGAGAGAGCACACCTGCTTGCCGACGTCATCCAGAACCTGCAAGCCGAACCCGAGTTTTACCGCAGACGCACACTGACCTTCCCGATACGGGCGGACGACACGCTGCTGAGCAAGTTTAAAGAAGCAGGGCGAATCTAGATCATTCCTTTTTGTCTGGGAAAATTCTTCTCACCTTTTTGATTTTTTTTTATTATGCATGTAGAGGATGTTTATATAATGTAACCTTTAATGTGTGTGTTTTTTTTAGTTTTTTATTTTAATAAAATTTTAAATGCTAAACCCTGCTGTTCTCTTAGACTTCAAACACAATTGTACTACTTTGTAAAATATACATTATTACGAATAACTTACCATTTCTTTCTGTTCTCCAAATTTTTTTTTTTCACTCCCCTCTGTATTTTGTCCTACTTCCAACTCCCAACTGGTTTCAACCAAATCCCTTGAAAGAAAAAAAGCTTTGTAGTGTTCTTTTTAGCTCCGGCTCTCTGGTTGCGTGCTGTGAAAAATGTTTTCATCGCAAAGCCGATGGGCCTCTTTTGAGACGAGTTGTGGCCTCTTTTTGTGAGATTTTCATTTGAGCAGTAGATCTGAATCTGATTTCTACAATTGGGTTACTGTGAGAGAGTTTCGGGACTGTCTTTGAGTGTTTTTCCTGCACTGGCACTTTGTTTACTCATTACGTTGTGTTTTCTGGATTATAAATGCGACTAAACAACAATAGACATCATTTAGAGGAGATTAGTTTTTTTCTGAGACATGGCAGCCAGAATCATTTATTATATTTATTATTTTCTCACCTTAACTTTTGCTCTAAGGGGCCAGATCTTCCCAGAATTCTGTTTGCCAATCTTAATCTTTACTAACAGCACAGTGGCGTAGTGGTTAGCATGACCGTCTCACAGGAAGAGGGTCCTGGGTTTGAGTCCCAGGCTCGGCCTGGGCGTTTCTCTGAAATTTTGCACGTTCTCCTCATGCTTGCATGAGTTTCCTCCTACAGTTCAAAGACATGTACCGCACATTATACTAATTGGATGTTTCAGATTGCCTCTAGGTGTGAGTGTGAATGGTTGTATGTGTGTGTTGGCCCTGCAATGGATTGGTGAGCTGTTTAGAGTGTACCCTGCTTTCGCCCACATTGGCTGAGATAGGCTCCAGCCTCCCCGTGACTATAGTGGGAGAAAACAGTTCAGCAAATGAGTTAGTGAGAAGATTGGATTACTTGTTTATTTATTACAACATAAAGTTTAATATTAATGATTAAATATTAACTCACCAAAGGCGCTGAATAGTTCCGAGATGAATTATAGTTCAAGGATAATTTGGTGATATCCACCCAACCTGAGGTGAATAATTGTTTTACAATATACTACACAAGAACATAAGGAAAGAAAAATAAAACTAGATTGTTTAAAAAGTTTTGAAGTGTGAAAGTTTCACACACTCCATTACGAGGGCTTTTGGAACTCATTCAAAGTTTAAAGTTATTAAATTAAAGTTTTTTTCTCCCATAGCAATAATACATCCCCCAGTGCAGCTAAGTGGGTTATCAAAGGCCGGCCATGTCTCTCAATGTCTATGGTGAGAGGCATGTAAAAGAACCATTGCTGATTTTCGTCAAGAGAAAGCTGCATAGCCGTCAGCGTGTTTCTGCTCTGCGATGGCCTGGCGTGCTGTCCAGGGTGTACTCTGCCCTCGCCCAGAGTTGGCAGAGATGGGCGCCAGCCTAATTAGGATTAAGCAGTTCAGAAAATGAATGAATCATGAGCAATAGTGCATAGTTTCTTCATGTGTCTTTTTAGCAGAATTTTGATGTGACCATGCCAAACCATGAGCTTTTCTTCACCATTTTGATTTAAAAATTATCCAGTTTTTGGGATGTGGATAATGTCCATTATATCCAGAGTGCACCAATCAGATCATGCCATTCTTGTGCAATATACAATAAAAGCATTTATTTTGACAATATAAGGTGGTAAAGAGATAACAACACAGTCAAGTCTGCTCTACATCTCATCAACTATTTGTTAGAATACATTTCTGTCTGCATGTTTGTGCATTTAGCTAGAGTTTACCACTAACTAGCTTTGGGAAATAGAAATAAAACTAATGTTCCTTCCTCACATTTTTTTTTGTGTGTGTGTAGTTGGGACACTAGAACCTCTCATGTCAGTTTTATTGACTATTTTGTTTCCTTTCATGAAAATTCACCCAATTAAGATGCAAAACTACAAAATGTTGAAACTTTTAATGAAGCGAACACTTATGAAATACAATGTATGTGGTACTTTATTTCTATAATGGATTTTATGTTGGTTGTTGGAATATGTCAGCACGCTAAGAATGTGGACATGAAAGGGGTGTATGGGGGCTCAGGGAATAATAGCGAGTGTGAGTGAAGGCTTGCTTTGTGAAGTTTTGGGCCCCTTATGGGTAAAATCCAAGCAATGGGGAGGCTCTTTGGAGGGTTTTGTTATATATTCTATCAGATGGTGTTCCTTCTAGTAAGAAAAAAAAAGGTGAGTCCAAGTCCCCAGTTACACTTGAAACGGGACGGTTTATTTTCATTCATATCAAGGTGCAGTAATAATCATAAGATAATAAACATGCGTAAAACCTTTTAAACAACTACTCCTCTTTGTCAACAATGGCATGTGCCTGGGATTAGAGCATTTCAATGCGGATTACAGGTTTTTTCCATGCACCCTCATGGCGTTTTGCTGAACGGAGAAGTGGACCAACAGAAGTTTTGCAGTCAAACACTTTTCAGAATTAAAGTAGTTCATTAGAAGTGCTTCGGAAGATCTGCAGCTAACCTCTGGGTGAGTGGGGGTAAGTTAGGTTTTTTATTTTTGGTAAATTGTTGTGTCTCACTAATTAAGCTGGTTGCAGATTTGAAGTAACTCGTAGGATCTTGGGAAAAGATGTGATTGAAATGAGAATCCAGGCTTTGAAGTTTGTAGGAAAAAATGTAGCCTGTATTACATCTGATCAGAGAAAAGGGAACTTGCTTGTGTTTAGCTTATGAAGAGCACCTTATAACCCCTCACTGGTTTATGCTACATAACATGTACCACCAAGTACAGTAAATATACATCTATCAAATCATGGCAGAATGTAGCTACATCTTCTTACGTCTTATAACATGTTGAAAGGTTTTGCTTCTTTTTTCCAGTGAAGGAATGTTGCAGTTCATCCGTAAGGAGGTTCGTGATCATGTAGCAGAACGCAGGATTCGACGGATGCGACTCGTCACCAAGGACGGCCACTGTAACATTGAATTTGGCAATGTTGCCTATCATAGCCATTTTGCTTACCTGATGGACTTTTGGACCACCTTCGTTGAGATCCGATGGCGTTTTGTTATCCTTTCTTTTATTGCTGCTTTCACGGGGAGCTGGTTCGTCTTTGGTCTGCTGTGGTACTTCATTGCAAAAAGCAACGGAGACCTGGAAGGAGAGAATATTCCTGATGGGCATTTAAAGTGTATTGAAAACATAAATGGTCTTACAAGTGCTTTTCTTTATTCGTTAGAGACTCAGACAACCATTGGTTATGGTGGACGAGCTTTGACAGGTCACTGTACCGAGACAGTAGCCCTACTCATCATCCAGTCTCTAATGGGTGCCATTATAAACTGCTTCATGTGTGGCCTAATTCTGGCAAAGATCTCCCTGCCGAAAAATCGAGCCAAGACTGTTACTTTTAGTGACACGGCTGTGATCTGTTTGAAAAATGATAGCCTGTGCTTGCAGATCCGAGTTGCCAATCTTCGCAAGACGCTGCTTATCGGCAGCCATATTTATGGCAAGCTCCTGAAAACCAGTGTGACTTCAGAGGGAGAGCCCATCATTCTGGACCAGGTCAATGTTGACTTCCTGGTGGATGCCGGCAAGGACAACCTCTTTTTTGTTTGTCCGCTGACATTGTACCATGTAATTGACAGTTCTAGTCCTTTTTCAGAGATGACATCTGATACACTTCAGCAGCAGGACATTGAGTTGGTGGTCTTCTTGGAAGGCATGGCTGAATCCACAAGTTCGTCGTGTCAGGTTCGCACGTCCTATATCCCACGTGAGATCCAATGGGGTTACTGCTTCCTTCCCATCATCTCACGAACCAAAGGGGGAAAATACCGTGTTGATTTCTCTAATTTCTCTAAGACCATTCCAGTAGCCACGCCTCACTGCTCCCGGTGCTATTTAAATGAACCAAACAAAGATCTTGTTCTTCACCAGAATGGACATCAAGGAATCGACAACCCTGTGTTTGAGGTAGTTATTACTGAAGATTTGGTGGACAATATGCAAAGGTAACACAAATAGCTTAAGATAATGGAGAAGGCAGAGTCCTTGACATTTTAGATTGTTGTTCTTTCCTTGCTCTTACACACCCATCTCAGGAAGAACTGTTAATTAGCTGATGAGTAAAACTGGGTGTGTTGGAGCAGAGAAAATGTATTGGACAGGGGATAAAATGTATTGGACAGGGCTTTGCCAGGGCCAGAATTGGGAGCCTGTGGCCTAAAACAAAATGTTGCTTTGACACAATAGTTCATGACTAAAACTCATGTAGGCAACCCTGTTAAGGATCATGCTGATCAGTCATTACCAATTTGTCACTATATACAGTAATGTTTGTTTATAATATACAAAAGACCAATAAGGTGTCCCTCAGGGCTCTGCAATATGGCCTCTCTTTTCAATCTGTGTTTTACCTTTGGAAATGAACTGCATTGTATATCCTAATGCATTAAAGTATGTATAAATAATGAACCGACTTTTCATTGCAACATGCTCTTTAAAAGGTTGGATTTCAAATAATGGTTTTTAATGTTGTAGTTTAAACGTTCTGTAAAATAATTTACTCCAGTGAGTAGGATATTTTATAGAGTTTTTTCATTCTTTTTGTGGATTTTGGTGGTACATAACTATGGCTCATTTTGACTTGATCAGCTGTGAATCAACATGAAAGCCAGGTCACCGTGAGAACAGTTTCTCTTACCTGATCCTTAGTAATTGTAAAATTGCCTTAAAATTAAAATGTTAAAGTTGAAAACATTTTATTTGATATAACAATTGATATTAAATGCATGTGAAAAACTTTAAGGCAACATTCTTTTTGGTGGAATTTTTCCAGAGATTTTCAGCCATTTTAGCTTGGGGCTAGAATCTTCTTCTAGGGGCAATTTGGAATAGCCAGTTTGGACTGTCAGATAAAACTGGAGCACCCGGAAGGAACCCACATTAGTATTGGGAGAACATGCAAACGCCACACAGAAAAGCCCTTGTGACCTTAGGGCAAATTTTGACCACAGCGCAGCAAAAAACAAGTAGAAAATCATTCATTATTCATTTGCAAAAATCTTTATTGTGCATGTATTGGCATTTTCCATACAACCAAATATTTATCTATTTATATAAAGCCCAATTTATTGGAAAGGCCAATGTAGACCTTTGTCTAGTAAAGGGAGCAGCTCAGGTTGCTGGTTTGGCGACATCGAAGCAGTTTTAGAAATGTTTCCATCTTGTGAGCATCCTTCTTGAAGCAGTACAACAAGGTGTAATCCCACATGTTATCTGCCATGGCAGGGGCTACAATGTGATGTGCCACACTCTCATTATTTTCTTGCTCCAGATTTTCTTCATCCAGCATCTGTGTGCACAAGTGTATGAAACAATAACTGAATGCAAAATTTCAGTTGGTTACATTTAGTTAAGAGGTACTTTTGGTACATAAATGAAAACATCCCCCAGGTTTCTTGAATGTACCTTGCTCATAAGGACAAGCACTCCCTGCTTCAGGTTCATCAGCTTGGTAGACATCCACCTGGTCTTGCTGATGAGTGAGCTGGGGGTGTTTTCGTATCTGTCCAGAGAATCCTGCAGGTCAGCCAATGGGTCAATCCAGAACTGAATCACGATTAAGATTGAGTGGAGGAGCCATTTGTCCTGCAAGGAAGAACCCTTAGATTTTCTCAGCGAGTCAGTTAAGACATCTTTATTTCTTTCCGGTTAAATAACATGTCTTTTATAGATGGGTTAATAAAAACAATAAAAAATAAGAACTGTTTTTAAAATAGTGTAACCTACGGAAAGTTGTTGAATTTCAGTCTTGGCTGTGGGGACATGTACAAGATTGGACATGCAAGAGTTGCTTCCATGGCCTTGATCAGGGGATATTGGTAAAGGGAAGAACAGCTCCTCCTGCAAAAACATCAGTAAGCTATTTATACTTGATAAACATTTAGCAAAGACAGAATACAATCTGAGCTGAACAGGTCAGAGTTAAGTGTCTTGCATAAGAGTCTGGCTCACTAGCAATCCTCAAATTGGAAATCTTGGAGTCTTGTCTTTAACAGAGGTTCTGGCTTAGTTTAGGTCCTTCACTGGCTTAGTTTAGTGACCATCACTAGCACGTGAGCATCAGTATTAATTCTATTGAACATTTAATGGACTAGTATGAGGTTCCTCAAGGTTCTGCACTAAGTCCTCTTCTGTTTTCGTTTCTAAAAAGATTTGGTACTTGGAAGCTTCTTTGAAGCGTTCTGCACAAAGTAATATTCCGTGTTTTAAGATGAACCTGATTACTAATAAACCTTTCATATAAATTTGACAGAGCTGCTTTAAGTCCAAAGTCTCAATTTAGCCTCAGGTATATTTACTCACAAACAATGCCCTGGCTTCATCTGCGATGCGGTAAATGAGTTCGGCATGTTGAATGGCTCGATCCAGAAGTTTCTCTATGGAAATTGAGCATTGTGCTCCTGTAGGATCGTGATCTGAGCAGTCGAGAGTCATGCCCAGTAATCCGTTTACAGAGCAAAACAAGATCCCCATCCAAACCTGAAGAACTGCAGCACAAATTAAATCAAGCCATATAAATATATCTAAATCTTTAGATTTATTTTTAACACTTTTATGATATAATTTATAGGGTAGGTAGAGTAGATACAGTACCTTTGGTCTTGATCATGATAGTAGAATATTAGAAGAGTTCTGTTCAAATTCGCCACAGTACCTGTGTTGACTTGGAGAACCATTACCTTTTATACGCTGTCTTCTTAATGAATAAATGAAGAGGTTTTTAAATTCTAAAGCAAGTGGTAAGGTGATAGTTTGACTCACGGATCATTTGGGCCAATGATTTTATGCATCATCTTTGACAGAAGGACGAATCCAAGAACACTGTGACAATCCGCCTCGCTGGTATTTCACAAAAGATTTATTACAGTTAAACAAAATAAAACTTAAATCAGGGTTAAAATAATGACTGAGGATGAATCAGAAGAAGACATGTCCAGTGATTCAAAATGAGAATGATGATGTTCCTGGTCATACTTTTATTGATTATAATTTTTAAAACTTTTGAGATCATTTTACTGTGAAACCATAGAAACCACACTGACACAAAACATTAATGATAAATTCACTAGCAAGCCACACGCTGGCATAGTGGTTAGCACATCCGCCTCACAGCAAGTCCTGGGTTCGAGTCCTGGGATCCGGCGTTTCTGTGTGGAGTATGCATGTTCTGCCTGTGTTTGTGTGGGTTTCCTTTGGGTTTCCTCCAACAGTCCAAATACACATATTGGGCTAACTGCACATCAGGCTAATTGTGTGTTTCAAATTGCCCCTCGGTGTTAGTGTTAATGGTTGTGTGTGTCTGTGTTGCCCTCTGATGGTCTGGAGAGCTGTTCAGGGTGTACTTTCGCCAAGTGTTGGCTGAGAGAGGCTCCAGCCTCCCCGTGACCCTAATAGAGCATTAAGTATTTCATCAAATGAGTGAATGAGTAAGAGGAATTCATTACAGAGCATAACAGGTAGTTGATCTCTTTTCTCAATTATTGAACCTGCTTAACAAAAGGTCAGTAATATTAAAAAAAGAAGAAGAATAATTATGTGGGTGTCTGTTTTTCACCCTGATAATATATAATTTTGATTCTGTGTTATTTTTGGCAAACCCCAAATGATTAAAAACTATTTTTTCCCCTATCTCAGCCAACACTGGGCAAAGGCGGGGTACATCCCGAACAGCTCGCCCAACCAGCGCTGGGCAACACCCACACACAAACTACCATTCAAACTCACATCTAGGGGCAATTTGGAACGGCCAATTAGCATAATATGCATGTCGTTGGACTGTGAGAGGAAACCAGAGTACCCAAAGGAAGCCCATGCAAGCACGGAGAGAACATGCAAACTCTACACTAAACACCCTGGCCGAGCCCGGGACTCCTTGCTGTGAAACAGACGTGCTAACCACTACACCACCATGTCGCCCTTTACGTAAACACTGTATATAATATAGGGTGACATGGAGGTGTAGTCCTCCTCCTTCTTTTCTCCTCCTCATTCTTCTCCTTTTTATTGACTTTTTTTATTCTTCTTCTTGTCCTTCTCCTCCTCCTCCTCCTTTTTCTTAATCTCCATTTTCTTCTTCTTCTTCACCTCTTTTCCATTCCATTCATTTTCTCTATCTCATTCCTTTCCTTCATCTTTTTCTCATTTTCCTCCATTCTCTTCTCCTCCTCCTTAATTTCCTTCTCCCAACCCTCCTCCTCCTTCTTCATTTTGTTCTATATCTCACCTTCCTCCTCCTCCTCCCACTTATCCTCCTCCTTAATTTTATTATTCTTCTCCTTCTCCCTCTTTTCCTTATTTTTGTCCTCATTCCTAGTTTGTTCTTAAACTAATTCTCCTCTTCCTCCTCCTTCTCCTCCTTCTTTATCTTCATGTTCTCCTCCTCCTCAGTTCACTCCAGGTTTAAATCCCTGGAGTGTAATTTAATTGTCACCAGATTTATAAAGTGTTTCTTTGTTATCTGTAAAACCTGACCCTGATAGTTTAACACGTAAAGTTCCTTGAGCGTGATATTGTGAGCTCAAATCCTGCTGCACCACTTTTAAAAATCAACAGCTTCACCTTGACATTTCAGCACCTGATTCAATGGATCTGCTGACATTTGCAGACAGATCTCCCCCGGCTCTTCTTGTGATGATGGAAAATCTTCAGCTTATAATACACATATATTCCACATTCCTGTATCACATCATAGATAAAAAATCTGTCCTGCTGTTTCCTCGATATGTGACAGATTATAGCCTACTATAACTGGTGTCAAAGTGTTAATGGTATTTTAATCATCCTGTACAGTGCTAATTAATTTCAGTGTAACCTGTTAAACCCACCAACGTCAGCTCTGTTTAATTCATTTAAAACAATTCTTTTCATGGATGATGGTGATAACCTATACTCCAAAACATTTGACCCTTGGTATAAATCCCAAGCCGTGGTAGATCAGCAAGGATTAATGTGATCTTTTGATGACAGCAGTCCTTGGTTTTGTATTCATGGTGTGATGTTACAGGTGGATTTTCACCAGACATGTGAAGAGAGGTGCATGTAGGTGACTGAAGAGATTCGGTTTCGCTCTTCGACTGACCTTTGCTTTAAGTGTGTCTTCTGACGTAAGTAAGGATTTACACCGAAATAATCAATTTAGCAAATCCTCCGTGTACAAAACATGCGACTTGTCTGCGCATTGGAAGCTTAAAATAAAGCACCGTTTATGTAAATAGGGTAAAATTTTATTGCACCGTGTTTAAATAAAGCTCATTAAACCTTCATGAACCCCGAAACCCTCAAGAGTTTTTCTTTTATTTGTGAAGGAAATCATTGTCTTGATCAAATACTTTTCTATAATTATTTTTATTTAATTATTTCTAAATTTCTTAATTCCCTCCTCCCCTGTTGTCTCTTTACTTCCATCTCTCCCTCACGTGCTCTCTCCCCTCCCTCTCTTTACCGCCATCTCTCGCTCTCATTCTCTCTACCCATGTTTTTACCATCACCTCTCTCTACCCTCTTTTTGCCTCCATCTCTCTTTCCCTCCTTAGCTCTTTCTCTCTCTCTCTCTCTCTCTCTCTCTCTCAGATCTCTCTCAGGCTCTCGCTCTCTTCCTTTACCTTCCTCTCTCACCCCTGTCTTCCCCCACTCTCTCTTTTGCCTCCTCTTTCACTTACCTTTATCTCTCTCTCTCTCTCTCTCTTTCTCTCTTCCTCTTCCTTTAGCTCCCTCTCTTTTTCTCGATACCTGTCAGCCTTGTTTATTTTTCCGTATTCATACCTCTCTGTCTTTTCTCATCACCCTGTACTGAGTTTACTGTGAACACACACTGCCGTATACATTGCTCCCAGTTCACCGAGTTTCTGGACCTGAACAGGTGCAACATGGATACAGATGGAACCTCAAATGGCCAGACTGAACTTTACACTCTTTTAAATACCATTAAAGCTTTACGACCTCACAAATGATACAATTATACTTATTTATTTAAATAATAAAAAAACAACAACCAGAATTTACATGACACCTGCTGAGATATGATGAAGTTGCTTTGTAAATAACAGTCCCTGTATCTATCTCTCTACCGCTTCACATTCAGGTGAAATAAATCCCCTCTGTGATGTACACACTCCGAACACTTCTCTTAATCCACTTTACAAATAAATATATCACTCAGGGTAAGTCACAGCCAGTCTGTGTTTATTTTTGTCGGCTAAAGCATGCAGTTTCCATGCCATTGGAGATTTCTTTAATCAGAGATACAAAACAAGTTCAGAAATATCAAGTAATGGAAATTAAGAAATACATAATATAATGAAGGGAAATTTTTAATTAATCCTGTTTATTGATTGCATATTTCTTGTTATTGTCTACCTCCTGTATTGTATATGCATTAATCTTTAAGTCTGGATCTTGTGACTTTTTCTCTGTATATATCTAGGCTTCACTTGTTATCTCGCATCTGTGCTGTATCAGACTACAATGGTTCCATTAGCCACATTCCATAGGTAGATTTATAGGCCAAATTGCACTTAGTTACATTCCATAGGTTGACCCCCTTGTGACCCTTATTTGACCCCATTCCCCACACACTCTTCCCTTATATGGTAACACGTCTTTGCTATTGTTCTCTGTGGAAAATTACAAACCCCCAGAGACTCCTATAAATACTGCTGTTGTTTGACTGTTTCTTTAGAGTGCTTGAATAAATGATTCAGTTTACTTTGGTGTGCTGTTTCGTTATTTAAGTCTCTCCTAAGCGCTTAGTGACTGTCCGGAGTGAGAGCGGAGCGGAAGTGGAAGAGAGTGGATGAGAGAGGAATAAGTTTTCTTACATTTAATATACGTGGCAAATACAATAATATACAGGAATAGCTTTTATTTCTGATATAATTTATCGTCACTACATTTATACTTTATATTTTTATATTTATATTCAACTTTTAACTATTGGTGTCCTTCAAACAGTTATTGTTATTTCTTTTTTCTCTTCTTGATATTAATAGTTTTTTATTTTAATTCTTCTTCAAATATAGGACAGTTGTAACAAGCATTTCACTACAAATTGTACTGTGTATGATTTTGTATGTGACAAATAAATTTGAAATTTGAATTTGAATTACTTTTTAAAAGTCAGAAAAAGTCACGAAAAGGATTCACAGATGAAATAAACAAGCTCAGTTTCAGAGATATGAACTGAAATTTATTCCTGGAGATTTCCAGTATAAACATAGTTTGATAATTGTATGAAGGTGGCACGGTGGTGTAGTGGTTAGCATGTCCACAGCAAGAACGTCGTAAGTCTCCGGCTTGGTGAGGGTGTTTCTGTGTGGGTTTCCTCTGGGTATTTCCTTCTACAAGCCAAGAACTTCCACATTAGTCTAATTGGATGCTCTAAATTGCCTCTAGGTGTGGATCTGAGTGTGCATGGTTGTATGTGTGTTGGCCCTGCAATGGTCTAGCGAGCTCTTCAGGGTGTACCCCGCCTTCGGCCAGAGTCGGTAATGAATATATAAAAAATATAAAAAAAATAGTGGTCAGTAAACAGTGCTTATAGATTATAGTGATTATAGATATTACAAACAATGACAAAATAAATCTCTAAGATAATTAAATATAATGACTAAAGAAAAGAAAATCCCTATAACCTGTGAAAATAATTTCTTTATATTTGATTTTAAACTGTTTAATGTTTGGACATTGCTTAAGGTGCACATTCATACTGTTCCATAGTTTGACAATTGACATACAAAAACATTTTATTTCTGTGCGTACCCTATTACATTTATAAATAAATTTACACCCTGGACAGCTTGCCAGGCCATCGCAGGGCAGACAGATATGCAGCCTACTCTTGACGAAAATCAGCAATAGTTCTTTTACATGCCTCTCACCATAGACAGACTTTGATTACCCAGTTAGCTTCACTGGGGGGACAGCAGTGACAACCTTGGGATCAGTGATCCAGCACCCTACCAGCAGTGACAACCTTGGGATCAGTGATCCAGCACCCTACCACCATGCCACCACTGCCCCAGTCCAGTCCAGAGTCTTCCCTTGTTTCCTTAGATAGCCTGCTTTCCTGGCTATTTCAGGATTGCTTTTGAGGTGCTCATTAATGAATACATTCAAGCCCTTAGTTTCTTACCTTGTCTGAGCAGTGCAGTCTTATGTTTCCTGTTGACAAACCTCAGGATTATAGCTGGTTTGTTGCTTGTGTTTTTCCTGGGAAAAAGATGGCATGCCTCTATGGTGTTTCAGTGCAGGTGAATCCCCTTAGACTTTAACAAAGCAGCCACTTGTTGCTATGTGGAGTTAGCGTCCAACTCACCGGGATCCCCCTACCGTCAGTGGCAACCGCATGAGCGATTGATCGGGGTTTAATGTGGAGCCCGATGACAATAACGTCGTTCATCCTCGTATGGGTGCAGTTGGACATCCAGGTTAAAATTATATAAACAGCAGTGGCCATTTTGAGCCTGGTGAAAATTTATAAATGGTGTAATATGATCATAATGTAAAAATTCATAAACACATTATCCGAACTAAATAGCTTGTTTTCAAGCTATCATTTGTCATGGGCTATGACAACACAGACAAGCTTGACGAATCAGCTAGGCAGTGTTATGAGGAGAAGTTGATAGCAAGCGGGCTGACTGAGTAGCCCGTACAAGCTACCAGCTGGAAAATGGGTGAATGACCCTACCAGATGTGCAGTGGCCTGACGTTAGCATTAGTCAAAATGTCTGAGAGCTATTAAATTGCTAAACTAGTCTCTCATCATGCCCAAATGTTGCTGTGCAGTGGGCTGTAGGACCAGTGTAAAGAAAAACAGTCAGTTTGTTGCCGCTAAGCGGGCAAAGACGCAGTAAGTGGCTGACAGCTAGGTATGCACTAGAGCCAGATGGATAAATGAATACAGGGAAGTTATGGGAACCTAATTCACATTATACTTATGTTTGTGGCCAGCATTTTGTCACGGTGAGTTTATATTTTTCAAAGGCGTTAAGTTTAAAATAGTAGGAATAATGGATGCACAATTTATGTACATATTTTTAAATGCAATTAAAACAGTTTAAGAAGTGTATTGGAATAATATTTACATGTTAATCCCCAACATTATCCTTGCATTTAATGAGAAAAACTGGGAAATTGAAATATATGAAATGAAAATATATATAAAAGTTATTGAACGATTGCACTTAGTTTAATACTACTTATATTGCCTTTCATAATAACAGGTGTGACAAGAGTACAAAAATATGATCAGTTAATGGTAAATACCTGGGTACTCCACATTCTAAATGACTGTTAGTCCACCCATCTGCTGGTAGCATTTATGGGCAAAATTCTAAACCTATAGAGCAAATTTCTGCCTATATCTTTCAAAAGCCTCAGGAGCCAACCCAGCTTGATAATGGTACGACATTTTGACTCATGCTAACGTCAGGCCATTGCACATCTGGTAGGGCCATTCACCCATTTTCCAGCTGGTAGCTTGTAAGGGCTACTCAGTTAGCCTACTTACTTCTCATAACGCTGCCTAGCTGACTCGTCAAGCTTGTCTGTGTCATAATAGGCCATGACAAATGTTCTGGACACTTTGCAGAAGGTGCTTGTTGATGATACCAATGGGTCATTTGTTTTCACCGAGTAAATATGGTGGCAGGCCGTTGATAAGTCACATGGACCTGACTGCACCCATTCTGCACCAGGTCCGCCACTCTGCTCTCAAGGTAGGCAAGGCTCTTGTCCTTTTCTGCGTTCTTGAACCGCTTAATTGTATTAGGGTCGCGGGGAGGCTGGAGCCCATCTCAGCTCTTGGCAAATGCAGGGTACACCCTGAACAGCTCACCAGGTCCATCGCAGGGCCAACACACACACACGCGCGCACACATAGGGGCAATTTAGAACAAACAACCGGGATTTGAACCCATGACCTTCTTACTGTGAGGTGGACTGTGCTAACCACTACACCACTGCGCCTCTCTATTTATTTATTTATTTATTTATTTGAAGTCACTTTCAGACATTTTTTTTAAAGGGTCAATGAGGCAGGGCGCTAATACTTTTAGAGTCCACTGTGTTCGAGATTTCAAAACCCTCCTAATCATGCAACATTTCCTCCTCTCTGGTACACTAGGTGGCAGTGAAGGTCCAGGGTGCGTATTCTTATGATTTAATCTATGTATATCAGTCTCTCTTTATTTTGATGGCTGGCATCACCTGATACTCTTATCTGAATCCTTTCGTCTAATTTAAAACCTCCTGGGATGATTTTCTGTTTTATTTCAGCAAAATTCAGAGAAATTATTTTAAGGGATTATCTTTAAAAAATAAATCCAGTCAGACAAATAAACAGAGACATAGACGTGTGACATGTTGATGATATTCCCTCTCGAGCTGCAGTGGATGTAAATCAAAATTGTACGGGTTACAGGATAGAGATTTATTGTACATCATGTTTAGAGTGCTTTTATGGGTTTGTTTTAAGGGCTCAGTTTCACTCCTGCTTTCTGAACTGTGATAATTTCCACAGTGACGTCTCATATTCATGCAAAAAGCCTCCCTTTAGATTAGATTTATGACTCTGGTAGCCTATATTTTATTATTTAATTTAGTGATCTTGATCAAGATGGCACTGATTTAAAAGTTTGCCTCAAACTTTTGCGCTGTTTAATCAAGATCAGTAGTGAACTGGTTTACGAGAAGATTTAATTCATAATATGATCATATGATGTAGTTCATGTATTTAAAAATTTACCATCTAACAACGCTAACTAAGGTGGCATGGTTGGCAGTTAGCACGTCTGCCTCACAACAAGAAGGTCCTGGATTCGACTCCGGAGGTTCAAGAAAGCATTTCTGTGTGGAGTTTGCATGTTCTCCCCATGCTTGCTAGGTTTCCTCCAGGTACTCCGTAT
>JAQMYF010000008.1:19367234-19386294 GCA_030014195.1 Neosilurus mollespiculum
ATTTTTTCAACACACACTCACACACACACACACTCACTCACTCACGCACTCACGCACTCACGCACGCACGCACACACACACACACACACACACACACACACACACACACACACACACAAATACTCAAATGCAAGAAGAGCTTTTAATATTTGATTTCCATAAATAATAACCAAGACAGCGCTAATATAACTTGTAAATAAAACAACTGCATTGCTATGAAACCATAAGAGACCATGTGGGTCAAAAGGCCACGCCTAGCTGTGAGGCGAATACGGTGTGAAGGTTAAAGTGTCAGACAAGATCCTGCTAAGATTCTGATGCAAATGTGTCTCAAGGCCAGCAAAAAAAGAAAAGATAGCCAGGGTTTATTATCATTATTGATATTCCTTCCAGTTTGTGATTGATTCCTGAGGTATCAGTTCATTCCTCAGTGCTCCAGCCGAGCTGCTTAATTAAAGGGAAGTGAAGACGTCGGCGAATGCAGGTCCATTACAATGATTAATTATCCACGAGCACTTTGTCTTTCCTACTTCTCCTGATGAGCGAGGATCAGCGCTCCTTTACGCTCCTGACCGGACAATTACTGGTGAAATTTTCCAAACTTGTCTCTGTTGCTTGTCCGCCACATAGAATTACACGTAGACTGTTTATACCTAATAACAATAATAGCCGTTCTATAGAACATCAAACCCCCCCAGCCAGGACACCTGAAGCGCAAGGCAAATTTTATATGTTCAAGGTCACTGGTGCCAAGGTCAAAGGTCACATATGCAAATTAGCTACCCCAAGCACAGGTTTAGAAGGTAGGGAGTGCCTATGCAAAGTTTTAGAAAGCCATCATGCATATGAGCCATGCAATGGCCTGCACAAACTTTATAAGTTCATGGTCACTGCCAAGGTCAAAGAATTGATTTTGCAATTGTGATTTTAAAGTTATTTACGTTTTATTCCTTACGCATGTTACATCATTAGCGACCCCCACGGCGTCCAGAATTACACCGAAATGGTCTCAATCGTTTGTGCTGGTTTGTACTGTTGAAACAACTTATTTTGCTGTTATGATTTTAAAGTACTTACATAACAGCAACAATCTTTTTTTTCGTTTTATTTCTTACTGTGACCATCAGACCCCCCACCGTGTCCAAATCTCACCAAAATGGTCTCAATCATTTGTGCTACATTTGTGCTGTTAAAAGAAATTATTTTGCTGTTATGTTTAAAAAAAAAAATTTTTCGTTTTTATTTCTTACTGTGACAGTCCACCAACCCCCCTCCACATCACTTTTGTGGATTTCACTTTCATCCAAGTTAAAAAAAAATGTAAATCCTGTGTTTAATATTGTACAGATATGGGTAAATGAAGTACTGAACAACACAATAAACTATATGAAATGTCTGACAGGAATCTTTATGGTAATCCTTGTTTCTGTTGGGACAGATATTAGGTGATACATACACGCATACATGAGGAAAAGCTATTGTAGCAACTTCACAGAGCTATGAAAGGATTCATTTTAAAAAAACATTTTTTTAATGCACATTTTTGGAAAATTCCAACACTGTTGCGTATCAGGACCAAAAGCTCAGAATGCCATCCTTTTATATCTGTATTTCTGAAAAACTCCCAGAAAAGCAATTTCTTATGCAAATGAAGACTGTGTTGCTTCAGGTGCCGTATCATTTTAAACGCATCATTAGAGTTTCATTTCCATAAATCATAATAGCGTTTTTTTTATCAACTGTTCCACTTATTTTAGGAAGATGTCTGCGCTGAGTACTTCATGATTGCAGATTGACCCGTTATTATGCCACTTTACATCAATCATACAAATACTATATCATATAACTGGTTTCTTATTAAAACATGCAGCGTCAAATTCAAGGAACATTATTTCACTAATATCATAAAAATAAAACTTGTAGTGTAACTCCGCCTCTATCTCCGTGACAAACTCCACCCACAACATCATTTTTAAAAAATGATAAAAAGTGGGTGAGTGTGTGTGTGTGCGCACGCGTGTGTGTGTGGGGGGTGGTGGTAAGGGGCTGAGGAGGTGGGACTTGTTGGAAAACGATGACTCTTTGTATATCTTTAAAAAACAAGTACAGTTTCACAGACTCTCACTCAAGGGCGGAGTGTTAATGTTCTTAAGCTTCATTGTGTACAGAAGTACCAAACATGTGACTCTACGTCCACATGGATCACTACAGTGGCATAGTGCTTAGCATTCGCCTTACAGCAAGAAGGTCCTGGGTTTGAGTAAGGGTGTTTCTGTGTGGGGTTGACATAGGTGGTGCTTGTTTGGGTTTCCTCTGGGTACTCCAGTTTTCTCCCACAGTCCAAAGACTGCACATTAGGCTAATTGGCTGTTCCAAATTGCCCCTAGTTGTGTGAGTGTGCGTACTGGACCTGCGATGGTCTGACTAGCTTTTCAAAGTGTACCCTGCCTCCGCTATTGCCCAGCCTTCACACATTATTAGGAGTAAGCGGTTCGATAAATGAGTGAGTGAGCATGATTTTAACCAGTAAATGACGTATAGAGATATTGTCAGCTGATGTAATACAGATTTTAGACACGCACTGTAATTGTACTTTATTGAACATCCACTAGAGGGCACCGAGCACATACTAAGGAGTGTATAATATTATATTAGCTAAGTTGGTTGCATGGATAATGAATAAGAGCTTGCCATATGTTCATATCAGATTTATCATATATGGTGCTATAGAGTTAATCCATAAAAACCCCACTTCAATCCCCAAAAACACAAGTGCATCCCATATTCTCACGTAGCCTGTGGAAGTTTCTGGGTTGAGGATCTTCCACTAATTATGATACCGTCTCTGATTCCCTTGTAATCACACCTGGTTTATAGGTAGCATCTGGGACAAAAACTCCATATGATCTGAAACCAGTGCTTCTCTGAGACATCCTTTCAAACGGCATTTCTATTTCAACATTCTGAAAGGTTGTGTTTTAATCCCAGGATTGTTGGAGAAACGGTGTTGAGTTCTTGAGCAAAACTCTGAGCTGTCGATAGCCTGAGGCTTGTTGGATCGGATTCTGCTGCAAACACTTCAGATAAAACACACTGATAAATAATTACTTTGCACCAATCACAATTATGTACAACAACATTTCTGAGACTGTGATGACGGGTCATGTGACACAGATCCATTAGAAACAACTGGAGAAAAGAGGAGCTACTCGGATGCTAATAACTCTCTTGTGACAGGGTGGAATAATTTGTTCATCAAAAACATGGGAAAAAAAACCTTGGGTCACTTTAGAGAGCAGGAAACAAGAACAACAACAAAAAGAACAACAAATAAATAATACCAATAATAATAGTCATAGCAGTGATCATTATTCATTTGCTAAACTATTTACTCCTAATCTTATGGGAAGGCTGGAACCTTTCTCAGCCGACTCTGAGCGAATGTGTGCTTGTCATTCCATCACTAGGCCAAAACAGACAACCGTTCACACTCAGGGGCAATCTGGGATGGCCAACTAGCCTAATGTGCATGTCTTTGGACTGTGGGAGAAAACGCACACAAGCATAGTGACAACATGAAAAGACCACACAGAAACGCCATTGCAGAGTCCCGGGACTTGAACCGAGGACCTTCTTGCTGTGAGGTGGACATGCTATCCACTACACCACCATGCCAACAAATATTCTATATTCCAAGGATTTTGTTTATTGCTGTTATATTTAAGTGGAAAATTCATCACTGATATGTTATAGTGTCTCTTCTTAGTTATATTTTCATTGTCAGTCATGCTGGAGTCGCTGCTTGCACTCAGAACTATTTAACTCTCTCTCTCTCTCTCTCTCTCTCTCTCTTTCTCTCTCTCCCTTTGTGCTTTTGTTGAGCTACACATGCTACTTCTGAGATACCAGTGAACCTGATCCTTCTCTCTGAATCCTGTGATAGGTCCTAATGGACTCCTGGTTGGAGTTCTCATCTTAGAAGCCCCTCTTTTAGGACTTAGAACTCATGTTGTCTGAGGGAGTTTATCCTTGTCACCGTTGGCGCGAGCTTGCTCATTGGGGATTTGTAGGGTTTATAGAGAAATGTTTTTATTCTACAAAGCTGCTTTGCGACAATGTCAGTTGTAAAAAGCGCTATACAAATAAAACTAAATTTAATTGAATTATAGGAAAATCACAAACTTCGAGGATGGTATCAGTATACCTGTCGTCTCCACTTCATCTCATCTCTCCACCACTGAACAGCCTTTACACACAGCGTTTTAATTCTTACAGAACTTTTAAAAGACAACTGGAGATAATAAAGATGGCAGTAACATAACATAAAGCTTCATTAGTCTGGAATAGGAACTTCATCAAGCTGAGCGACAATCCTAGCATCCAAATCTACATGTATAAAAGGAAATCCAAATCTTGCCCATCATGCCTCTCTTCTCATGGAGTTTTATTTCACCTGCGTGAAGTGAAACCATCATTTCGTCCATTTGCATGTGGCATGCTGTGTGAATCATAACCATCTCTTTGTTACCTCCCTCCTTCTCTCTTTCCTTTTTTAAGCCGCAGGGACACTTGACATGTGCTGATTATCGCTGAGGGAAAGTGTCACGTCTTTCAGCCCTTTTGCATAATAGAGTGTGTATAGATGGTTCACACCAGAAACACCAAGCGTGCGCATGTGAAAAATATTTACGAGGAACATTGTTATGCATGGCCGTCTCTGTGGTGTCGGTGTGGAGCTGTGAGGAGGCGGACTGACATTTCGAGCGGCTGACTCTTCTCTCTGTTGTAGAATTTCTCTATTTGACACGGGTCAGTGCCTGAAGTCGAGAAATTCACAACTTACTTGGAAATGCTGAGAAACATCTTCGACTGACAGAAGAGGAAACTGATATCATCTTCTGCTCTTGTTGGTGCTGTTGGCGTGATGCTTTTCTGCTTGCCACAGATGTAAAGAATGATTACCTAAAGAGTTTTATTCTTGTTATAATTTTAGTTGCTTTACTCTACAATTTGTGCATGATGTTTAATCTTATAACAAGGGCAGTATGATGGCTCAGCTTGTAGAATATTTTGCCTCACAGCTCCAAAACTCCTGCCTAGCTTAAGCCTTGGTCTCACTTAGCCAGTGATCACTTCATGATAAATGACAATAAATTTTTTTGGCTTCTGGGAGACATTAGGCGTTAGGCTTCATTGTGGCGTACTGCATGTCTTCAGTTCCTAGGCTTGGCCTCCATGTACTTCGGTTGCCTCCAACAGTCCAAAGACATGCACATTAGGCTAACTGTGTTGCCATACAATGGTCTGGTGAGCTGTTCTAACTTTAAAATTATGAAATATCTGGAATCGACTGCTTAACCTAACTAAGCCCTGGTTATTGATTAACCCAGAGATGTGTTCTTACACTTTAGTAGATGTAGGTAAGATGAATAAAAAAAAAACATGACGCCCCTAAATCTGATGCCGTGACCTCGGAATGATATTAATCTGAGGTTTTCTGGTAACTGAACCAGACATAATAAAAAGAGCATGGCTTCAAATCTGTAATTGCACTCGTCAATATCATGCAACTTGTAATAAGCAAATAACATGCAATTTGCTAATTTGCTGTTCCAGATTGCCCTTAGGTGTGGATGTGAATGTGGATGGTTGTATGTGTGTTAGCCCTTCGATGGACCAGTGAGCTGTTCAGGGTGTACCCTACCTTAACCCAAAGTTGGCTGAGATAGGCTCCAGCCTCCCCGGGACCCTAATTAGGATTTAGCATGAGTGAGTATAAAATCTCATATAATGTTCTCTCTCTCTCTCTCTCTCTCTCTCTCTTTCAGCTTTTCAATTTTCTGTCCCTCTCTCTGTGTCCCACACACTCCAGTAGGTGGCAATGAAAGTCTAGTGCACACTTTCTGTGTCACTGTATGTGTGTTTGGGTTTAAATCAAACACGGGTCAGTGCTGAGACTCTGAGGTTGATATATTTATGTAATTTTGAGACATCAGGGGAAAAAAAAACAAAAAAATATACAGTAGCTTAATAATAACTCATGGCCTGGTCAGTCATCGGAATACTGTTATGTCTTTATTTACTTTTTTTTTTTTTTGAAGCTTGTGAAAAATGGAAGTCATTTCTGCACTCCACCAAAATAAATAAATAAAAGAAAAGCAGAGATTGTGCATTTTATCCTCTCTTATATAGGCAGTGTGTTTATGAGATCGAAGTCATATGTGTCTGATTAGAACCAATCAGGAGTCGATATTGAATCCGGACACTCCTCTCACACAGTTTTATCTGGATCTTTCTTTATATCGTCTTCCTGCTTTCCAACACAAGCTGATTTCCCAAGTGATGTGTTACGGCTCTGAAAAACGGAGACAGTGTGTTCTCTCCTGTCCAAATTAAGAGCTTTTCACAAATCAAGTGCCACTTTAAAACTGGCCCATAGAAACACTAACAAGACTCTCGGAAAATAATTGGCTGCTGTGACACCAGATCCTTCAAGCATGCTTTAATAAAGAGGTCGAACCCTAAAAACATCTACGCCTGACCGGGAAACCATCTCAGAACGGATCTTCATTATTTAAATGGAATTCGAACAGGACGTTGCATCGTACTGACGAGTTTCCTAATGATCAAGAGAAGAAGGGGTACACCTTGAACAGCTTGCCAATTCATCACTCCCACACACACCTGGGGCAATTTGGAACAACCAGTTATCCTAATGTGCTTGTCTTTGGACTGTAGGAGGAAACTGGAGTACCTGAAGGACACCCACCCGACCACACCAGAACATCCCAAACCCAGGACCTTCTTGCTTTGAGCCAGACATCCTAACCGCTTGTTAAATGCCTCACTCATTTGCTGAACTGCTTCATCCTACTACTATTAGGATTGCAGGGTGGCTGGAGCCCACCTCAGCCAACACTGGCCGAAGGCACCCTGAACAGCTTGCCAGACCATTGCAGGGCAAGACACACACACACACACACACACACACACACAACCATTAACACTCACACGTAGGGGCAATCTGGAACAGCCAATTAGCCTAATGTGCATGTCTTTTGACTGTTGGAGGAAACCAGAGTACCTGGAGGAATCCCATGCAGGCACAGAGAGAACATACAAACTCCACGCAGAAATGCTCTCGCCGAGTCCAGGACTCAAACCCAGGACCTTTTTGTTGTGAGGCTCACATGCTAACCACGACACCACCGTGCCACCTTGTCAGATGTATTGTAATGATGCAGGAAAGAGCTCGTATATGGAGGAATTTTAAAAAGCGTGTCCTCTACACACCTGATGCAGTGTATATCCGTTTGTTCTTTCTGCCAATTTATCAAGTTAATAGGCTGTGTTTGTGTAACTGCATGGAAATGACAGCGAGGAACGGCTCCACATCATTAGGTACTTTAATATTCACCCACACAATGAGAGCGACGACTCGACCGCAGTCATTAGGGCTCATACGAACCCTTTCATGGCTGCAAGGAGAGATATGGGCTTGAGATGATCAGGTAACCCAACATGACGTATTATTATACAAAATGGTTAAATTTTTTGGCTTTCAGAGTAAAATCCAAGAATCTGACATCCTGTTTATTTCTTTCTTTTTTGCAGCCTGTTTATTGCTTTTAACAAGCTGATCTGCTAAAAGTTGTGTGTGTGTGTGTGTGTGTGTGTGTTGCAGTGAAAATAATGTTTGAACACAGGTTACGTGCCAGTCTCGTCTTTTTTTCACCTCTTAGTTCAGCGACGGAGCAGCGAGTGAATAACACCATTGTGTAATCTCAACACGAACACCTGAGATCTCCAGCACACACTTTAACCTTCACAATATACAAGTGTCCCCTTACCTGTTGTCGACAATAGCTGTAAATGAAAGCTCTCTGCTTGGCTCAGGGATTAAACGCCTGTGTCTGGACTATGCTGTAAGGTCTTTGACATGAAAATGAACAATAGTCAGTGTTCATGACGCATCAACCTCGTCTCAATGAGGACATTAAATTTGCTTCATTTTCTGAACCAGGGTCGTGAGGCTGACTCTGGGCGAAAATGGGGTTCACACTGAACAGCTCACCGGCCAACACACACACTCACACCTAGAGGCAAAATGAAACTACCAATTAGCTTGATGTGCATGTCTTGGACTGTGGGAGGAAACCAGAGTACCCAGAGGAAACTGATGTAAACACGGAAAGAACATGGACTCAAACCCGGGACCTTCTTGCTGTGAGGCGGCACAGTGATGTAGTGGTTAGTATGTCTGCCTCACAGCAAGAAGGTCCTGAGTTCATGTCCCGGGCTTGGGTGTTTCTGTGCGAACTTTGCATGTTCTCCCTATGCTTATGTGGGTTTCCTTTTACAGTCCAAAGACATGCACATTAGACGCATTTGCTGTTCCAATTTGCTCGTAGGAGTGAAAGACTGTGTGCATGTTGGCCATGTGATTGTCTGGTGAGCTGTTTAGGGTGTGCCCAGCCTTTGTCCAGTGTCGGCTGTGATGGGCTCCAGCCTCCCCGCAACTCTAGAGGGATTAAGTGGCTCAGCAAATGAGATGAGTGAATGTTGTTATAAGTTATAGGGCAGACTTAACTCAGAAGAACTGCTGTATTATTTTAATTTTTTTTTTTTTTTGATGCCATGTTGTAGCCCTTATACTTGCTCGTTTTGAGAGGAAGGTAAAGGCCAAGCAGTCCTCTGGGATGAAGAAGACTGAGCTGCTTCCTCCTACACTCTTCAAATCCTGCAGCAGGAAGAGACAAGTCAAGTGCTGTGATCTACACCACTGCACTGCTCCACATTCTTCCCGAAGGTCTTGCTGGGGAAAAAAAAATTCCCCCAGCGAACTAGAGAAACATAAACCCACTGAAGCACAGTGTTGGACTTAGCGAAATCTGCACCGTCTGCCTGAATCAAGCAAGGATCAGGGAAGCTAATTATAGAGGATGTGAGAGAATGAGCAAAGAGACTGAGGTGAATTTAAGATGTTTCTGGCTCATCTAGTACAAAAACAGAGCGATCCACAGCCAACAGGGTGTCTCTGAGACTAGCTAAGATCTCAGCTGAGGCACCTTGGCAGGAATACCTGATGCTGAAAGGTTTCCAGCGTGCTAACACTCCAGCGAACAGTGTTAATATTTCCAGGATCTTGTTGACATTTATTCCAGTGGAGCTTGCCAGTATAAGATAGCATAAACATAGCCTCTATCTTTTATAAACTCTTCAGATTTTGACCAGAGGGTGTAAAAGTAAAGTTCATCTAAACAAATCGTCTGATTTACTCTATTCACCAGAATTGCAGCCACTGATTTTCACTCCTAGTGGGGAATTAGCGGTGCTGTCTCCAAGGGTCTAAGAATACTTATTAAAGGGGAGAAATGTTGTTTTTTCCATTATTTTTAACCCATAAATGTTGTTGCATTGTTGAATAACCATGTAAGTAAACGCCAGAGTGTCAAATACCGAGATTAGCACATATTTACGTTTTCCCTCTGGGCTGTTTAAGCTGGCTGTAAACCAAAGCTGCCCCCATGCATAGTTGTATCTCTGCCCATCCCAGTCTGCCCCCAGTGCACTCAGTCTGGAGCTTTCAGGCAACCAATTACAGCAGAGTATGCACAGAGCGCCAAAAGACCATAAACAGGAAGAGGAAGCCGAAGACAGTAGAGTTTTTTGGGGGTTAGGAATCATATTTTGGAAATCCGATATAGTGTCTAAAATTAAAAATTCACAACGATTAGATAGCATGATTATAACTCTGACTATACACTCCAGCTGAATGCTAATCACTAGCTGCTACAATTGATGACAAAATGTATGTAGAAGTACATAGATTTGAGTGACAGGTCACAATTCTCATTGTAATATCAGCAAATATATTATTTTATTAAGTATTTATATCAAATACTTAAAACTTACTACTGAATTTATAATTATAGTGAATTATGGGGGTGGCAAGGTGGTACTGGTTAGCACGTCCACCTCACAATAAGAAGGTCCTGGGTTCAGCAGGAGCATCTCTGTGTGCAGTTTGCATGTTCTCCCCTTGCTTGTGAGGTTTCCTCTGGGTACTCCCCTGGTTTCCTCCCACAGTCCAAAGACATGCACAATAGGCTAATTGGCTGTTTCAAATTGCCCCAGGGTGTGAGTGTGAATGTAAATGGTTGTGTGAGTTAGCTCTGCGATGGTCTAGTTAGCTGTTGAGGGTGTACCCCACCTTCGCCCAGTTTTTGCAGAGATTAGCTCCGTGACCCCAGTAGGATTAAGTGGCTCGGCAAATAAGTGAGAAGTGAGTGAGAGTGAATTATCGTCTTTAAAAATACAAGCCTAAGTAAAGTAGTGAAGTCATTATATTTTGTTATTCTCCCTCCTCTGCTTTCGACCTTCAGGAGATCCGCTGATATACAAATCATAACTGCTGAAATTAAAATGATCTCTGCTCCACTCTCTTCATCGCACTCTGGGCACCACGTTTTGTCACTGAGATTAAAAGGAACACCAAGCACTAATCAAAGAACTGTCTTATCACAGTGTGTAACGGGAATGCAAACCAAGCCTGGCTTTATTTCCCATATCACGATAAAGACCGGATGAGCAATGAGTGCCTCAGACAGTATGCTACTTCACATCTAATAGATGCTCAGATGCAGGATGTAAACGTCAGCATGGATTTTAAGTACAGGGGAATTGAAGTGCGGCCTGAAACCGGAGTAGATATTTGATGAGGTTTGGTTACTGCACTAAGATAACTCTTTCAGGGAAAGGTCGCTAACCCTGTCATATAGAAAGTAGTAGCAAGAAAAAAATGAATGAATGCTCTTAGAGTGAGAACGGGTATGGAAGAAACGATCCATTATTACTTTAATTTTCACTGAAAATCGATTTATGAATAAACAAAGAAATGTGTAGCACACTCAGTGGTGATCAGTGGGAAGGGTCATTGGGACGACAGTGATCAGTGATTGGTCGATAGGAAAAATAGTTTTTATTGATTTGTTTTTGGAAACAAGGGTGTTCCTTGATTGGTTGTTGAGAACCAAGGTGATCAATTATTGTTTTTGGGAACAAGGGCATTGAGTGATTAGTTGTTGGGGAAAATGATGATCAGAGATTGGATGTTGGGGAAAATGAACAGTGACTGGTTGTTGGGGAAAAAAGATAGTCAGTGATTGGTTGTTTGGAATTATAGTGGTCAGTGATTGGTTGTTTGGAATGACAGTGATAAGTAATTGGTTGTTTGGAATGACAGTGGTCAGTGATTGGTGATTGGAAATGATGGTGATCAGTGATTGGTTTTTGAGAATGATAGTGATCAGTGATTGTTTGAGGGGAACAAAAATGGTCAGTGATTGGTTGTTGTGGAAAATGATGACCAGTTATTGGTTGTTGGGAAAGAAAGTGATCAGTGATTGGTGGCTGGTTGTTTGACAATCAGTAATGGTACAAGGAACTATTCATGTGTTTAAAATAAAAGTTTTTACTGGACAGTTGCTAACATTTGCTCAAAAAATGTAAAGCTGTTTTTATTTAATTTGAAGTTGCGATAACTTATAAGTGATTGACATAACTATTAGTCACTAAGTTTGCAAAACTGGCACTAAGAGGTAAAAAAAGCAACTTTGATTTGCTAAAAGTCGATTCTTGTTAAAGCTGGATCCTGATGTGACATTTAAGTGTGGACTTCACTGTTGCTGTTCACGCTTACACACACCACAGGCAACTAAAACAATGTGCATGTTTTGTTCTGTTGTGCTGTCAGTTAACCACTAATTGGGCTTTATAGTTCCCAAGTGCATCACATCGCCTCAATTAGCACTTAAAGGGCAGGGTGATAGTCCTGTCTGCCTGTTGGAAATTGCTTTAATCAGGTGTCTAAAACGTACCCTGTAGATCTTCCCCTCCCTCAGCCACTTGTTGAAAGGGTTTGGAAAGCAAAGCTGTCTTTGAGGTCATTGGTTAATTAGCAGTTTACACTATACCCCAAAGGATAAAACAAAGGTGTTGGATGGGGGGGGGGGGGGGTGTATAGGTGGCTAGGAGTGGGTTCTCCATGTCTGTGTATAAACAGGCAGTAATAACAGCACAATATTGTGTAATGACATCACACATCTCTCTGACGGATTTTTGGTTTGCATCAAAATGTTTAAAATTTCTGGCATGTACCGGAGCCATGATGGAAAGCTGCAATATGTTGATCGTTGAATGCCTAGACGTCCTTGTTGCCCTTTCAATTAGCTTGGAATAGCTGAAGGAGTCTCGACTCTTTCAAATCATCACTCCTGTCAGGGTGATGCACAGAGAAAGGCACTAATGCCAATGCCTCTCTGGAACATGCTAATGAGCCTCACTGACTCTCTAAAAGCCCTTTGCGGCCACTAATTATAACCTTTACTCATCACCGCTTGAGCATGCGTAGCAGTTACAGTGAACTATAACAAAGCTGGACACAGATATACGCCTCCTCCCTGACAATTACCTTTTAGAGGCATGTTTGTTTTAGAGACATGCTGAGTTTTTATTGGAAAATGCTTCAAGCTCAAAGAATCACTGCTTATCAAAAGTGGGTGGGTAAATGCTTTAGGTCTTTGCTTGGTATCCGTGTCAAAGAAAGTCCAAGTATCTCCAAACCTCAGACCATTTCAGGGCCAAAACACATGCAACCATTTACATTTACACCTGGGGCAAGTCAGAACAACTTAGGACTGTGGGAGGAAACCAGAGTACCTAGAGGAAACTCATCCAAGTACTGGGATCAAACCCAGGGGTGAAGGTGCTAACAACTACGCCGATTTACTGGTATTGTAGATTCCACATTCCACCGTTCCAATTGAGAAAATCTTCCAAATCCTTTTTTTTGTTGCTATTATCCTGTTGTACACATTTTAATGACACACTGGTATTAATGTCTTTGTTCGTTTACGTATACGTTGAAAAAATTTTCGTTCGTAAATGCGAAAGGACCGCAGTCTGTGGACAGGACATGGGGCACTTCGCCCACATTGCACTCTACAAGCAAAGGATTGGAATCTCAAGCTAATAATCATGGCAAGAACATAGATATTCGTCTGAAACAGAAATATATATAATCAAGCAGGACAAATAACAATGGCCGTAAATGCTGGGTTGGTGGGTGTAATAAAGCGATTCAGTCAGAGGAAGTAATAAAGCCTTTCTTGCAAGGAGGCATCTGAGTCATTTGCAAACAAAACCGTCCGACAAAAATTCCCTCCACAAACTCCTCCACACAAACCAATCCATAAAAGCCTTAAGGATGCAATCGGATGTGTCTGTTTCAGCGAGATAAAGGCCCTCTCACCACATCTCGCGAGCTGAAAAGTTGCCGCCGTCTAATCTGGCACTCGGCACTGACGAAAAATGTCATTGACTGTGAAAACAGAGCAAAGGAGAAAGATTTCGGTGTAGCATTTGTCATTTTAGTGCTTTCAGAGAACATTTGCAAATTGGGGTAAATAACAAGTTGGCGGCTCTTATCGCATGCTCGAGGGAAACAAGAAACAAAACACTTGACATCAAATGGCACATTTTAAAACTTACACTGAGAATGCATTGCATCGACGCTGAGACACGGAAAGCTTCAAATGGGACATGAGTTACTCATGAGCATGCTCAGAGAGAACTTCTTCAAATTCCTTTATTTTTTTAATATTTCCATGCTGCCAAATTCTCAAATCTGATTGGCTGAAGGATCATAATTATTTATGATTATATTTCTCTCACAGAAAATTAAAATTTCAAATAAAAAGTTTATATTGAACCATATCCAATGTGCTACTTTCTTTTTTTTTTTTGGGTGGTGGTGGTGGTAGTGTGTGTGTGTGTGTGTGTGTGTGTGTGTGTGTTGTGGGTTCCTCTCATTATCCTTCCTTAGCTTAGTCCAATTCCCACTCACTGAGTTTTACCTCCCCATCACATATGACCATCACCATCCAGAGACAGATGTAAGCATGCACATGCCCTCTCTGTAACATACGATGCTGCCAACTGCATTTTTATGAACTGCTGCTCATGCGCATGTAGGAGTGGCCTAACACACTCTGAAGAAAAGTGTTATTTGCTCCCTTGTACGAATGAGTTTACAGATGCCCATGATTGGCTGGTGATTGAATGACAGAGAGGTGAGCGTATACAATCCTTCCCTCTCATGAGAGCTCGGCCAATTAGCTCCCATGTTAATGGCTGCAGCATTAACATGGATTCAAAGCGATCTCCAGGTTGATAGATTGGCACCCCCTTGATGTGCCACTCAGGAGCCTCCAATATGTTTCTTAGTACGTTCTTACTATGACCAATCAGATCACACCATGCACTTACCAGGCACTTATAAATACTGGCCCATATGCTGTGCTTTTTCTTTGCCAACATGTACGTTCAACAAGTCTGTGAGATGCTTGTACTACATCTGGGAATTTCCTAATAGGATTTAATTACATTGTCACTACATCAACACTGTCGTTACTACTTCCTTAATAAGTTTTTACATCCAAAGTTCGACCATGTCCTCCGTGCCCATGGAGACCATACCATGTCCTTGTTGTTTTCTACAGTGTTCCTGCTATATTGTGCTATATAAGTTCCTACTGCGTCCAGTGACCTAGAAATTTAGTGATGTGGCTCTCAGTGAAAATGAGTTTAACACCCCTGGTCTAGACCCTCAGAGAAAAGATTTTCACACTTCTACACTAAATAGTGGAACTGACACTGACGTACTTTGCAGGCAGCTTAAAATGTTCTGATAATAATTAAGACTGGATGTTTTGCTCGGGAGTGCTCAGTAGGATTTTTCCCCATTCCTTTTTCCTGCACATATTGTTCTGGCTTAACAGAACGATGTAATCCCCGTGTGACTCTGTAATTTCATAACGCTAATGACCTGGCCACTCTGTGTCCTCTTGTTATTATTTGACTTTGCACGATGAGCCCTGAGGCTACCGACTCGAGTCTATTGCCCCAGTGTGTGTGTAAATTGTTCATTTCAGCAGTGTCAGCTTGGCATAGTGCTCACACAAGCTTATTAGTTTGTAGCATCAAAAGCTTGATAATGGCTGTCCTGAAAATTAGCCTGCACATGGCAGCAGATTACTCCTGAACAATCTGCTGAGGCCAAAATAGATTCAGACACAAGACTTAAAAATAATTTTTTTATAACTATGCTGCCATTGGACTGTTTTGATAAGGGCTGCAGGGGGCTGGTGCCTATCTCAGCCGACACTAGACGAAGGTGGGGTACACCCTGAATAGTTTGCCGACCATTCCAGAGCCAACACACACACACACACACACCCACATACACTCACCCACACACACACAATAATCATTCACTCACACCTAGGCTTTGGAACAACCAGTTAGCCTAATGAGCATGTGTTTGGACTGTGGGAGGAAACCGGAGTACCTGGAGGAAACCCACACAAGCGTAGGGAGCACATGCAAACCCCACATAAAAACGCCCGGGAGTCAAACCCAGGACCTTCTTGATGTGAGGCAGACAGGCTAACCACCCCGCCACTGTACCACCCTATAAATGAATATGTTACGTACGAGGCACATACCTACTATGTTCCTACTACGTACCTACTATGACAACAAATATTGTACTGTTTGTGATGTAACCATTATGATGTCATACTGAGGCCTACTATGACAAGGCCTACTACTTGTGCTGCAAGTTGATAATGTCACAGAGAGTCTATATTAATTATATAAGTGCGAAGACCACCACTCCCCAGCGGAGGAATTAACCTGCACTGACCCACCTAGCACAACACGAACAACAACAACTTTGCTGACGAGACTGGGTGAACGACTGGACATCACGAGCTTCATGTAAATCGCCATCTGTCTCTGTAACTCAACGTTGTGTGCCTACTCATGAGCTCAATACCCACGTATCTTTAATAACTTGTCAATCACTTCTTTGCCTGACCTGGTTCATTCCGAATATTGCGAAAGCTCTCGCCTGCACTCGTCACAGTATAGGTTAATCTTCTTGATCAGTTATTATTCTTTGATTTAATTCTGTTTATCATTGTGTCATAGCAAAGTTATTATGGTTTTAAGATTATTTTTATTAAGTTTTATTACTTTTCATCTTTAGTTTTACAAATGCATACATAATTTTAGTTTTGTTTTAAATAATTGACTAGATTTAGTTTAGTTTTTATATATTTCTATTGTTAGTTTTTGTTTTAGAATTATCTTCATCTCTAGTCTCATCTTCATCTTTAAAGTGGTGTAGCAACCAGAGTGCAGATTGAGGAGAAAAATAAAACAAAAATAAAAACAAAGCTGATTTTACCTGCAATCATATTTCATTTTAGTTTATGTTGCATTGTTTACTGTAGTTTTTATTTAGTATTTGTTTAAATTTAATTTTAGTTAAATTGACCCTCAGTGCAGCTAACTGGGTTATCAAAGGCCAGCTATGTCTCTCACTGTCTGTAGTGAAAGACATGTAAAAGAACCAGAAGAGCTGATTTTCGTCAAGAGTAGGCTGCACAGCCATCAGCGTGTTTCTGCCCTGCGATGGCCTGGTGAGCTGTCCAGGGTGTACTCTGCCCTCGCCCAGAGTCGGCTGAGATGGTTGCCAGCCTCCCTGTGACCCTAATTAGGATTAAGTGGTTCAGAAAATGAATGAATAAATGGTTAATATATATCCTATCTGATGTGGGAGCCCCTCGGGATCCCCCAGGAGGAGTGGAGAGAGGGATGCCTGGAATTAATGAATGAATAAACATGACTTGAATAGTTGTTCTATTAGATGTCCTATAGTTAGCCTGACATGATGTTGATGATGGGCATGGCAATAAAAAAAAACAGATTTAATAATACTACAACGAAAGCCTGGAAAATAGAGGCTTATACACCACTGCTCAGATTCGCACCGAATAAAAACTCAATTTAACTCAGGAAAGGGAGACAAAATTTTAGTGAGCAAAGAAGCACCAAACTTTTATTGGAACACGTAACACAAACTCATTAAATGGATAATTCAACTAATAAGACAGGTGATACAAATGAAAGCAGAAATCAGTGACTAAAAGGCGATAAAAAAGAGAACTCAGTGTTTACCTTTCCTTCTTTCACTTCAGAGTATAGTCAGGAAACACAGAGAAGATTTATTTCCTCCAGGGCTGAAGTTAATTCAGCTCTTAAAGGAGCCGCGCTACTCTTATAACACCAGCCTCGAACACCTATCAGTCAAGATATCTATCAGGAGCTCCGCCTTCAGGCATTGCCTAAATGTGTATTCAAAATGCAGTTAAGAGAGAACTTTTAAATTTATTTATACATAGCAAGTTTTAGTTTTAGTGTTCACTAGCTCTACTAAATATATTAACCCTGGGTAGTGGTCTGTACACCCATAGTTGTTCCTCTGTCTAATGGTATGGCAACTGTTTGAATTTGCATAGTCATACATATGCAAATATTGCATATATTGTCAGGCCATATTTAAAAACATATTTGCATCGTTAAGAAATAAAGTAAACTAATACTATATAAATTTTAAAGTTATAGTTTGTGCTGTACACACCTTTAAGGGAATAAAAGATTTTCAGATGTACTGTTATAAAAAATATATATTATTTTGGCTGTGTTGGTGATATCGCTACTTCAGCCCAACACAGGGTGTTTTATATTTTATACCTCATTCTACTGTGTTCAGGTGTAACACAGCAACCACATACTGGCCATTAATTGTTGGGATTCATGGCTAGCTATGCCTGCTGGCTAACTAGCAAGCTCACTGTTTACATGCTTAGCACCTGGTGTTTTAAAATACAATATTATAATATTGTATATATTGATGTATTATGATCCACTTGGTGTGTTTGGTTACAGTAGTAACTTAAACAAATAATTTTTTAAAGAAATGCATGTGTTTTAAAGTAAGTATCTTTTCTTAAATAAATAATTCATTGTTGACTCGAGTCGTGTGGGTTTAGCTTCTGAATAATTACATCCAAACGCTTCTTTTACAGCAGAGTGCTTTAAAATGCTCGAGTCGTGTTTTGACAGAGCGAAACATCGCACTATAACGGCGTATTTTTCTTGCCTGGCTGCGTCATTCCTCTCCCTGTCATGTTTTATGAAAGCTGTTTTATACGTTTAATATCCCTGTTGCTCCTCGTGTCAGTTTGCTGAGCCGTGCAGGCCCGGCGTGTGTTACCTGATGAATGGAATTGCAGAAATGGAAAGGGAAAAGGGAAAAAATTGATGTATTTGCAGTAATAAAGATGTCAGACCCTACGGCAGCTTAAGAAATGAGAGGAATATAGAAGTATATGTACACCACGTTCAGGTCGTTCTTCTCTCAGCGTCTGCCTGCCGGAGGCTGTAGCTGGCGTTGTGAACGGCTCATCGGCAAAGGTTTGGCAATGGTGACATCATAAGTCCAAATCCCAGAATGGTGTTAGAGAGAAATGACTGGGTTTCATGTTTTAATCTTTGTTGTGTGAGGTTCAGCATGTTGTAACTCTTCAGTGGGAAGAGTGTAAACTCTTCCAGATAGTGTCCTCAATTTTTAATGATCTTAATCTTTTTTTCTTAGTACGTATTCTTCTTGTTGCTCATCTCATTCTTTTATTACTTTCCTTCTTTTAACAGAAATAATGTCTCGACCATAAGATGGCTTTTATCTCATTCATCATGATTCTGATCATTTTTCTCAGTTCTGATTTAAATTAATATCCCAAATGGGATTAATCATCATCATTTTCATTTTTTGAACCGCTTAATCCTAATTAGGGTCACGGGAGGCTGGCGCCCATCTCAGCCGACTCTGGGCGAGTACAGAGCACACCCTGGACAGCTCACCAGGCCATCGCCAGGGATTAATCATGAATATGTTATAAGATTAAAAACAAAAATTCTAATAAGAACTTAAATTTGTATTAAATATTTTAGGAGAAAAACATTCTCAGCTGGTACCCAGGTAGTCAACCTGGAGATCGCAAGTACAAACCTAGGTTGAAACCACGGGTTTGCAGGATCGCATGTCATGGAGGGGGGGGGGGGGGGGGGCATGCTCATGCCCCCCCCTGGT
>JAQMYF010000008.1:19392882-19404255 GCA_030014195.1 Neosilurus mollespiculum
TTGGTTGTTTGTTTGTCTTTTCATTTAATTTATTTATCTGTTTATCCATTTATTTATTTAAATAGGCTAATTGGATGTTCCGAATTGACCATAGGTGTGAATAGTTGTGTGTGTATTTTGGCCCTGTGATGGTCTGGTGAACTGTTCAGGGTGTACCCCACCGTTGCCCAGAGTCAACTGAGATGGGCACCAACGTGACCCTAGTAGGATTAAGCAATTTGGCAAATTAATTAAGTATTAATAAAATTTTTGAACTCATGGATTTATTTATTTATTTTTATGATTTTTCCCCCCGACACCCAATTTGCTGGAATTCTCTTCTCGTTCCTCCTTATATCTTATATTTTCTTGATGGAAGTCTCAGTTTCCATCACACATTTCATTTCATTTGTCCTAGTGTTAACAAGCTGCCACAATTGGGTCCTTGAGCAAGGCCCTTAACCCTCAATTGCTAAGTTTTATAAAACTGTGTCACTCCGGATAAGAGAGTCTTCCAAATGCCATAAATGAGTACAATAAACCTGCAAATTAGTGTACAACGACTTTTCATTGTATTACCTATGGAAAGTTTCTTGTGAGGGATAAAAATGGGAGGAGAAAAATGCCCCCCAAAAAAGCAGGACTGTGGATGCCCTCCTTGGCATGGTGCTCCTAAACTAAACCTGATTACCAGAAGGAGGGAGCACTCATTCCCCAGGGGTCCTCAGAGTTCCCCGGGAATTCCCCCCAAGGATATTGGAGAACATCAAGTCTCTTCAGTCTTTGGTCTTTATACAAATATATACGGTGTAATGAGATCCAAAACATCAATCATCCTTTGCTTGCTGCTTTTTTGCTACCCGTACCAATGTTTTGTGATTTTAAAAAACTAGTCGAGCTTCTGCAGAAAAGTGAGCTTGGTTATTTTTTTTGGGCTTGAACTCTATATCTAACATCGCTTTGTCCTTGTTGTTGACAAAGAAACTTGCAGGAGGCAATGGCAAAACGCCGACTGCTAATGAAAACGCACTGAAGCGGCTTAAAGGAATGAGAACACCACCCAAGTCTCTATGGGCACCATACCAGTGTGTGTGTGTGTGTGTGTGTGTGTGTGTGTGTGTGTGAGCGTGGGAGTTCTTCTAATTTGCATCCAGTGTGCAGAAGAAGGAGTCTCTTATTGCAATTCACATTGCCACACAAGCAGATAGAAACAACTATTTCTGTTGGCCCTGCTGAGGGTCTAACCCTGTGTGCCTTCTCCAGTCATTCCTGATGTTTCCAGTCGTGTACATCAAAAAACATATATGCACTTACATTCAAGTTAGAGTAATATTAATAATTCATCTATTTGCTGAACTGCTTACTCCTGCTAGGGTTGTGGGGAAGCTGAAGCCTATCTCAGCTGACTCTGGGTGAAGGCGGGGTACAACCTGAACAGCTCACCAGTCCATCACAGGGTCAAGACACACACAACCATTCACACTCACACCTATGGGCAATTTGGATCAGCCAGTAAGACTAATGTGCATGTGTTTGGCCAGTGGAAGGAAACTGTAGCACCCGGAGGAAATCCATGCAAACATACAAACTCCACACAGAAACGCCCGGCCTTCTTCCACTGCGCCGCTCTTTATTTAATGATGTGTCCACCATCTTGCTTTTTCTGTTGATATCCACTGTGCATTGTTCAACACATTCCGTTCATGATGTAGGCAGCACGTTGGCGTAGTGGTTAGCACGTATAGATCACAGCAAGAAGGTCCTAGGTTCGAGTCCCGGGCTCAGTGAGCGTGTTTGTATGTGGAGTTTGCATGTTCTCCTGGTGCTTGTGTAGGTTCCCTCTGGGTACTCCGGCTTCCTCCTACAGTCCAAAGACATATACATTAGACTCACAGGCTGTCCCAGATTATCTGTGGTTGTGGATGTGAGTGTGAATAGATGCATGAATGTTAGCCCTGTGATGGTTTTAAGAGTTGTTCAGGGTGTACTATGCCTTTGCCCAGTGTCGGCTGAGATAGGCTCCAACCTCCCTGCGTACATAGAGTTGGCAAATGAGTGAGTGAGTGAAAGTGTTTATGATGCATCCTGGATTACAATGGTTTCGCTGTCAACTGGTGGAAACATAGGATGGCTAGTTAGTCTGCACCAAAGTTCAAAGAACAAGTTCAAGAATTGATTTGCCGTGGGTTAAAAAGCAGTATCACTAATTTGTGATCTCCGTGGCACTGCTGGCAAGGACTGCTGCGATATTCAAATGTGACAGTTCTGAGGACAACACCAAACGTTGCGATGGATGGAAACACCTTCTTAATGAAAGGTCTGTTACTACCAAGGACCTAATCTCTTGCCGTCACTTTCTAACAGGAAATGAAGGGCATCTCTAGGGATGTTAGATACTGCCAGTGGATTCCTGTGTGAGGCTGTAAACAACTTCAAGCAGCTCTGATGTATCCAGAATTGACTTGTCTGCATCCAAGAACTGGCAGAACCCAATAGGCGAGCCTTGCCAAGCCTGCTTTACACCTGCAGCTGAATTAGGATCAGGCTCTGGAGAAGCAGCAGATGGAACTAATCAGACTCTGATCTCCAAGCTGTCATGAGGCAACATGTTAGGATTCCTTCTCTGATTGTTTATCGCTTGCAGAGATGACCCAGAAGTTCACCTTTCTTCTCATTTGTACTTCACCTGGTCTCGCCGAACTAATAGGCCATATTGCTAGCACACAAGTATTGATTTAAATGTCATTTTTTTCCTAATAATTACCAGAGGAGGGCGATTTTATCTTCTTCACAGATGACATCACTTTCTGCTTGAAGGTGCAGGCTTTGGAGAGATAAAGATGAGATGATGGATTTTATCCAACTGGACATCATGACAACCATCATGTTCATGTGGCTAGATTGCGAAGCATTTGTTGTTGTCTATGTACGTTTCTATGTGAAGTCCTGGTTTTAACACTCTTGCTTAGTCCCCAGGGTGTGCTATCCTACCATGTGTAATATGGTCTGGCTTGTCAACTGTAAAGAATACTGACACACTGACATACTGACACTATTTTTTTGGAAAAATATATCATGACAAGTGGCATCACATTGGAACTTCACAACCTCACACTTGGTGGACTGCCAATCATTTCATTCATCTGCTGAAGCGCTGAGTACTACTAGGACTGTAGGAGGAAACCAGACTACCTGGAGGAAACCCACGCCAGCATTGGAAGAACACCATTATGGTTGTGAGTATGTTGGTCCTGTGATGGACTGTGAGATGTTTAGGGTGCACCCTACCTTCACCCAGAAATGGCTGAGATGATCTTAGTAGGATGAAACATTTAGGCAAATGTATGAATGAATGCACATTACTACCACCTTCTGTAATGAGTCTGTTACTGTCTCATCTTTATCTTCAAAGTGATGTAGCAACCACAGCACAAATCAAATGTGAAATAGAAAAAAAAGTTCAGTTGCTGAAATAATTGTTTTAGTTTTGGCTGAAGTTTTCTTAAACTCTACGAATACTAATTAGCAAATGTTATTGACTTACCGCTTTGTCAATCATTTGCTGCTTTCTCCACAACTTACATCTTGCCCTTTTGAAAGCTGGTCTAATGAGCCCCGCTGAAGTCACTGAAAGCTCATTACTATAAGCAGAATAGCCGTGAATGTGCACAGCTTCCTGAAAGGGCACAGACTGGGAGGGGAGGGGGAAAAGGGGGCACATTGGTGTTTTTTTTTCTCTTCTTTTTCCTCAGGCTGACAGCAATCTGTTAATTAAACCACCTAATGGCTATAATTGCCCCCATTCGCTGCTCCAGCTGCTGAGGTAATGCTAGGTTTTCCGCTGTTGCCAGGATTCGGCTGTCTCTGAGGTGAAAGCTTGGGGTCCAAGCTCATATGGCAACAGCTGCTTCGAGACATATCGCCCATGCTGTCATGCACCTTCACCTTACCTGCCACTCCGAGTCCTGGGAAGGGCCATGCGGTGAGTTCCTAGTCAAGCAGGTCCAGGTAAACTAAATAACTGACAGTAATAAGCAGGTTGTTTTTACATCATGTATCAGTTGTATATTTTCCCCTTCCAGAATACAGTAAGCATACATGCTGTCCAAACCTGTTAGCACCTCTGGAATGCTAATCCGACACTGGATTCCAACGCATTGTTCTAGGATTCGTCTCCTGAAAATTCCTCCGCACCTTCCCACTTGTAAATATTTGTAACAGTTGACACTGGATGGAGGCAGGGTACACCCTGAACAGCTCGCCAGACCATTGCAGGACCCACACACGCATAACCATTCACCTCCGGGGGAATTTGTAACATCAATTAGTAAAATGTGCATGTCTTTGGACTGTAGAAGGAAACTGGAGTACCCAGAGGAAACCCACTCAAGCACGGGGAGAAGATGCCAACTCCATACAGAAATGTCCTCGCTGAGCCCCGCACTTGAACTTGGTGTGAGGTGGATGTGCTAATCACTACACCTCCATACTGCCTGCTTACATTAACTTAAACAGAAAAAATGACTAAAACTTTTGACCAATAGTGTATGGAGTTCTTTTCATAAGACCAAAAAATACATTTAATGGCAGAAGGAAGGATGCACTTTACTGCACATTCAAATGCACAACTCACCGCTAAGTGAGATGTGTAATACTGAGTGCGATATGAGAGCGAGTACAGAGGAGGTGCTTCACCTTTAGTGAAGATAGTCTGGAAGATGAGAGTGTGCATGTTGATGGCTCTCTACAGGATGAATAGGATCCATTTAGTGCAGTATCTTAAAATAGAGAAGGAGGACGACTTGCTTATTTGCCATTCATGGTTTATTTTAACATATTGCTTGAAGGTTATCATTTACTGGGAATTGTATGTGTGTGTGTATGTATGTGTGTGTGTGTGTGTGTGTTTGTATGTGTGTGTTGTTGTGGGTGGGTGTGTGGGGGGGTATTAGTGCGTATTCTATACAAATCATTCTTGTCCTGCTACAATTCAGTAGCTTACTTTCAGATGATGGAAAATAAAAAAACACCTGAAAGCTTTTATGTTTAAAATTCATAGCTTGCATTTGAAGCACACACTTTTAGTGAAAGTCCTCTTTCTGCCATTAAGGTGACCTCAGAGAGCTTCTTTTATGTCCTCGAGAGTCCTTTCCTCTTCTGAAAATAGGATACTAATATTCAATACTAGATCCAAAATGTGCAGTGTTCATTAAAAACTGGAGCTTGCATGTTCTCCCTGTGCTTGCATGGGTTTCATCCGGGTACTCCGGTTTCCTCCAAGAATTCAAAGACATGCACATTAGGCTAACTGGCTGTTGGGATTGCCCAAAGGTGTGAATGTCAGGGTGTCCATCCGTCCATCCATCCATCCAATTTTCTTATGCTTATCTGAGGTCAGGTCGCAGAAGCAACAGGTCTAGAAGTGAAACCCAGGCATCTTCTCTATTAGATCCACAGAGGTTTTTTTTCCACTAGCAGTTGTGGGTGTGGTGTGAGACTGTCAAAACTTGTGGCAATCTTCCTCCTCTTTTTATTCATTTTATACTGTATTAATTCCACAAGAGAAATTTTGGCTGCTGCATCTAACCCATCTAAAGTGAGCGCACACACATGCAAACAGTGAGCACACACACATTTGGAGCAGTGGGCTGCCACACTTTGCAGGGCCCGGGGGCAGTTGGGGTTTAGGTGCCTTGCTCAAGGGAACTTCAGCCATGGGTGTGTAGGAAGGGAGGGTGCAGCTTACACCCCCCCGCCGCCACACATTTTTCCTGCTGGTTCAGGAATCAAACCAGCCACCTTGAGGTCCCAAAACCACTTCTCTAACCATTAGGCCACGGCTGCCCCCAGCTCCCTCTTCTTCTTTTCTCTTTGTTGTATAATTTTCCCAGCTATACACTGGGTTGATGCATCAATTCGTTTGGCAGGATTTTTACAGCCGGTTGCCCTTCCTGACATCAACCCTCTGGGACACTTTTACACCTAGGGGCTATCTGGAACAGTAAATTAGCCTAGTCTTTGGACTGTGGGAGGAAACCGGGGTATCCAGAGGAAACCAATGCAAGCATAGGCAGAACATGCAAACTCCACACAGAAATGTCCTTGCTGAGCCCAGGACTTGAACCTTCTTGCTATAAGGTGGACATGCTAACTACTACACCTCTGTGAACACTAGTAGCAATGTATGTAATAGCCATTAGTATGTAATAACATAAAAATGTAATTAGGTAGATCAAAGAGATCTGGACGTTCTTCCCAATATCTTGTCGTTATCAGTTTTTGTGCTGGTCTTAGGCTCATCAAACCTTCTTAATCCACACATTCCAGCTTGTCAATCAGGACTTCCTCTGTCTTTAAAGGGCAATTACAGTTAAAAGGCTGAGAGCATGGTAGATCGGTCAAGCATGGTATGCGACCTTGCACAACACTTGATGGGTAATATGGAATAGGACTCGCTGTTTGTAATCACAAAGCCACAGAGCAAAGCGCAGCGCTGCATGGCTGAACCTGTGGGGAAAGACCCAACACTGACATTTTGTCTATTTCTCATTTCCATGTTAATGCAAGGCAGCAGGACTGCTTTAATCCAGAAAATGTCTTGGCTTCAGTGAGTGAAGTGAGTCGAGTTGAAATGTCGATTGCCCAGAGCTGCTTTTTATTTCATCAGTAAACTAATGCAAAATAAAAGGATGAAAACAGAATCATCCTTCCTGTACCAAGGCCTTGTGGCAGAAGAGCATGCAGGATTTGACGATGAATGATTTCCTGTGTGAGCAAGAAGGCTCTGGGTTCGAGTCCCAGGCTCAGGTGTTTCTGTGTGGAGTTTGGCTGTTCTCCCTGTGCTCCTTGGGGCAATCAAGAATATCCAATTAGCCTGTGTCATACATGTCTTTGGACTGAAGGAGGAAACCAGAGTACCCAGAGGAAACACAAGCACGAGGAGAACATGCAAACTCTACACAGAAACACCCTCTCCGAGCCAGGGACTTGAACCCAGGACCCTCTTGCTGCTCATGCTAACCACTACACCACCGTGCCGATCTGGTATTGAATTTTGAAACCAATCTCTTTAATAGATGGAAATATTATAAGGTTAATGCGGTGGTCACCAACCCTGTTCCTGGAGATCTACCTCGCTAAAGACTTTAACTCCAACCCTAATTATGCCCACCTGACCATCTTACCATTGATGTAAGAAGTACTTGATGAAGTTCTATGAGATGTTCAGGAACAAGGTTGGAGATCACTGTGTTAGGAGGTACATAACCCCCCAGCTCTGCATCTAAAGCTTCACCTTTAATGATGGATAAGAAAAATTCATGGATACAAGCAACCAAAACAAGTTGATGCTTGGGTGTCTGGGCTCATATCTTACAACTGGGCTCATATCCTACACCATGAGTTTGATAATCTGGGAAAATGTTGGTGAGACGCACCAATTAAGGTGGCTTAGGTGTCTCTTATATTTGTTCCTACTGGTACCTCCTATTAAAGACTCAACTCTGGGCTCCTCCAGGATTTGCTGGAGTAATTATATCTCGCAGCTGGTGTGGGAGCACATGGGGAGGATCTGGAGGAAATAGCTGAGGACAGAGTTGTTTCGGTGTTGAAGACCTGTTTTTTTTTTCTTTTTAGATCAGGATGTCATTCTGTTGCTTTCACCTCCTACTATTTCGCACTAATCACAGGGAATGATAATAATTATTATTCTTGGTCCACATGCTTTACTTTTGGTATGCATGTGAAATAATGAATAATACTAAGCAACAAATGGCTAGTTGCCAACATTAAGCTTGTGCATGAATAAAAATTAATTTGCATGCCTGACGGGTTCTTCAAACTCTTGAGCAACATCAATTCCGATAAAATTTGATTTCTCTGCATACACTTGGATTGCTTTCAGCAGTGCCCCCTTACCCCGTGGCACCATTAGCATAAACACATGGCCCATTTCTCTGGTATTCTCCTATTAAATGCTCTACATTACACAACATGACTCATGTGTTGAGATGAATCGCGCAAGTGCGTTCGTTATCCTTTTGCACTTCCCAAAAGCTTGATTAAACACATGGCACTAAATTATGACTCACCCAAACTTTCATTTTGTATCAAATAAAAAAATTGACACACTGGTGCTGATTGACAGCAAGGTTTGATTTTTATTAAATAACATTTATTGGTAGAGGTGTAATGTAGAGTGTGAATGGTTGCATGTGTGTTGGCCCTGCGATGGTCTGGCGACCCGAATAGTAGGATTAAGCTGTTTGTTAAAAGTAATAATAATAATATTAATAATAATAATAATAATAATAATAATAATAATAATAATAATAAAAATAACAATAATAATAATAATGATAATAATAAACACAATTTAAAACAGTAATTCAAATACTTTTTTTTTTGCCACAACAAACACATGTACTGGACGTTCTGCAAACTCCTAATACACAAAATCCCATGATGCATCCTTCCTCAGAGCACAGAATGCAACCGACAGCACCGATTATGGAAAACTGTTTGAACAGGAACAAGCTTGCAGTTAGGAGAAGGAGGTGAAGAGCTCTGTTGATGGTTTGAGCGTGTACATTACAGCTTTAACTTTTTAAGGCTGCATGCTCCAAATTCTAGAGGAAATTCCTGAAATGGACTATGGCATGTAATTACATTCAGGGCATTGATTCAGTAAAACAAGTTAAAAAAAAAAAAAAAAAGTCCGGTAAGTATTTTCCTGAAAATTTCTCCAGTAGGACAGAAGGTGTCTGGCTGGATTCGAGTGAACAGGATTCAGGCTGGTTCTCTTCAATAAATGGCCAAAGTCTTATGCATTTTAGTACAAACTTTAATTTACAACTTCCAAATTATTGTATCAATACAAAAACCATATATTAGTTTATTCCATATATTAGTTTAATACCACATAATTAAATGCTGCAGAAATACAATATACATGAGACCTGATGATTCTGATCAGATAATAAACAAATTCCGAGAGCCAACAGTAACTTATGCTATTGTTGATTAGTTTACTATAAAGTCAAACTCTCAAGTATTTTAAAGTTTCCCATTCACTTCCCAGGTTTATTAAAGAAACAGGAAATACAGTGGTATCTCTTAGAAATCAAATGTAATCGGCCACGATGTCTATCTGCAACCATTTGATTACTCCTGTACGCGGGAATCCATGAACCCTGAATGATATTAGTAAACGCTTGTTGTGAGGCAGACGTGCTAACCACTACACCACCCAAGTCACAACTAGTATTTAAAAAATCACCAAAGTGAACAAAGAGGTTGAAATTTTGAGTATTTAAATAAAGAGATGAAAGATCAATGCCATCCTGCTGTGAACCGTAACCCTGCCTGATCCAGCCTAACACAGAGCATCTATTATTAAAATCCAGTGTAATACTGAAAACACACTACTGTCCATTTCACCCCGTAAAATTGTTCTCTCTGCAGCATCTCACTAAGATCAATCTGTCACTTTGCTCAGAGGTCACATGACAGGATGTAAAACAAATGCTGCATGTCTGTTTTGTGCTATAAATTGTTTTAGTATTTATTTATTTATTTATTTGCTGATAGATGATCTCTATTCTTGACCTCTAAAGCGTTCTCCATAATGCACACTGATATGAGTCATTTAGCATCTCACAGGCCCGTCACCTCTAGCACTAGTCTGATAAATGACTCCTAACTTTGGAGAAGTTTTTGTTAAAAAAACAAAACAGCAGATTTACTTTTTAATATTTCTACCTCTTAAATGTTGTTGTTAATTTTTAAGCCTCAACCTGGAAATGAAATTCCCTTTAATTGTACACAGTTTTATTTGTATGACGTCTTATGCAACCAGGCTGAGTTTCTCAAATCAGATAAAAAATAATAATGATTGCATTTTACTCACTACCAGATGTACCCCAGTTCGTCTGCTTCTATACAAGACCTCTGATTGGCTGGAGAATCCTCTCACTCACTCATTCGCAGAACCGCTTAATCCTATTAGTGTTGCGAGGAGGCTGGAGCCTATCTCACCTGACACTGGGTGATATCAGGGTACACCCTGAACAGCTTGCCAGACCATCACAGGGGTTAAAACACTCACATTCATTGGGGCAATTTGGAACAGCCAATTAGCCTAATGTTCATATCTTTGGACAGTGGGAGGAAACCGGAGTACCCAGAGGAAACCCAGCAGGCATGGGGAAAAAACTCCACAAGCCTCGAACCTAGGACCTTATTGCTTTGAGGCGGACATTCTAACCACAACAGAATGAGTTAGTCCAGGTAAGTCTGTTGGGATTTTATACCGAGTCTAGTGGCTCATCAGAACCTTATTCTGGTTTCTGTAGCATGAATCGACCAGGAGTTTAACTTTTCCGGGACACCAGTCCATCACAGGTTACCTTCCCAGTATATTATTGGTACCCATTTACCTTGTCCAGGGTCTTAGCATGGTGGTGTCTAACAGGGATTCGAAACCCATGACCTCTCGATCATAACCCCAGCACCCTAATCACTATACTACCGACCCCACAATGAGTTACTTTATCATCTTCATCTTCTTCCGCTTGATCTGCAGTTGGGTCATGGGGGCAGCAGCCTAAGCAGTGAGGTCCAGATGTCCCTCTTCCCAGCCACTTCCTTCAACTCTTCCGGGGGGACACAGAGGCATTCCCAGACCAGCCAAGAGACATAGTCCCTCCAACATGTTCTGGGTCGACCCCGGGGTCTCTTCCCGGGTTGCACATGCTCGAAACACCACACCAGGGAGGTGTTCGGAAGGCATTCTAATTAGATGTCTGAGCCACCTTAACTGACTCCTTTCAACGTAGAGGAGCAGTGTTTCTACTCCGAGGTCCAACTGGATGGCCGAGCTTCTCACCCTATCTCTGTGTGATAGCCCTGCCACCCTGCGAAGGAAGCTCATTTCAGCTGCTTGTATTTGCGATCTTGTTCTTTTGGTTACTACCCAAAGCTCATGACCATAGGTGAGGATAGGAACGTAAATCAACTGGTAAATTGAGAGCTTTGCCTTCCAACTCAGCTCCCTCTTCACCACGACGGACCGATACAAGCTCCGGTTTACAGCAGAGGCTGCACCGATCTGCCTGTCGATCTCCCGTTCCATCCTTCCCTCACTAGTGAACAAGACCTTGAGATACTTGAACCCCTCCACTTGGGGCAGGACCTCATTCCCTCGGGCTATCTTGTGGGGTGTGCTCCGAGAATATGGAATACCGGACCCGTTGCTACGGGCCGTTCGGTCTCTGTATTGCCGGAGCCAGAGCTTGGTCCGCACTGGTAACAACATGTTGAATTCGTTTCCGGTGGGGGTTGGACTCCGCCAAGGCTGCCCTTTGTCACTGGTTCTGTTCATAATTTTTATGGATA
>JAQMYF010000008.1:19432191-19445356 GCA_030014195.1 Neosilurus mollespiculum
GTGTGTGTGTGTGTGTGTGTGTGTGAGAGAGAGAGAGAGAGAGAGAGAGAGAAAGTATACCATAGAAATGCTAATAACATTCTCTAAAAATAACTGGTCATTGTGACTTCTGGCCAATTGAGCTTGTTTTTTACTTTATTTTTTAACGGTATCTTTAAAAAAGAGGTCGAGATACACAAATACAAATTAAACGCTTGGTGGATATAATGGTCGCACAGTCTGAGTCCTAAAAATATATAAATAAATAACAGTTATTTGCCAAAGACCATCTAGGGGACTATTCAGTGATATCCATCGAGACTGAGGCGAATAATTGTCTTAGTAGCAGGGCTCCTATGCGAAGCCCCATAGGCATGGAACATGACTTTGATAGTTGTCCAGTGTCCGTTCATCAATACCCTGTTGTTGACATAACCTTGATCTCTTGGTTGTCATGTAAAGCTTGCACAATAATATTTACATTGACAGCATTTGGCAGACACCCTAATTCAGAGTGACTTACATTTTTATACAACTGAGCAATTAAGGGTTAAATGCCTTGCTCAAGGGCCCAATACTGGCAGCATAGTGGTACTGGGACTTGAACCCCTGACCTTCAGTAACCACTGATCCACCGCTGCCCTCTAATGAAACGGAAAGCAAGCACAACCCTAAGTTTGTTTGCTTGCATGGAATTCTATTAGAGGAGGCTGGAGGCTATCTCAGCCGACTCTTGGTGATAGCGGGGTACACACTGAACAGCTCGCCGTCCATGGCAGGGCAACACGTACACACAGCCATTCGCACTCACACCTACAACAATTTAAAAGAGCCAATTAGACTAATGTTCATGTCTTTGGACTGTGGGAGGAAACCAGAGTATGCAAAGGAAACCCACGCAAGCACAGAGAGAACTTGCAAACTCCTAACAGAAATGCCCTCGCTGAGCTCCGTACTCAAACCCAGGACCTTCTTGCTGTAAGGCAGACAGGCTAACCACTACGCCACCATCCCACCCTATTCTGTTCATTCAAAAATTATTTGATGGTATTGTTTAGTATATCCTAAAACAATTATGCCTCATGTTGCTGAATATAATACTATCCAGTGCATAATTATTAATTATCTAAAATTGTGAACCAATCAAATCATGCCATTGGTATATACTAAATCTATTCATCCATCGGGAAGTTGGAGCCAAACCCAGCTGACTTCAGATAAGGGGCAGGGTTACACCCTGAACAGGTCACCAGCCCATTGCAGGTCTAACACAGAAACAAACAGCCATTCCCATACTCATTTACTTCTAGGGGCAATTTAGAGTAGCCAGTTGACCGAATATGCATATCTTTGGACTGTTGAAGGAAACCGGACTCCAGGAGGAAACCCATGCAAGCACATGGAAAGTCCACATTGAAGGATTTGTAGTTGGGCTTTTATTTCTTGGAGAACAGGACTGGTTTATGTTTTTAGGTTGTCTTTCACGTCACACTGTGTTGTAATGAATGTGTAACACTGCCCTGTATCATGCCGTGCAGAAATAAAAGCTGCTCCAGATCCTGGAAAAGGCTAGCACAATAAAGAAGCAGATATTAGGTTACTTTTTTTGGTTATTGTGTCCCTGGTGAGAGCAGTAATGGAGCTCCTGGCAGCGGCGTACTTGTATTGGAACTAACCTCTGGCATGGAGACTCCGCCGAACAAGACTCTGACAAGCGTTTCTGTAATGTGGACTGTCAGTGCTTCCAGTAGGATTCCAGTAGTAGAAGAAGAAGAAATATAATCTTCACTGGATCTCACAGTCCAGCTCCCAGGTCCAGTGATGAGAAAATAAGAACGTCGGGGTTTGATGTTATACTCTTCTGTAAGACAACACTGGCACTGGAGACTCCTTCCATAAATGCTAAACTAGCATTTCCTTACAGAAAATACACTGTAATTAATATGGTTTTTTTTTTTTTACATTGTACATTTAAATACCTGCCCTGCGATGGCCTGGCGAGCTGTCCAGGTTGTACTCTGCCCTTGCCCACAGTCGAGTGAAATGGGCGCCAGCCTCCCCGTGACCCTAATTATGATTAAACAGTTCAGAAAATGAATGAATTAAAATACCTGATTCTAATTGGTCAATTATTTAGCAGGATTCAGCTGCCCATTGCTATGGAGCATTTCATTAGTGGAAGCAAGAAAATCAATATTTTGCATTTAAGAATGTATTCCAGAATGTAATCAGGATCCTATATATCGAATTGTCCAATACCATTAAATAAACCCCTTAGGGTAACGTAAGAACACTTCACTGCACAATCGTCTTAAATCGCATCCCCGTATTCCTTTACTTTTGTCTCATCCTTGCATCTTAGTCCCTCCCACCAAGAAAACATTTGGAGATGCTAGGAAACAATGCGAGGAACATGGAATTGAGGAATTGCGTGTTTTAAGAGAAAAGGTGTCACATGGAGCGATATATGCAGCTGATAATGGCCTGCACAGGTGACTGGCTGCCTAAAAGCATTCAACATCATGTAAGGTGTGCAACTCTTCGGGGTTGGCTGCTCTCGTGTATCCTTGACATGAATCACGGCAGCAATCATAACCTGATGCTAAGATATGATACAATTTTCAACAATTTAAAAAAAGGCAAAAAAAAGGCAACAATTTATCACTCATTCATTTGCCGAAACGCTTAATCCTATTAGGGATACCACACACACACAGCCATTCACACTCACACCAAGGGGCAATTTTAACCAGCCAATTAGCCTAATTTGCATGTCTTTGGACTGTAGGAGGAAACCGGAGTACATAGAGAGAACCCAAGCAAACATGGGAAGAACATGCAAACTCCAAACAGCACCGGACTCCAACCCACGACCTTCCTGCTTGCTAATCACTACACCTCTGTGCCGCCCCAGCATTGAATGGTCTAAATCGAAATTGTCACATGGTTGTTTCAGGAATATAAGTTGTATCACATGGTCTGAAAGTCCGATGTTTACACAGCTAATATTCACCCACCTGGTAACTTAAATTCCACGCGATGCAAAATATGTACACTACAGCAATTCATCAAGTTAATAGGATGGGGTTGGAATAATTGCATGGAAATAAAAGCAAACAACAACTCCAGATCATTAGGCACTTTGATGAGAACGTTGAAGAGTTACAACCATCATTATGGCAGAGATAAACCTTTCACGGATGCTCCGAACACAGCATGAGATAAAAATATAGTGAGAGATGAAATATTTGTCTACGCGACGTGATCAAAGTTTGAAATGATCAAAGATCGAAAACAAAAATACATATATTTTTTATCACCCTTGAATTTTTATAATGTTGCTTTCAATGCTTCAACACGCAGCATCACTAAAGACGCTTTCTTTCTTATCCCTTTCTTTTTTTTGGGTAGGGGGAAACATCTTATGATGGTTCTTTTAAACATAAAAATGAAAAGAACAATGGCACTTCAGTCACCACACATACAGAAATCCCACAATCCAGTGCCCTCGTTGTTTTGTGGTGGTGTAATGGTTTTAATAGGCCGAGCTTCTAAAAGCCTTTTGGATGTTGGAGCACCGTTAATGTGCAAGTCCTGTGTGTGTTATTACTTCTTAGATCAGGTAAGGAACAGAAAGTAAATGGAACCATTGTGTAGTCTCAGCATGAACACCTGGGGTCTTGGGAAGAAAAGTGTTTTTGAAGCCACGCAACACACACACACACACACACACACACACACACACACGTTTCAATTTTAGACAGGTTTATAGAAATTCCACTTCTTCCAGGTTTCTTTCCCATAATTCACCTTGAAGTTCTCCTATACCTTCATTGCATCTCATTATTCATTCTTTTATTCAATTGCCAAGTCTCTTTACTCTACTAGGGTTGCAGGAAGGCTGGAGCCTATCTCAGCTGACACTGGGCAAAGCCAGGGTACACCCTGAACGCCTCACCAGATCAACATAGGGCAACACATACACAACCAATAACTTTCACATCTATGGGCAATTTGGAACAGCCTAATGTGCATGTCATGTAAGAGGAAACAGGAATACTGGGAGGAAACCATGAAAGCACGGGGAGAACATATGAAATCCACACAGCCCGGGCAGAGTACACCCTGAACAGCTTGCTAGTCCATCAAAGGGCCAAGACACACACATACACTTATCTTAATGTGCATGTCTTTGGACTGTGGGAGGAGCCCGAAGTACCCAGATGAAACCCATGCAAGCACGGGGAGGACATGCAAACTTCAGACAGAAATGCCCTCGCCGATCCTGGGACTCAAACCCATGACCTTCTTGCTGTGAGGCGGACGTGATAACCACTACACCACCGTACCCCTCTAGCATATTCATAATTTTTTTTGTCGTTCCTAAATCCAAACAGCTTAACCAAATCATGTTGAACATCTTTGGCAAGCAAAACACATCAGGACAAGTCTAAAAGCGATATGTCTACCTTTACTGTAGATGTAAAGATGTGTATGTGAGAAACATTCGTTGTTTACAAAGATATGCAGCCAGAAAGAAATGAGGCTACCTGCCAATTTCAAGATGAATTTCAAGAAAAAGACTCGTACAGTATGGAAGGAATAAAACATGATGGTGTTGGGACAGCAGGTTTGAGATGCTGCCGTGCCTCAGCCATTTATTTTTTTTTCTCTCAGCTTCCTTATTATTTACTTTTCTAACTGAAGACCAAGCAAACTCTGAGTCCTGTTGCTGTAAGTAGCAATTCAATGACTTCCTGCCTATGACTTCTTTCAGGAATCATTTATAAAGCATAAAACAGTCTGCGTCATGCTGATTTAGGAAAATAATAGGAGACAGTGCAGAGCCATGAAGTAGAGGCACCATTAACTGCTAAAAGAAAACAGCAGCCCTGAATATACACCACAGAACTTTATTCTTTTAAAACTCTCCCTGACAGCTGACGAATCAGAATTGTGAACTCAACACTGCTGCTGCATTTATAATGTTCACAACAAGCAATAAAAGAATGGACATATTTCCTTTTACTATGATATCACTTTTGACAATGGATTTTGATGCCAATTTTAAGAAGCCTTTTAAAAAACACCTGATGTAGTAAATTTTCAGTTCAGTTTTATCTGTATAGTGCTTGTAACAGTGAATAAAACATAACAGGTATTTTATATGTCCACTATTATTGTGTACAGTGAGCAGAAAACAGTCTAGAGTATTCCATTGCTTGGGCGTTTAACTGAAAGCCGACAATCAACTATGGGTGGCAAGGCACTGCCAAAAGATCTCAGGGATGAAGTTGTGGACAGGCACAAGTCTAAAGATGGATATGAACAATGCTTTATCTATAAAAATAATAAAAACATCCTTCATCAATCTCTGGAAGCACAGTAAAGTCAATAATCAATAAGTGGAAGCGTTTGGCACTACTAGGACCCTTCCTAGATCAGGCCGTCCCTCCAAACTGGAGTAAAGGACCAGGAGGAAACTGGTTAAAGAGGCTACCAAGAGGTCTATGGCAGTATTGAAGCAGTTACAGGAATTTTTGGCAAAGAATGATCATATGCATGTGACAGCAATTTCACACATGTGGAACAAATCCACTCCTTAAGAACGGCTACATCCAGTAAACTTCTAGATTCTGCAATCAAATTTGAAAAGGTGTTATAGTCAGATAAGACCAAGATCAAGTAAATATCTGGCCTCAACACCAAATGATAAACCGAATTAAGCTTACCATTCAAAGAACACCATGCCTACAGTAAAGCATGGAAGTGATAGCATTCTGTTTTAGTGTGTTTCTCTGCAGAGGGGACTGGGGCACTTGTCAGTATAGAAGAAAAAACAGATGGGAAAAAATACTGCAAAATTCTTGGGTAAAAACCTGCTACCCTCTGTGAGAAGAAGGTTTACCCTTCAGCATGACGATGAACTGAAGTTGACCACACAGTGGCTAAAGGAGAAAAAGGTGAATTCTCTTGCAAGGCTGAGTCAGAGCTTAGACTTAAATCCTATTGAAAATCTGTGGAATGATTGAAGATTACAGTCCACCAACATCACCATTCAGTCTGACTGAGCTTGACTAGCTCAGTTAATCTTCATTTTTTTCTGAACTGCTGCTATTATACCATTCACTTGGCTATTACCTAGCATTGAGTAAATACAGCTTGAAAAACATTGTTTTTGTCTTAATTTGAGGCTGCAAAGCAGCAAAATGTGAATTTTTTGATGTGAACATCTTTTATATACCCGCTGTATATGTCCCCTCCAGTTTCAATTCTCTTGGCTAATTTCTCCCCTAAGCCCGTGCCGACCTTGAGGAGGGCCTGAAGTGTTCAATATGCACTCGATCCATTAGAAGCTGAGCCGTCTGCCTCACTGGCAACAGTGACGGGATTCAGTTTGCACGGAGGTGAAGAGAAAGCCAAGTCCTCTGAATGAATACAATAAGACATTCAGTGAAATTAATAATTAACGTCAGGAGGAGGCTATGGAGAGATGATGCAAAGAATAAACCTCGATTCTTGTTCCTGATGTTTATTAAAGCTGATGGAAGGAAAACACAGCAACAAAAACAAACCTTCTATGCTTTTAAAATATCTAATATTCACCTGTTTGGATGATGGGCTTTGATTCACGCTCTGACAGAAATCCAGCAAAATTGGATAATTTTGGCTGCCTGACAGCAAAACGCATTGATCATGATGATTTTGCTTCACCTCTTGCAAAAAAGCAAGTGTTTTTTTTGTAGATTAATGGAAATGACAACAAAAGAAATGAGCAGAGTTCGAGAACAAGATGATGGCGAAACAATGCGCAGACGATCTCGCTACAAAGAGCGTTGCCTCACTGTCTGTTGTCTCGCACATGGGAACTCTCTTCAAATGTGAAAAGGGCTTGTTATTGAGAAAATCTGCATTGTTCATGTCTAACCGACGCCCCTACCCCTGTCACCCTTCCTCCCCACACACACTTGAGACACAATATTCACTTAAAGTACCTGAGGACTAAAAGAAAGAAAACAAACAAAACATAGGTACCCCTAGTCTGAGAGCACCGACTCAATTAAACTGAACAAGAGAGAAGGGTCATGTATTGAAAATAAAAACAAATAGAAATAAATTAATTGTTTTAATCATATATTAACTATACAATGGCTTACCAAATCTACAGGTTTTGGAGGTGGCAGAAATACAATAAATACAATTATGAACTAAAGGTGCACTCAGAGAGCAGGTTGAATAATGCAGCGAATAGGCTCTATATGGGTACTGAACTTACAGATGTTGCTGAACTTACCCATATGCTCATTGTACTTATCTAAATTTCAAGATAGCTGGGATTTGACCTTTAAAGGTCACGCATGGTCAGAGATAATTGTCATTCATTCATTCATTTTCTCAGCTGCTTAATCCTGATTAGCGTCACAGGCCACCCATCTCAGCCGACTCTGGGTGAGGGCAGGGTACACCCTGGACAGCTTGCCAGACCATTGCAGGGCAACACACACACAACCATTCACACTCACACCAAGGGGTGACTTGGAACAGCCAGTTAGCCTACTGTGTATGTTTTTGGACTGTGGGAGAATACCGGAGTACCTGGAGGAAACCCACGCAAGCACGGGGAGAACATGCAAAGTCCACACGGAAACGTCTGAGCTCGGGAATCGAACCCAGGCCTTCTTGCTGTGAGGCAGACGTCCTAAGTACTGCACCATCATGCCACCCAAAAAAGTGTATTTGTTTAAAATTGCTGATTGCCCCTTTAACTTTGCATTGCACTTACTCACTCATTCGTTTGCCAAACTGCTTAATCCTATTAGGATCATAGGGATCTTAATCCTACTAGGGTCACAGGATCTCAGCCGACTGCTCGCCAGACCATCTCAGGGCAACATATATGCAATCATAAACTCTCACACCTAGGGGCAATTTGGAACACCCAATTAGCCTAATGTGCATGTCTTGTGGGAGGAAAGTGGAGAACTGTGAGGAAACCTACGCAACCATGGGGAGATCATACAAACTCTACACAGCCCAGGACTTGAACCCATGTCTTTATTGCTGTGAGGTGAGAGTGCTAACTATGCCACCATGCTGCCCCTGTGCATTGTGAATAAAAACATGTAAGTGAAGTGCTAAAAAATGACAGGAAATTAAATTAATCTTGTAAAAATGGAAATAATTGCAGATGAAAATTAATCAACCTTTAAGGAAAGGTTTCACCACCTGGAGGACTCTCTCAGGCCCCTAATACACATTTAACAGAGTTCCATGACCATCTTTGTTTTTATTACGTCTGGAGCAGTGTTCTCCGAGCCGTTGTTGTGTCTACGACTGCATCCTTGTGCAAACAGGTAATTTAATTCCTCTCTACAGAGAATGCTAATACTGAGCCACACACAGTACCGGTAAGTTTGTGAAATAAGGTATGCGTGGCTTGACCGGCACCATTTCAAGCCCCATTGAAACTCAATCTGTATTTCATCATTTTTTAATCAAATAGAAAAACTGCATATTAGCCTTTTTCACTTTTCATCAAACACTGGGATTTTTTTTCTCCTTTCCTCAGAAAACACTGTCACAAATGGTTTACGTGATGAAATGTTTGGGAAAAACACATCTGCGTTGCTCACATTGTTTCTTTCTTTCTTTTTTCCCCGTTCACTTCTTATCTGCGTTTTTGCTCCAAACCGGGTTCTGTCAGTTTTAATTTGCCATGTGTCTGAGAATGTGAGGAACGTTGCCTTTTGATGGATTCCGATTCAGATACCTTTACCAGACATGGATTCGACACTACTGAATTTTCAAGATAACATACATCATGTTATTTTTTTTTTTTATCTGGCATCCAAGATTTTACGACTTACACATCAGTGATGATTTTATTTAATCCACTCTGACACCTCTCAAATTAGCTTATGACATCTGACACAGATTTAGTCATGAATTTAAAGGTTCGATGCATCAGTTAGAGTTGAGGATAGTCTTCACCAAATTGCTTAATCCTCCTAGCGTTGCTTGGATGCTGGAGCCTATCAGAGCTGACTCTTGCCGAAACTAGGATACTTCCTGAACAGTCCATCACATGGCAAACAACTACCCATTCACGCTCACACTCACACTTAGGGGAAATTTGGAACAAATAATTAGCCTAATGTTCCTGTTTTTGTACTATGGGCGTTAACTGGATTACCTGTCACACAGTTTCCTCCGGGATCAATAAAGTATTCTAATTCTGGGCAGCTGCCTGAGCAGTGAGGTCCAGACGTCCCTCTCCCCAGACATTTTCTTCAGCTCTTCCGGGGGGGACACCGAGGCGTTTCTGGACCACCTGAGAGACATAGTCCTTCCAGCGTGTTCTGAATCGACCACCAGGTCTCTTCCTGGTTGGACATGTACGAAACACCACACCAGGGAGGCATTCAGGAGGCATTCTAATCAGATACCAGAGCCACCTTGGTAGAACCGATGCTCCTCTCAACAGTGAGGAGCATCGGTTCTACTCTGAGCTCCTTCCGGATGGCCGAGCACCTCACCCTTCTCTATCTATCTATCTATCTATCTATCTATCTATCTATCTATCTATCTATCTATCTATCTATCTATCTATCTATCTATAATAATGCTCTAAATGTTATTTATGTAGTTAACAAAAGCTACAAGATACTAAATAAATACCATAAAATCCTAATGTGTTCTCAGAGTGTAGGAGATTCGATCTCACCACACTGCACAGTATCATTCTCTATTTTGATTTATTGAATTAATTAAACAATGGCAAGGTTTTTGTTTCTCAGCATGCGCTACTGAAAAGAAAAACACCCCCACGGCTTAAGGGATGAACTGACCAAACATTGGTTTATTACATTTACAGCTCACCTTTATTCCCTTCCATGTGCATGAACTTTAGAGGAGTGACACTGTTACTGAATTCACTGTGTTGGATTTACAGAATTAATTTTAATACTGGCCCGAAATGTTTTTTTTAATTATTTTTAATTAATTAATTAATTAATTTTATATAGTTTGATAATGAGTCGGCATGGTGGCATAGCGGTTAGCACATCTACCTCACAGCAAACAGGTCTTGGGTTCGAATCCTGGGCTCAGCAGGGATTTTTACATTCATACATGGGGCAGAGGTGGCTTAGTGGTAAAGGCAATGGGTTACTGATCTAAAGGTCAGAGGTTCAATCCCTACTATCACCACTGTTGGACCTTTGAGCAAGGCCCTTAACCCTTTATTGTATTCCTTAACCCTCAGTTGTATAAAAATTATAATGGTAAGAGCATCTGCCAAATGATGTAAATGTAAATACTCACGCATAGGGGGAACAGGCAATTAGCCTACTGTGCATGTTTTTGGACTGTAGGAGGAAGCCGGAGTACCCAGAGGAAACCCACACAAGCATGGGGAGAACATGCAAACTCCACACAGAAATGCCCTTGCTGAGCCCAGGAATCAAACCCTGGCCTTCTTGCTGTGAGGCGGACGTGCCTCCACTCCTGGTGGACCCTAATAGAATAAAGTGATTCAGCAAATGAGTGAGTGAGTATATTCATGCACAAAATCTGAAATCTGAACTTTGTATAATTTTGGTATTATGTATGCAAGTGTGACATCAGACTGAGCAAACATGACAGCAAGCTTGTAATAGAAAAGCAGGCAAGGCAGAAGGGAAAGATTCTGACTCATCTGTCTGCTTTTGCACGTGTAGCTGAGCTGAGATGGATGGCGTCCTGAAAGAAGGCAGATAAACGTTTTTAAGGGACTTGTAATGCTCAAGTGCAGCGTTATGGCGCAATATCCAGTAATGGGTGCTGATCAATACCCTTTTCTCTGGTAATGGAAGCCCTTAGAGACTTTAGTAGCAGTTTGTGGGATGGATGGCATCAAAGGTGTTTTTAAACACCAAATCCCGCAACCATGTTGATACGGTTTTCTCTTGAGATCCGACTCAGAGTCACGTTTTCCATTTCTCCCTCTCTTCACTCCTAAACAAGGCAGCCTCTTTAACATGATCGGCTGCTCATCATTTATAAATTTGTTGCTCTCTGGATTAAAATATTTAACAGCGAGTGCAGGGTTTAAAGGCTCCTTAGCAAACAAGTCAACTCAGCATCTCATCCCATAAAGAGGTCCATCTGCTCCAATAAACTCCCCCGAAGTGCAGTTTTAATATTCATAGATGAACTGAGCACTTACAAACCTCAAATCCTGTATACCCTTCACAAAAAAAAAAGCTTCACTGTGAGTGTAATCAAGTCGAGTCATTTGAAGCTTGATGATGTCAGTATTAAAATGTGTCGCCACTCCCTGAGCTTTCCATCCGCCATCTGTACACCCATCTGGATCCACGGCATGTTGAATAGATCTCACTCCCACTATATCCAATGATTACACAAGGGTTAATGACTGAAACAGTCAATGCTTTAACCCCTAGCACAATCAGCAGAACAGATAGCATATGGCTGGATATTTTGATCGAATACTGTATACCAGGGTTCTCTTGGGAATTATTTCAGATCTGTGCATTCTTTTCTCTACATTACATCATCAGGAAAACTGAACCCTGATTGGTCAGAAAGCAGGCATTGATTACTTTTCTATTGCAGTAGCTCCAACAGTCACTCACTTCCCATTTGGCACCCATGATGCATCGGGACACATTGGTTTCTGTTGAATTGAATTTGGGCGGCATGGTGGCATAGTGATTAGCACCTCTGCCTCAAGAAGGTCCTGGGTTTGAGTCCTGGGATCGGTGAGGGCATTTCTATGTGGAGTTTGCATGTTTTGCCCATGCTTGTGTAGGTTTCCTCTGGGTACTCCAATTTTCTCCCACAGTCTGAAACACATTTAAAGACAAATTAGCTGTTAAAAATTGCCCCTACGTAGGTGTGAGTGTGAATGGTTGCCTGGGTGTGTGTTGGCCCTGCGATGAATTGGTGAGTTTTTTAGGGTCTACCCAGAGTTGGCTGAGATAGGCTCCACCCCCTGACCCTACTGGGATAAACGGTTCAGCAAATGAATGAATGAACTCACTAATTTCCTGAACTGCTTTATCCTACTCGGGTCACGGGAGTGTAGCGCCTATGTCAGCTAACACTGGGCAAAAGCAGGGTGCACCCTGAACAGCTCCCCTGACTATTTCAGGGCCAACACACACACAACTACTCACACTCACACTCACACCTATGGGCGATTTGGAACAGCCATTTAGCGTAATGTCTACGTCTTGGACTGTCAAAGGAAATCGGAGTACCCAGTGGCACAGTGGCACAGTGGTTAGCACATCCACCTCCCATCAAAAAGGTCCCATGTTCAATTCCCAGGCTTTTCCATGTGGAGTTTGCATGTTCTCCCCGTGTTTGCGTGGGTTTCCTCTGGGTACACTGGTTTCCTCCCACAGTTCAAAGACATGCACAGTAGGCTGACTGGCAGTTCCAAATCGCCCCTTGGTGAGTATGAGTGTGAATGGTCTGTGTGTTGCTCTGCAATGGTTTGACAAGCTGTACCTCACCTTCGCCCAGAGTCGGCTGAGGTGGTCACCAGCCTTCCTGCAACCCTAATTAGGATTAAGTGGCTTAGAAAATGAATGAATGAGGGAGAAAATGAAAGAACGTGTAATATTTAGCAATCTAGTGGTGAGGTTTCAGATTGCAACCAACTGAAATTTGATTCCCGACCCCTCCCCTTTCGAAGCTTGTATAGTTCTGGGCTACTGTAAAAACATAGAAGCAAGATGGTGGCCTCCATTAGAGGGGACCCGCCCCCCATGTAGATATAATCATCTTATTCTAAGGTTCAGAAATATTTACAACTATTTTTTAATGATTATAGATTAATAAAAACTTAATTATTGTTAATAGATCCTCCAAAATGTTATACACTGTACCTTTAAGGCCTTGAGTGATGAATTTCATGTACTGTGTAAACTTTTCATACCAGTTGGATTCTAAATTAGAGACCATATTAGTTTAGAATCACGTGTTTGATATTTACTGCCATGATGAGACGCAGCACTACGTCCTCCGAGTATTTCACTGCATATGTTGAGACATTAATTATATTAAAACAAATCTGAAATAGCATTCAGTAATATACTTCATACACACACACACACACACACACACACACACACACACACACACACACACACACACACACACCCACACACACACACAC
>JAQMYF010000008.1:19447050-19463705 GCA_030014195.1 Neosilurus mollespiculum
CACACACACACACACAAACACACACACACACACACACACACACACACACACACACACACACACAGACACACACACACCCACACACACACACACACACATACACACAGAGCACAACCTAGACTTTCTTTTCCTTCCTACTGTCCTTGTATTCATCACTATCCGGTTATGAAGAATGGCTGCAGCAGAGATCGTTCATCAGGGACCCTGGACACCATGTGAGGACAAAGCAGACATTCATCTCCCCCCCAAAACGACACACAGAAACAGGTCCATCACCCCTGAGGCATCTGCAGCGCTCTCATTCTCGACCAGCAGCGCTCCGTCATATTCCTCTGTGTCTAATTAAACTGCGTCGTCTTAACCACATCTGTGCAGCACTAAAGAGTATAAATAAATGAATAAATAAATAAATAAATTAAATGATAATAGTGTCTTTACATTTAGCTTAATTGTAGTTTAGGGAGGTTTTTGTTTGTGTCTGAGCATTTGTCTTTTAATTTGACATGGCAGTATTGGAAATAATTAATAAAATAAATGATATTATTGCAATAAAGCACATACAAAGCTCCTCAGGATGTACTGTCAATTACACCACAGTCCTGTTGAATTATGGATTCTAATTGGTCGGAATGTGGTTTTAGGAGATCAGACTCAACAGCAGTGCAGCCACAAATCACAAGTTTATTCATTCATCCATTCATTTTCTAAGCTGCTTAATGCTAATTCTGGTTGCTGAGAGGCTGGCGCCCATCTCAGAGGACTCTGGGTAGGATAAATAGAAGGAGTCTCCAGTGCCAGCTGAAAATTTATCTATAGGTGCACTCATAGAGCTACTCTCTTTGACCTTGAGCTCAAGGTCAAAGGTAATTGTCTCACTTAAAAGTGTGTACATGGTTTCCTGTTCATGTTCCACTGTAACGGGTTGTCTATCGTCACTTGTTTTGAAGTTATATGTGCTCCCGAATCCTGTGACCTTAATTTGTCCTTTCAAGGTCACTCAAGGGCATAGGGGACTAAGTCATTTGAAAGCATGTGTATGGTTTCCTATTTGTCCCATATTGTGTCTATGGGTCTGTATCACTTTCTCAGGTATAAACAATTTAAATTTTAACATTCCAAGAATGTGTGACCTTGCACTGACCTTGACCTTTGACCTTGACATTCCAAAATTAAGTCATCTCTAGGACTCAGGTAGGGTAGAGTCCCCACCAAGTTTGGTGAAAATCCCTGCATGGGTGTGGTGGTTAAATTACCTCCACCAAAACTTTGTCATAATTCAAGTCTGGAATTGATTATTTTCCTGTAACTGCATGATGCATGGGCTTTTATTCCTTACCGAAAGCACTTAAACCTTTTCTGGTGCACAACTTGCACTAAGTAGTCCATCTGATAGATTTCAGTGTTGAGGTGTGTGAGGTGAGTCACTGGCGCTGGAGCTTCCTGACAAGCTTCATTCCACTAGAAAGTAGACGGCATCATGCATCATATAGATGCTGCTGCCTGAATACCTTCCTCAGGATTTCCTCGCAACAGGAAGCTAAAAATAATGCGAAGTAGAAAATCAGTCCAGGAATGTTCTGGTAAATATGTCACTTTTTTGTACAGGAAATACATACTGAGAGAGTCCTTACTGATCTGCGCTGAGATAAATAACACCAAGGTTCTTCCTCCTACACTCTTCAACATCCTGCAGGAGGAAGAGGCGAGTCACTCAACATCACCGTGGGCTGCTCTGATCTACACCACCGTACTACTTTACATTCCTTCTGAGGACCTGGACTGAGAACGTCATCTCACTGAGATGCAGAAACATTAACCCACTCATGAGTGCAGCGTTGTTCATGAATCAGAAGAAGATAAATGTAAATAATGAGTAGGAAATGGAGGATGAGGTTGAGGATGGGACGGAAAAAAAACCAAGAATGTCCACCACTACATTTCTTTTTGAGGCTTTCTAAAAATATAAAGGACTTAAACAGGGTCTTGAGAAAGAAAAAGAGAGAGTGAGAGAGGAATGTCTGGGGATGGGATAGCTAGACATAATATCTATCTATAAGTGACATATTTTCACTTTAATTCCAAATATTTCATTTCCTTTTCGTTAATCATTAATTTTCTAAGCCGCTAAATTCTAATTAGGGTTGGGCGGAGGCTGGCGCCCATCTCAGCTGACTCTTGGCAAAGGCAGGGTATACCCTGTAAGCTCACCAGGCCATCGCAGGGCCAACACACAACCATTTACACTCACAATTTGGAACAGCCAATTAGCCTACTGTGCGTGTTTTTGGACCGTGGGAGGAAACCGGAGTACCTGGAGGAAACCCATGCAACCCCAGGGAGGACAAAGTACTTTATCATTCAATAGGTTCGCGAGGAGGTCAGAGCCCATCCCAGCTGATTCTTTGCAAAGGCAGGGTACACCCTCAACAGATCGTCAGTCCATTACAGAGCCAACATACACACAAACATTCACTCAACTCGGGTCAACTTGGAACAACCAGTTACTTATTGGACTGTTGGAGGAAACCGGAGTGCACAGAGATAACCCATGTATGCACAAGGAGAACATGCAAAGTCCACACAGAAACCCCCTCGCTGAGAACCGTGGACCTTCTTGCTGTGAGGCAGACATGCTAATCACTATGACAGTAATCAAAGCAATTGTTCTGCAAATTTTGCCAATCAGTGTATTGGATAGCAAGTTTCACCAATCACAACATTCTTTCACTCAAATATTGAGCCATATGTCACCATTCCTTACTTCCTTGTTTATGATTTCGAAGATGCAGACAAAATATGGTATTTCAAGGCAAAGGTCTCAAGAAATCCTAGAGGGATTGTTCACTTATTCCTCACACAGGAGCACAAGTGAGATACAAACATTTTCCCCCCTGAAATTTCCACCATAAGCACTCATACAAATGATTTAAGCACAAATAAGTTCATGTCCAGCTTGATAACCGCTGCCTGATGTCTTTACCTAATCACACGCCCCGAAGACACATGGTGGTTAAATATATACTTCTCTGACAACGTGTCATTATCCACCCATGACTCTGTAAGTGTGGCGCTTGTGACACATAAATCTACAGAAAGACGACAATTTTCCCAGCGACATCAACGATCAAATCACACTGCCGTGACAGATGCTCTCCATAACATAATGTGTCTCTAGCATCCTGTTTAAGACACGCCTTTACCAAAATATCTTAATTTCCTGACACTCTGTAGATGTTCTGATCAGCGAGACACCCCAATTGCCCTTGGAATCTGTCATTAAGGACGCAGGGAGGACGTCAATTTAAACACACGCTCTCTCTGACCTTCAGCCATGTTGTATTGACAAACCCATGCACAAATGTCCATCTAGGTCCTTCTAGATCTAGATCATAAGGTCCCTTTAATGAAGCTAAATTCTTCACCAACCATCCTTCTTCTTTATGTTTAGCCATAACAAGGCAGGGTACAGGTAATTTCTGAGATTTGGCATTTTTATTTAGTGTAGGGTGTGGTACAAGTAACAAACCATTTAGCTTTGGGGGTGATCCATGCATGGGATAATGTTGAAAAGAATACCAAAATCACAAAAGAAAATGCCCATTTTATAATACCGTATGTGACAAAGTATTCATCAGATGCCCACGAGGGGGAGACATTTCATGTAACTATGCTGCGGTATAATAATCTATTTGTGCCTGATGGAGGTACCCTGCACCCTATGAGTACTCCTGCGGTATATGTTTCAATGTTTCTTTGCACTATCATTTTTACTCTATTGTATTAAAACCTCTTGCATTAGAATTCAGGATCTATAATATGTTCATATTCTATAATATGTTTTGTTTTATTTATGTAATTAATTAATTAATTAATTACTTAATTAGGGCAACATGGTGGTGCTGTGGTTAGCACATCTGCCTCACAGCAAGAAGGCCCTGGGTTTGATAACCAGGCTTAGGGCGTTTTTGTGTGGAATTAGCATGTTCTCCCTGTGCTCGTGTGGGTTTCCTCCGTGTACTCCGGTTTCCTCCCACAGTTCAAAAACATGCACAGTAGGCTAATTGGCTGTTTCAAATCACCCCTGTTTGAGTGTTAATGGTAGTATGTGTGTTGGCCCTGCAATAGACTGTCGAGCTGTTCAGGGTGTAGCCTGCCCTCGGCCAGAATCGGCTGAGATGGGTGCCAGACTCCCCGTGACCCGAATTAGGATTAAATGGCTTCAAAAATTAATGAATGAATTATTATTTAATTAATTTTTTATTTGTTGGTTGGTAATTACCTCCACCAAAGAGGTTAAATTTCAAATTTGCTTTGTGCTACTGTTTGTTTTAGCTCAATTACTCAAAAAGTTATGTGCAAATTTTTCCCAGAGGTGGGGCTTTGGACAAGGAAGACCCTATTAAATTTTAAAGATGATCCAAATCAGATTCCAAATCTAGGAATTTTTAAAGGATTCTTTAACTATGTGAGATAGTACGACTGTATTTTTTATAAGATTTTTGACATTTTGGGTAATTTGGTAATTATTATTATTCATTCATTCATTCATTCATTCATTTTCTAAGCCGCTTATTCCTAATAAGGGTCATGGGGAGGCTGGCACAAAACAGCCACCTCTGGGTGAGGGTGGAGTACACCCTGAACAGCTCACCAGGCCATCACAGGGCCAACACACACACACACACACACACACCTAGGGGCGATTTGGAACAGCCAATTAGCCTAATGTGCATGTTTTTTGGACTGTGGTAGAAAACTGGAGTACCCAGAGGAAACCCACGCAAGAATAACATACAAACTCCACACAGGATAACATACAAACTCCACACAGAAGCTCCACACCCCAAGCCAGGAATCGAACCCAGGGCTTTTTGCTGTGTGGCGGACGTGCTAACCACTGTGCTACCGTGCCGCCCTCTCATTATTATTATTATTATTATTATTATTATTATTATTATTATTAATTATGTTTTTTTTTCAGAGGTGCCTGGAAGATATCTACACATACTGCCAGGCACCATAAATCTTGTGCTAGCCCTTTTGCTTTCCCGTTAATCCCTAGACCACCCCATCATTTCCCTACACTAATAACCCCCTGAAGTACAGGGTAATAATAAAGGCAAGGAGAAGTATTAGATGCCTCTCTGATCTCCCATAAGACAAAAGCTGCAGAAATAAGTTCAGAAAAGAAAAAACAAGTAACCAAGCATACTTTTGTTCAGCACATTTATTGGCTTTGCCCTTTAGGACTGCAACAATAATGAGTGGCCTCTGCGGTTCGGCGAGTGAGTTAGTATTTTTGAGTTGCTTCCTTTAATTAAACCATGTGCCACTGTGTTTTATGTGCCCCTGTGCCTTCAAGGTGAATGATTGTAGACAAGAAAAATATAATCTCTCTATACTGTACAGCATATATGTTGTTATTTAGAATGGAGTTATTTTAAAAAATACATGGGGATGTGATGATGTGCCGTTACTGACACCACATTCACTCTCTCTCATTTGTCATGCCGCTTAATCCTATGAGGAGGCTGGAGCCTATCTCAGCCGACACTGGTCGAAGGTGGAGTTCACCCTGAACAGCTCTCCAGACCACAACTATTCACAGCCAATTAGCATAATGTACATGTCTTTTGACTGTGGGAGGAAACCCACACAAGCACGGGGGGAACATGCAAACCACACAGAAACCCCTGAGCCAGGTACGGAACTCAAACCCTGGACCTTCTTGCTGTGAGCCAGATGTGAACTATTACACCACCGCACATTAAAGATAATTATTAAACAATTTATTTTATACCACGATGACTCTGATGCTGTATTCATTTAATGATTTAAAGATATACAACAGTGAAGCAACAGAGTTTCTGTTCTCTTTCACTGCTTCACGATGAGAAACAGCTTCATAAGCCTTTCTTATTTATTTATTTTTGCTCGAGGTTAATAAGACAATAAAATGCAACACAATCATATTCTGACCAATCAGAGCTCAGAATTCACATTAACCATGGTATAAATAGCTTAATCTATTCTAACACTTCTCGAATATTAATGAAGGTGTTGTTTTTCACCTTCAGTGTTAAATGTAGCAAAAAAAGTGTCTTGTTTCTGCAGACGAACAGAGTGTGGTAAACGCTGGTGTGTTTATTACCATGGGTCACGTGTATATCTGTCATTTAGTGGGGTATATTAAGCAGCATGTGAACAGTCTCACAGTTTCAAGTTCTCAAAGTTGATGGGTTGGAAACCAGAAAAATGGGCGAGTGTAAGAATCTGAGAGACTCTGACAGACAACCGCAGGTCTTGTAGGATGTCCTGGTATAAAGTTGTTAGTACCTACATAAGGTGGTGCTACAAAGGAAAAACAGTGAACCAGGAACAGATTCATGAGCACTGAGGGGTCAGTGTTGCACATGCAGGGGAAGTGAAGGCTAGTCCACGTGGTCTGATCTCAAAGAAGAGCACAAATTGAGAAGAGCACAAATTGTAGAGTGAGGCAGAGTGAGGTAGAGTGCAACTGTCAGAAGTGATAGAGCAATTCACTAAAACAGAGCCCAGGAGGATTTCCTGAAGGACTTTTTTGTACACACATTTGTGACAAGCCCTCCCTGTGTCCTTTGCACCGCCACACACCTGGCCTGGAGATTACATTCCTGCAATATAATTACTTTTTTGTTTCTCCACGCAGCTGTTAATAACTGTACCGTCCAATTTATGAATCATGAAGGCCAGAATTTGTCATTTTTCTATGACATTGTTTTCTCTCTCTCTCTCTCTCTCTCTCTCTCTCTCTCTCTCTCTCTCTCTCTTTCTCTCTTTCTCTCTGCCTCTCTGTCTGTCTGTCTGTCTGTCTAGGGAAACTAATTTCTAAGCACACACACACGCACACACACACACACTTTATGTTCTTATGTTCTTGTTTTTCGTAGCGAAGGAGGAGTGGTGAGCTGGCACGCAGGATCAAGCTGTCACTGATAAAAGAGGAATGTGCTGTGAGAGGCAGAAAAGCCAAGAAAATTGGAGGCGACGTCGCGCTGTCGGGGCGGAGCACAGACCGTCACAGGCGGAAAATAAACAGAGTCATTGGAAATTGGGACTTCTTCCAAGCAAGAGCATGTAGGAGGACAATAATCCGGCTTCCATGGTTCAGGGGCGTTCAGCATTTCGAGCTGCTTTGTTTCATTAAATCATGTGGCATTGCATTTTTATTGTTTTTTATTGTTCCTTCAAGGCGAATATTTCCTTTCGGCAAATTACATACGAGACACATTGCATCGGTCATGTGAGTGTTATTATTTTAACTACAACTCCATTCGGATGCATTCTAATCGGTCTGTAGACGCTTTTAATTCACAAGGATCCATCCAAAGGCAAGAACAATGTAGATGCATATTTAACATTTAGGGAAGGAGTCTCCTAAAGGATGTGTCCTAACGACTCCCTGGCACATTACAGTAAGCCAAGAAAGATTGTGTTGTTTGCAGTAACACAAGGGCTGCAACAAGTGGAACATGGACTTCGAAAATATCGGAGGAAAAGAAAAAGGCGGTATCTTTGTTCGTGGCTCCAAAATGTACAGACACTCACTCATTTGCAGAACCGCTTAATCCTTTTGCAGGGAGGCAGGAGCCTAGCTTAGCTGACACTGTGTGAAGGCAGGACACAACCTAAACAGCTCTTCAGACCATCACAGGACTAACACACACAAAACCATTCACACTCACATCTAAAGGAAATTTGGGACAATCATTTAGCCTAATGTGCATGTCTTTGAACTGTGGGAGAAAACCGGAGTATCTGGAGGAAATCCACACAAACATGGGGAGAACATTTCAAACTCCACACAGATAGACCGTTGATTCCTAGGTATGATATATCTTCATTCATCCATTCATTTTCTGAACCGCTTAATCCTAATTAGGGTCACGGGGAGGCTGGCGCCCATCTCAGCCGACTCTGGGCGAGGGCTATGATATATCATTTTTAACTATATATTTTTCCCCTTTAAAGTACCATTATGATCGAAGAATATAAAGCGGTTCAGAAACACACTCTGGCTGGATAGATAGATAGATAGATAGATAGATGGATGGCTGGATAGACGCCCTTTCATTCTTCTTCATGAAGTTTAAATAAGCTATTCATATACAAACTCGCATTCGCACATTTCCGCTCAAAGGCTCACGTGGCGTTTAGCACTGCAAAAGTCTGCCAGTTGCAAAATCACTGCAAAAGATGCCAGTTCATGGCTAGGCTACTTAGCGCAATTAGCAAATAAATGCATAAATGCACTCGATCATAGGCTTAAACGAGTTGCAATTACCTTGAAGTGTCTGAGAAGCTTTTATAAGTATATTGTTAAATCAGCGAAGTAACTGCAGGGTCTTAGTTGTATATTGTATTTGTCTTTGTGTTTCACCTTTTCAATGTGCTAGTAGTGTTTATAAAGCACTCAGGGCAGAGTAACATAATTTAAACAAAGATGCTTTTGTGAATGTACAGAAATGTACAAGAGAGACGGATTCATTACAATAAAAAAATAAAACAACAATAAAAAACATTTGTATCTTATTTCTTTCTTTATTTAATTATTTACTTATTTATTTTTTCCTGTTTGTTCTCCCCTAATGTTCTGAGTTGTTTCCGAAATCATTTTGAGATGACAAACCCTTCAAGTGTTGCCTCCCTAACACATATGACCACCACTAACCAATAAGACGTGTAAGCATGCACATGACCCCTCTGTTACATGCGATGATGCCACCCACCTCTTTATGAACTGCTGCGCATGTACTGTACATTCAAAGGCAGCCTAACACACTCAGAGGGAAAGCGCTATCGGGCCCCTTTTGTATGAATGAGCTCACAGAAGCCCATGCATTGGCTGGTGATCGCTGCAAGTAACAGGGGAGCATATGCAATCCCTCCCTGCCTTGAGAGCTTGGCCAATTAGCTTCCATGGACTCCTGGTTGTGGGTTTGAACTTGCAATCTCCAGGTTGATAATCATGCACCCTGTTGATGTACCACTCAGGAGCCCATTTTATCTTATTTAAACAAAGTGCATATAATGGTGAAGCAATGGCTCTGAGCAGCTTATGGGATCTTTTATGATGTCTGATTAAAAATATATAAATATATAATATTCAGTTTTTATTAATTAACATTAATTTGTAAAATTATGTTCAAATGCAAAACTGACTGGGTGTCCTGAAAGTACAAATGGCATTATTTATCTCATCTTCATCTTTATCTTCTTCTGCTTAATCTGGGGCCAGTAGGGATGATATTATCACCATACCTAGGTGCTCCTATAAATTCTATAATTTGATTCTATAAATATCGTCATACTCATCTTCTTCTTCCGCTTGATCTGGGGTCGGGGCACAGGGGCAGCAGCCTAAGCAGGGAGGTTGAGATGTCCCTCTCCCCAGCCACTTCCTCCAGCTCTGGTAGAAACATAAATGGTAGAAACATAAATAAACTGGTAAATTGAGAGCTTTGACTTCCATCTCAGCTCTCTCTTCACCACGATGGACCGATACAAGCTCCGCTTTACAGCAGAGGCTGCACCGATCCATCTGTCTATCTCCCGCTCCATCCTTCCCTCACTTGTGAACAAGACCCCGAGATACTTGAACTCGCCCACTTGGGGCAGGACCTCATTCCAGACCCTGAGGGTGCATTTTACCCTTTTCCAGCTGAGAACCATGGCCTCGGACTTGGAGGTGCTGATTCTTATGCAATCGCTCCAGCGAGAGCTGAAGGTCCTGGCCTGATGAGGCCAAAAGGACAACATCATTCGCAAGAAGTAGAGACTAGATCCTATGGCCACCAAACCAGAAAACCTCAGTGCCTTGGCTGCACCTAGAAATTCTATCCATAAATATTATGAACAGAACCGGTGACAAAGGACAGCCTTGGCAGAAATGAATCCGACATATTGTTACCAATGCAGATCAAGCTCTGGTTCCAGCAAAACAGAGACCTAATGGCCTGTATCAATGGTTCCGGTATACCATATTCCCAGAGCACACCCCACAAGTTAGCACAGGGGACATGGTGGAAAACCTTCTCCAAGTCCACAAAGCACATATGGACTGGTTAGGCAAACTCCCATGCCCCCTCCAGGATCCTGTAGAGTGTGTAGAGCTGGTCAAGAGTGCTGCGGCCAGGATGAAAACCACTTGTTCCTCCTAGTGAATCCGAGGTTCAACCATCAGTTAGATCCTCCTCTCCAGTACTCCTGAATAGACTTCCTGGATAGGCTGAGGAGTGTGATTCCATGATAGTTGGAACACACCCTCCAATCCCCTTTTTTAAAAAGGGGAACTACCACCCCGGTTTGCCAACCCAGAGGTACAGCACCTGATAATCATGCGATGTTGCATAGACGTGCCAACCAAGACTGTCCTACAATATCCAGAGCCCTGAGGTATTCAGGGCAGATCTCATCCACCCCCGGAGCCTGCCCACCGAGGAGCTTTTTAACTACCTCGGCGACCTCAATCCCAGTAATCGGCAGACCCTCTTCCGACCCCCCCAGAAGGTGTGTTGGTGGGATTGAGGAGGTCCTCGAAGTATTCCTTCCACCTCCCGACAACATCCCCAGTTGAGGTGAGCAGCTCCTCAATTCCTCTTTAAACAGTGTTTGTCCTAATGATCTGTTTAGGACCTGTTACTCATATTCCTTCTTTAAGGGTGTATAATTTACTATTTGTAACACACTGAAACTGGAGACTCCTTCCATAAATGGCTCTTAAATCTGTTTACAGGCAACGTTAGTTAACAAGTACCTGTATAAATGCCTACTATGGAATTGTTAATGCACAAATTCGAATGAGTGCATTTATATAAACTTGTGATTTGCAGCTGCATGCCTGCCCAAGTTCTACAAAATAAATCAACACATTTTTTGGACCAATCAGAATCCAGTTTTTAACAGCGCTGTAGTCTCTCAATGTTCAGGAAATGCGACATTTCATTTTTCACCCATGAATAAGGACTAAACATCATATCACCTGCACATCAGAGAACTAAAACGCTCTTGATTTATATTGTCGCTTGCTGACAGGATCCCTGCTGCATCAAAAAGCCATACGACATATCAGAGTGCCAGGAGGGAGCGCTGCCCATAATGCCAGCTTGGGGGAACGTTTAGAAATGCACAGCGGAAGGTCTGTTAGAGAAGCATGAGAGATGAAAGGGATTTTTTTTGAACAAGGAAAAAAGAAAGCTGTCCATCTTCAGTTGAATAAGTAAAAAACTTCTGGTGAATCATACCAGTTAAAATGTATAATTTCTTTGGAAAGCTCATGGCATGGCATCGTCTGGCCTTTTGCTATTAATCTGAGATCGCTTTATTGTTTTTGATTTTCAGAGAGCACTGAAAGTCATCGGTCATTCTTCAGTGCACAGATTCATAATCACCGGCCTTAGCTAAACATTGCATGCTCTAAAGATCCATTAATGACCTGCTTTGCCAACAAAACAGTAATACACTGCTAGTATGAGCAAGAATAGGCAGCTAATCCAAGTCTAGGCTAGCACCGAACCACATTTAGTTCCTTGGTTTCATCCTTAGAATAATATTTTGAAGGTTTTTCGTTCATCTTTATACTTAAAAACTGACTGGTTGTCATTCATTAGTTTAAAAAAAGAGTGGCTGTGTCAGTGATTAAAAAGAAATGAATAGCTTCAAATGAAACTTTGATTGTCTGGTCAAGTATATAAAACTATAAAGGAATAAAATCACTGTGAAGTTCAGTTTGTTACAAGGGCACTCAGAGAGTGCAAACCTCCACCAAACTATAAAAATTAAGTACACATTACCCCCCTATTGTGCCTGCTGTACTACTATTCTTTCTACAAAACAGGATTCTCCATGTTAAATTCAAATTGCTGGCAAATCCACAGTCTGAATCGGATCCGAATGAAATTTGGTCTGACATCAAAGCTATGATGTCTTAAGAATTTCATATAAATCGGATATGTTGACTCAGATATAATTTGTTTGTTTTTTCAACAATTATAAAAGATAAGGATTTTTTTTTTTTTTTTTTTTTTTTTACAATTTTTATACTTTTTTGTGACATCATCATGGCATGAACTCATACCAAAACTGAAAAGGACCATCCTTGGATGATCAGCTACTCATTATAAAAACTTTAGATTAATCTGTTGGAAACTGCAGACAGGAAGTTGTTAACAGACAAACTAATAAATAAACCTACGCATATTAAAACACAACCTTCTTAGTGAAGCTAACAAAGTTCTCAGTTGACTTTTTCGGTAAATGGGTTACTTGCTGATTTTCCTGTTGGATGGAGGCTTCATTGACAATGCCTCAATCTAAAAATATTGATGTAACGGCACTTTAGTACTTTCGTCTGTTCAACTCTTTTGCTTCCTCATTGATACACTCTGCACAAACAGCTTCGATGGCTTCACTGTTTATGCTTAACATTATCGGCTTCATTAGCTTTTAAAATTGAGCTAATCCAAGCTAAGTTCCCTAACTTAGTGTGCTGTAGAGCTGCATTGCATTGTGAGTATTTGTAACACAGCTTTAACAATAGACATCTAGTTAATCGGACTGTTATCAGTTTTGTTTGAGATTGTTGACATGTTTGAGATTGTTGACACTAGACGTGTGATAGAAAAGCGACTGACACAAATTTAGTTTGAAACTACTCTGCATCAGAGCCTCGTTTTGCGACATTTGCGACATTTGCGATGAGTTCACAAACCAGGCGACCAAAATGCTATGCCACGAATGTCGCACGACAAATTTTAGAATGAAAAGCTACAGCTGCGAATTAGTATTCACGTCAGTCACTTTTCTATCTCTAGTGTGATCACCCCCTAACCACCATTAGCTACACCATGTCACCATCTTTTATGAGACTGATCTGTATGAAAGTTGGTAAACCATCATGTTTTCCATCCTGAAACACCATGATGATGCAAAAAACTAAAGAAAGGCCATTCACATATTTCGCCTCCTGTTGTTTACTTTCAACTATCCCAAAAGCCATTTCCCCTTACTATAAGCTCTTTTAGTTGCCTCTTAGCTTAAAAGCACTTCTGCAACCTTACTGCAGAGTTAGCAAAGACTTTCTAACATCTACTGATGTTTTATTTATCTCACTCGGAGAAGATCCAATTGTCCAGAGATTTCCTGAGAGACACATCGACAAAGACTTGTCAGAAATCTCTTTTTCTATAATGCCATCAGAAGTCTCGTAATAAAACTTTGACAGTATGGTTTCTTTCAGAATCCCAGTTGAAATGAGATATTCGGTGTGTGCTATAAGGGTCGGATTCTTTATTTGAGAGGAAGCCAGCAGGAGGTCAACAACACGGAAACTCACAAAAAAACCTAACAAGTTGTGATTCAGTCAGTATTCTAAAATAATTCAATAAAGATATTTCATAATGTTTATAATATATATCATATACATGGTGGTGTGGTGTAGTAGTTAGCATGTCCTGGCTTGAGTGTTTCTGTGTGAAGTTTGCATCTTCTCCCCATGTTAGCGTGAGTTTCCTCCGGGTACTCCAGTTTCCTCCTGCAGTTAAAGACATGCAAATTAGGCTAACTGGTTGTTCCAAATTGCCCATAGGTGTGTGTGTGTGTGTGTGTGTGTGTGTGTGTGTGTGTGTGTGTGTGTGTGAGTGTGAATGGTTGTGTGTGTGTGTTGGCCCTGTAATGGTCTTCGCTCAGAGTTTGTTGAGATAGGCCCCAGCCTCCCTGTGACCCTGAGAGGATCCCCCTCTCCTAATTTTTTTGAGTCGTTTCCAATTCCCACCTGTCAAGTGTTGCCTCCCTATCACATACGACCACCACCAACCAGTGGGGGGCGTAAGCATAAACATACCCCACCGTGACATGCTATGCTGCCACCCACCTCTTTATGAACTGCTGCACATGCGTACTTGGAGGCCTAACACACTCACTGCAAAAGTGCTTGCCGCCCCTTTTGTACGAATGAGCTCACAGACGCCAATGGATTGGCTGGTGATTGCTGTAAGTGACAGGGTAGCGTATGTAATACCTCTCTCATGTGAGAGCTCAACCAATTAGATTCCATGGACTCCCAGTTGCTGATGGCTGCATCAACCTGCAAATTAGGATTTTTTCAGTGGATTGACTGGTGATTGCTCTGAGTGACAGGGTAGCATATGTAATACCTCTCTCACGTGAGAGCTCAGCCAATTAGATTCCATGGACTCCCAGTTGCTGATGGCTGCATCAACCTGGATTCCAACTTGCGATCTCAAGGTTGATAGTCACTCTGAAAGCCGACCCTAATAGGATTAAGCGGTTCAGCAAATGAGTGAGTGAGTAAGTGTTTATACATATGAAACAATATTGTTTGGTAAGTCCCAAACAACAAACACTTTTTCGCATGGTTTCAACCATTAGATGGCCTTTTGAGCAATGTTTTGAGCAGCAGGGCAGTGGTGGCTCAGTGGTAAAGGCACTGGGTTACTGATCCAAATGTTGGAGGTTTAAGCCCCAGTACCACCACTATTGGTCCCTTGAACAAGGCCCTAAACCCTCATTGTATAAAACTCTGCATAACGGTGTCTGCCAAATGCTGTAAATGTACATTTCTGACCGATGACATGCTGATTTTATATATTTATTTATTTAGAAAATTGGTAAGAAGTTTGATATTAAGTCACTGACATGACAGTTATATTATTCAGATTATAGTGAAATAAAAAACACCATTTCTTTAAAAAACTGGAGGGTGCTATTGTAGGAAACACTTAATAACAAAGAGGTGAGGGAGGTGCAGTTGATTAGTTTTATTAATGGATAACATTGAGTATATCGATGTTAATCTTTCACTCACTCTCTATCTCGAAATTAACAACACACAAAAAAAGAAAAATTAATGGTTAACTGTCTGCATACATGAGGAAAAAGAGGTGCTCATCTGATGAAACTTGAATATTTTTGCCACTGGCATAAATCTTTTCATTTGGCAGAACTCCAGCAGTGCTCAGTGAAGTGTGGTGGTGGTAGCATCCTGAGATATTAAACCTATTTTCAAAAGCCAGTGTATTCGCTTTAGACTCTTTATCATAATAATGACCCAGTAGGATTGAAAGTGTAGGTGGTGGGAGCATGTCAGCATCGGTTCTCTTCTCTTTTCTTCTACTCTTATGAAATGTAGCTGATTCCCATGATTGGCTCTCACAGTAGCATAAACATTGTTACCCATAATCCTCTGAGGGCCCTATTTCTTGTTGTAGGTTTTTTTAAAATTCACCCTCACAGTAGCACCATGAGATATTCCAGTTCACATAAACAGTGTTTTTTTTTCTTTGAGCGCTAAAAGCCTACAAGCCATTTGCATATATTACCTAAGCTGAAAACACGAGTAACGCACAAAACGCTCCGGCATTTTACAACTTTGACTTTCGCACGCCTTCCTGCTTCCTTGTGTGCAAGTCTCCAAAGATTTGCCTGCGTTCCTCATCAAACAACAGCGTTTAAAGAAATACGAAGCCGACTCTGGACGATCTTTATTTCGGGGGAGTTGGTGAAATTGTTGTTGGTGTATCAGGGCTGAAGACATGCATATTCATTAAGACATGAATACATGAATATATAACAAGCCTTCTTTTTGATTGAAATTTGGTTTATTGTAATAGGAAATAGAACGCTCTGTTGTTTGAAATGGAAAGATTAATTTGTGTCTAATCTTTGGATGAGTAACGAACATGTGCTACATCAGGTGAAGGTTATTTTCCAAATTTATTTCCAAATGACATTTTTGGTTTAAATAATAATTATAATAAAAAAAATAAAATAAAACCCCCTGTCAAAGTATCAAGCTAAGCTCTGTGCTGACCTCGGCTTCAGAAATGATATTATTAAAATCTGCAAAACAGCAAACTATCCCCAGTATTATCTCATTAAAGCCTGGAATGTTCTCATTCTCACCTAATGAGCTACTGAATACTAAAGGAGCCTCGACCTTCCCCTCACTCTTTCATTAAGATTATTTGAAATAGATTTAAACGTCTTTATGAACCTGCCCTGATCATACCTACGTATATGGGAATGCCATTCCTGTTAGACGATTGTGGTCATCAAATACACATAGTAATATCTTACATATTAATTTCAGTCTGTTCTCTGATCTGTTCATTTGCACCGTCTCAGACATGATGACTCTCAAGTCCTGTGTATCCTCCGATTGCAGCTCCATTCTTCATCTTACTTTAATTCAAAATGTCTCTTTTCATTACAGAAAATAATCCTTTCATTATTACATATATTTTAATCAATAAGACATACAAATGTTTCTTAACACACTCATCACTCATTTGCTTTGAAATGTGCATATCTTTGGGCTGTGGGAGGGAATCAAAGTACCTGGAGGAAGCCCATGCAAACACGGGGAGAACATGCAAACTCCACACAGAAATGCCCTCAGTGAGCCCGGGACTCGAACCAAGGACCTTCTTACTTCTTACCTTCTTAATGTGTTTAACAGAAACATGGATAAAACCCAATGAGTATGTAGCTTTAAATGAAGCAAGTCCTCCCGGATACAGGTATATACACCAACCTCGTCTAACTGGCAGAGGAGGAGGCATCGCCGTAATGTATACTGATAATCTAGGCGTTATACA
>JAQMYF010000008.1:19463805-19475824 GCA_030014195.1 Neosilurus mollespiculum
CACAGTGTCGTCCGCAAACTTGATGATGCTGGTGGAGCTGGAAGTGGCCACACAGTCGTAGGTGTATAACGAATACACAAATGTTCTCCCCATGTTTGTGTGGGTTTCCTCCAGGTACTCCTGTTTCCTCCTACAGTCCAAAGACATGCACATTAGGCTAAGTGGTTGTTCCAAATTGCCCCTAGGTGTGAGTGGCAATGGTCTGGTGCGCTGGTTACGATGTACCACGTCTTCACCCAGTGTTGGCTGAGATAGGTTCCAGCCTCCCCACAACCCTAGTAGGACCAAGCAGTTTGACAAATGAGTGATTATGAATGAACACATTATTTTCATTAATTATTCTAAGAAATACATTCCTACATTGTACTATTTACTTTTTTACTATTTATTATTACTGTATATATTTATTTTTTAATTTATTTTTTGTTCATGAAGGCCTTAATTTGAATTTATATTTATATTAACATATATTTAACACCACATTCACTAATCACATCACACACCAGTATATTTTTTGTACTTTACAGCCTTTGAAGGGCTAAAATATTTAATCTCACTTAAAACTGTAATGAAAGAAGAACAAAAAACAGACCAGAAATAAACTTGAGTTTGAAGATGAGAGAAGAGAAAACACACTGCTTGAAGGCTTCCTATAAAATCCACTGATTGATATAAACTTCTTCTTATCACTTCTGTCAAGCACTCGAACAGATGAAAAGAGGAAAAAAACAGCGTCTGCTGAATGCTTTAATTAAAAAATACAGATACGGCAGGTGAGTTTATATGGAAGAGGGTGAGTTAACGTGTAATGAATGTGTTCAGGGTTTACGGTTTACTGGAAGAGTTAAGAAGCTGGTTTCAGTGTGAGTCTGTGGTGTGGTGTGATAAACGTTGTTGATGACGATGTGGAAGTCAATTTTATATACAAATTTAGGTGCTGCCTAAAACTGGACCTTCCCCTTACAGATTTGTGGCAGTGTTTCTTTTCAGTATTTAATTAATTAAAGCCAAATCCAAAAATAAAATCTTTTTACAATCCTGAAAGCCGCCATGCATCAACTTCCTGCCAAAGACAAAACTCGAAGAAGTGTATAAAGCTCTGCAAGTGGGACGTTCCAGGGTTGTAGGATCACAGAGTGTGTAGGTCAATAAGACAAGATAGAAAATCTTTGTCTTGCCAGAAGACATCAAGGGAAGAAAATCTGAGGAGGGCTGCGGAAAATCTTTCGACTACCCGCAGACCCAAGAGCAACATGGGACACAGCTCGAAACCGAGGCCATGTTGCCCAAGGCATGTGCTATGGCACGTGTAAAAGGAGGTCAATCAGAAGGTGATGCAGTAACCACTCTCTGTAACATCATCAACGTGACAGAGAGACAGAGTAACAAAGAGGAAAAGAGACAGAGGGGCACAGAGTTCCCAGCCCCTGTAAGAGCAGCATTTAATGGTCTATCTCATTACATGGGGCATCCTACAACAACCAATCAGTATCACAAAGCATAACTGCCAGTCAGCATCACAATCATAACAGACAATTAGCATCATGGTGCATAACAGCCAATCAGCATCAGGACCATAACAACCAATCAGCATCATGATCATAACAGACAATAAGCATCATGTAGCATAACAGCCAATCAGCATTGCGATTCAAAACAGCCAATCAGCATTGTGGAACCTAGCAGCCAATTAGCACCATGATGAATAACAGCCAATTAGCATCACAATATTTAAAGGCAATCAGAATCTCAATGCATACAGACAACAGACAGACATCTGTAGAAATTATTCAAAATCGAGTCAATGGTATTTTAAGTATGAAGCTCTGCCATGACTCCAGGATACAAATATATTGCTTTGGACTCTCAAATCTGATTGGTTGTTACCCTGGGTATAAATTGGGGCTACTATGTCCACAATCAACACAACTTGAGCGTGGGGGGTCAGGGGCTCGATTCGTGATGTTCTTGATGGAACGTGGTGAAATCATGATGACCATGATGGTTATTATGATTTATTTACGAATTCTGATAGAACATGGGAATTGTAGTAGACCTTAACAGAACGTAACAGACCTTGATGCGCCATCATAGGGGATCTTGATAAACTTGGAAACACGATTCCTTTAAGTTTCATCTCTTGGATGTATAATCATCCCCAGTGTGGTGGTGTTTGCTGGGGATGTTTTGCTGGATTTTGTATTTTAATTTAATTATACATTAAAACCGTTTCAGTACAGAGCGCTGTCGTGACGGAACATTTAAAAGTCAAGAACCTCACGTCGCAAAGCCGCAGAACCAGGACTCAAAAACACTAAAGGACATTTTAAAGGAAATGTATTAGGATTCATCCACACAGATCTAAAACAGTCTGCCATCATTTCTACGCTCTTTATGCAATGTGTGTATACAGTGATTTAAAGAAAAAGGTCTGCTGGAATTTACCTAATTTAAAACAGTCCAATTTAATTAACACCTACACCATTTTTATGGCTTTGAAGGTCATGAAATGTAATAGAAAGTTGTTTTCTGTATTTATTGTAAGGTAAAAATAAGTTCATTTACAGTACAGCCAGATAAGAGCATTAAGAACGCATTCATCACTAGTTATGAGTTGTATGACGGTGTAATGTGGGCCGTTTAATAGGAGGACACTGGAGAAATGGACCACGTCTTTATGCTAATGTTGCCACGGGGGGCACGGCTTGAAGCAATCCAAGCGCAGGCTGAGAAATCAAATTTTATCAGTGTTGATGTTGCTCAAAAGCTCGAACTAGCCGTCATACATGCAAAAGAGTTTTATTAATGTTCCGGCATCAAATCAGCAAATAGCCATTTGGTCTGTGGCAGAATTAATTATTATTTTTCCTCCGTGCCAAAAAGTCAAATGAGCTTTGTGTGTTGAAAAAGCCTATAATTGGCCCGCCGTTCCTCTGAAAGTGAATGAGAAATGAAAGCAGACCCTGGATGACTTCTTCAGTTTGGTCATACCCTGTTCTGTCACACACACACACACACACACACACAGCAGCCCTGAAAAGAACTCCATCGCAGCATTTTGGTTATGCCCCAAACAGGAAGTCGAGAAAGCTTCCTCAACCTAAAGGAGCCTATCTCGGCCGACACTGCGGGGTACGCCCAGAACATCTTGCTAAACCATCACACGATCATTTATACTCACTATCACCTAGGGGTAGTTTGAAACAGCCAATTAGATTAATGTACATGACTTTGGGCTGTGGGAGGAAACCGTAGTACCCAGAGGAAACCTATGCATGCACTGGGAGAATGTGGAAAAATGTCCACACAAAAACGGCCTCAGGTAATGTGTTTAATAGGAGGATGCTGGAGAAATGGACCATGTCTTTATGCTAATGTTGCCACAGGGTAAAGAAGTACGGTTTGAATTTTTTTGAGGTTGATGTTGCCACCTAAGTTGGAGGAGCATGCTCTCTCTTTGCCCTGTCAATCACAGCTAATGTATGCAGAATATGGCAGGTAGCAAGTGCTTCCTTCTGAGCGTATCGTGCTGCTTTGTGCATTAGAGATGGTTAAAAAAAGGTACTGAGGTCGAATTCATGTGTCTCACTGGAAGCACATGCTTGCCACACCTTACCTGATTCGTAGCGATTACACATCTTACTGATTCATAGAGGTAGCAAGGGTGGTACGATGGCGTAGTGGTAAGTGGTCCTGGGTTTCAGTTCCGGTCTCGGCAAGAGCATTTCTGTGTGAAGTTTGCATGTTGTCTCCATGCTTGATGGTTTCCTCTGGGTTACCTCCCACAGCGCAAAGTCATGCACATTGGGCTAATTATTTCAAATTGTCCTTAGGTGTGAATGTGAGTGCGAATGGTTGTGTGTGTGTGTGTGTGTGTGTGTGTGTGTGTGTGTGTGTGTGTGTGTGTGTGTGTGTGTGTGTGTGTGTTGGCCCTGCAATAGACTGCCGAGCTGTTCAGGGTGCACCCAGTCTTTCCCAGTTTGCTGAGATAGGCTCAAAGCGACCCTAGTAGGTTTAAGTGATTCGATAAGAAGATGAATGGAAAGGTTAGCAAGTGGGTGCAAACTGGCATGAAAGAATGAGCAAAAGAATAAAGGTGAGAGGGAAAATAATACAGTAAGACCTTGGTGAAAAGTAGTTTTCAATAGCGCAAAACACAAGAGAGAACACCGACCCCAAGCTCTGTATGTGCTGCTCTGGGTTTCCCTCGTCTCGTTCCATTATGCGTCAGGTATCTAACCAGGTCACTTACATGCTTAACTGACTTCTGTCAAGCTCTGGGCTTTTAACTCTAATTGGCCGTTTGAGATCTGGCCTTTCTAGATTGAAGACTTTCGCCTGCAGCTTCATTCAACCTTGTGCATACTCGGTGTCCTTTTTTGTTTAAAGAGATGCAAAAACAAGAGCAAACAGGAATAACATACAGTAAATCCCAGCATGCAGGACAATGTACACACAAATCTGTGTCTGAGTCATGACCGTGTCATATGACGTGCAATACAAAACAAGCACAGATGAATCAGCTTCAGCTGTTCCACCATGCGACACATCAGCCTCAAGTTATTATACGTTTCTTAAATTATATTTGTAATATACTGTTCGTCAAACATGACCCATTTCATATCAAGTTCTCTGTTCAGAGGGACAGAACGAGTCTCTAGTGTCAGTGTTACGTAATAGGTGGAGAAGTAAATAAAAACAAAATAGAAAACAAACCAACTGCGGTCACAGCATCGCTCTGTTTTGATTATTCTACTAAAATAGCCCACCCACCACCTGTAGAGGATATTAGTTCCTGTAATCTTATCACCAGATTTTCTTCCCACCTGTTTAAGTGTTTAGCACGTCTGCCTCACAACAAGAAGGTTCTGGGTTCAAGGCCCGGGCTCGGCGAGGGCGTTTCTGTGTGGAGTTTACATGTTTTCCCAGTGTGTGTGCAGGTTTTATCTGGCTGCACTGGTTTCCTCCAATAGTCTGAAGACATGCACATTAGGCTAACTGGCTGTTCCAAGTTGCCCCCTGGTCTGAAAGTCAATGGTTGTGTGTTGGTGATGGAATGGTGAACTGTCACCCAGAGTCAGTTGAGATGCAGCCTCCCCGCAACCTGGGTAGAATGAAGCACTTTGGTGAATGAAGGAAACTTGTGCATGCATGGGGAAAACATGCAAACTCCACAGAGAAACGCCCAAAGCCAGGACCTTCTTGCTGTAAGGCGGACATGCTAAGCGCTTCACTACCGTGTAAAACTAACCTGAAAAAAAATGTAACAAAATCAAACATAAAAGTTGTATAGGAAAAAAAAAACAAAAAAAAAACGAGAATAAAAGTTTTAAAATTATAATCACTTCTCTTTGGAGCAATTGCTCTGATTATAATACAGCAGCAGGATTTCAATCAGAAAACTCCATAAAAATGACAGATTTTACTGGCTGTGGGCATAAAAATTCCGTCTCACCATGCCAACACCAAGAGGCAGCGTGCCATCCATATCCTACACTGTAAAAAAAAAAAAATAAACGGATCAGTCCTGCTGATGGATTTGGCAAGTGCATATTGTAAATATCTGATGGGCTGAAGCCTGGCGGAGAAGATGGAAGTAAGTGATTCCAAGTGGAATGGCAGACGCTCCTTCACGCTCCTGGATCGCCAGTGTTTAAAAATAAATAACAGTTTGTTGCACTGAAGAAGAAAAAAACCTCGTGATCCATCACCAATTAAATAAGACAAAGAACTCATTTTAATACACTGCTCTGACTTATCATTTTCCTTTCAAAAGTCTTCCAATTTGGCAGAAAACGTGCATCTTTTTATCGGAGAAAAAGCTGCAGGCAATTATAACAAACACTTAAGGAGGAAAAATGCAAATAAAGTCTAATTGAAAGTGCCAAACACCTCAATAACTGCTGGGCTTTTTATTTCCATAAACGCCGCGGCTGTACTTTTGCAGATATAATGCTGTCTCCAGGGACTTTTAATAGAACTGCACGATAGCTGGATCGTTAAGGGAAAAGTGTTTAAATCCACCTCTTATTACAGGGAGGTTGAATGTGCACTAAGGAGGCCCATGGAATCTATTTAACTCAACACAGAAAAAATAAGAGTCCCCGAGATGGAAAAAAATAAAAAGAATTCAAATATAAATCAACCAATCAATTTCACTCCTTTGTCGGACCGCTTAAGGATGGATCATACTAGAAAAGAGAATGATGTGAATGGTAGTTCACGGCTGTCACCTTTCATTCACAAATTTGTCGTGTGAAATTCGATTTTGGATGCCTGGTTCGTGAACTCATTGCACTGACATGGAGTAGTCACAAACTCTCCCCAAACAGTGCACACGTCGCAAGAAGGTTGCAAAGTCACAAGAAGGTCGCAAAGCCGTCGTTTTGCTTGCAAATTATTCATTTTTCATGCACAAGGAAAAGCAACAAGTTGGAGACTTGCTGGTATCCACCATATTCCGTATATTTTGCCATAATTTGTATTTTGTACACATTTTGTTCGCGCTTATAACGCACAAATAAAAAACGAATAGTTTAGAACAAAAAGCAAACAAATCACGACTGATTTACGACAGGAGATTTGCTTATTTTCGCCAAACATCTGTAAACCAAAAGCAAATTACTTGCAAATCATTTGCAAATTGTCAAGCAACGTTCGTGTTGTATACATATTTAAGCCTCAAAACATTCATTTGCATGTGGAGTTGCAATACATCTTGACACATATTTCAAAATTCGCAAAAAGAAAATCACAAATAAATCAACTTGCGTCAGTCGCTTTTCTATCGCACCTCTAGTATGATCAGCCCCTTACTCCTATATGATGATGTACACCCTGAACTGCTCGCCAGTCCATCATAGAGAAACACACACACAACCATTCACACTTACACTCACACCTAGGGGCAATTTGGAACAGCCAATTAGCCTAATGTGCATATCTTTGGATTGTCGGAGGAAAACAGAGTACCTGTAGGAAACCCATGGAAGCACTAAGGGAATGGGGAGAAACATCCTCGCCAAGCCCAGAAATCAAACAAAGGACTTTTTTTGCTGTGAGGTGGACATGCTAACCACTATGCCACCATGCCGCCCGTCAATCAATCAATCAATCAGTCAATCAGTTAATTCATTTGTAATATATGTCTAACATTAAAGTCTAGTCCCAATTTAAATCAATGCGATTTCATTAAAAAAGAACCTTCTGTTTGTTGGAAAAGGATTAAAGCGCATTAATAGTCACCCAAAAGCTGAACAGCAATCTCCCTTTTTTAAACAGATGAATTTTTTTTTTTTTTTTTTTTTTTTTTGCTCATTTAAAATGTTTAACACCAACATGCTAATTATATTATGGGAGCAACGAGTGAAACGGGAAACAGCAGAAAAATCATTATTTCAGAGGAATTCAGATCTAATGAGTAAGTGCATTAGTGGGAGGCTGGCGAAACGAAGCATTCAGAGGGCGAAGCGTTCAGAGGCTTGTATGTGAGTCCTTCATACTGAAGAGGAATCAATACTCATATGTGAGTTTGTGCAGCGACAAAGATAAACACAGTGTATTAATGACACAAATCTCTTATTACATCCCTCCGTTCTTTACAGCAGGCTCCTCAAACACTGATCATATTACTGTCACTGCAACTCGTTCTTGTATTAAACCTCAGTGCCATGATCTCAGTGTTGGGAATGGAAATGAGGAAAAAAATATTTTACAATTAGTATAGGTGCCAGAATATTAGCTATAACAAAAAACTAACCTGGCTTATGGACATTCCACGGCAGAAACATTGATTTTCGCAGAGCTGCATGCTCCACAGCATTTTATTCCTTACTAAAGAAAAATTGCTTTACAATCTGGGTTAATATAATCTAAAATTTAACTAAAATTAAAACTAGCAGGAAAACATTATTTTTTGTATGCTAAATGAAATAAAAATGAAAATGACCTCTCTCACTCATTTGCTGAACCGCTTAATCCAACTATTAGGGTCATGGGAGACTGGAGCCTATCTCAGCCAATGGTGGGTGAAGGCAGGGTACACCCTGAACAGCTATCCAGTCCATCTTAGTTTCAATACACATACAACCATTCACATTCACGTGGACAAAGAAAAGCAATTTGGAACAGCCAGTTAGTACCTGGAGGAAGTAGTACCTGGAGGAAACCCACTCAAGCACGGGAAGAGCATGCAAACTCCACACAGAAACGCTCTCACCGAGCCCAGGACTCGAAGTCAGGACCTTCTTGCTGGGAGGCGGACGCACTACACCACTAGTGTTGAAACATATACAGTAAACATAGTAATGTAATAATTAGTATATCAATTGTATTCCTTCTTACTGGATATAAGTAATTATGAGTTCTGATTGGCTAATCTATGACTAGGATATCTGTTCCTATACTATCACCAGGTACGTCACGACAGAAAAAAAATGAAGCAGACATTATTGCTTATTGCTGTGGGCGGACATGCTAACCACTGGGAAGCCCTGATTTATGCACTAGTAGAACTCAACTTATACTAAACGAAAAAAATCATAATCATAATTATAATGATAATAATTAATAAATAAATACGTTTAAAATAAGGCATGGTGACCCTAGGTGTGAGTGTGAGTGTGAATGGTTGTATGTGTGTTGCCCTGCGCTTGTGCCCTGTGGCCTGGCGAGCTGTTCAGGGTGGACCCCACCCTCGCCCCGAGTCAGCTGAGATGGGCGCCAGCTTCCCCGCAACTCTAATGAGGTTCAAGCGGCTTAGAAAATGAATGAATGAATAATAATATTAATTAAAAAAAAAAAGTCCTGTGATGGCCTGGCGAGCCAGTATTTTCTGAATGTATTATTTTAATAGTAACACATATGTTGCTATATGGATTTTTGGAGCAACTTTGGTATTCACAGTACTTTCGCTTCAGCATGTATTGTGTACGTATTTACAGAATATAGCTCTTTTAGGATTTAATTAGCTTTTTGAATTATTTTTGACCTCGGTTTCTTTTTTCACTAGGATCAAAATCCCCAAGAGGGAAACAGAACAAAGTACTAATGGCCAAATGTGGACTTTTAGCAGCAATGCGTCCTTCAACTACAAGAACTGAATTATAGACATGAAAGCTTTCAGCTGCTCTTTCATCATCTGAAAATAAAACCCACTGAAGTATACCAGGAACCAAAAAAAAAAAAAAAGGAGGAAGATTTGTACAGCATGCAGAGTCGTACACACTCACACTCACTCACACACATTTTAGTCGAGCGTTTGATAGTTTTGCATTTCAATTTACTTGTAAATGTCCTTTCATCAGACCCTGAATGCAGATGAATTTTGAGCGATATGTTCCTAAAAAAACAAAAACACTTTTTTCAACTCAGAGTACACTTAAGGTATCCTTCTCATTCAATTCAAAGAGTAGTCCCGATATTCCATTTCCCACCTGTCCTACTAGTTTAACGCCTGACATCTCAGGGCTTTGCTCGCACAAGCCCAAGAGTGACTCTCGACCCCCTGAGAACACTTCCATCTTTGCTCATTCCCACCTCTGTTGCACTCTTGAGCTCCACCATCACCATTAGGAGAACCTCAAAGGTTATCTTTATAACACCAGGACTTCTGAACCCAAAACGATTTTCTTCCCATACCTGAAGGTAACATGACGCCGGTGGCTTCTGACAGCTTCAAATAGATTCCTGTGCTTTGCTCAGGTGTCAGGTCCAGCTCTTCCCCTCAACACAGATTCAATTACAATCCACCACAGTCATAGATGATCCCCAACCTCATCTCATTACCACATGTGTGGGAAATTATTTACTATGGCTGAAATGAGGGTTATATGAGCAGCCTGCCATTACAGGGTAACGGAGGGCAGGATCTGTTCACTTCAGTTCAGTCTCAATTCTATTATTTTTTATTTGCATAGCGCAGGAGACTCCCCACATGATGGCACGACTTGGAATGTGAAACAGCCAATTAGTCTAATGTGCATTTTCTTTGGACTGCCAGAGGAAACCCACAAAAGGACTGGGAGAACATGCAAACTCCACAGAGAAACGCCTGAGCCCGGGAATCAAACCCAAGGTCTTGCTGTGCGGCGAACATGCTAACCACTACACCACCATGCCCCCCGTCTTCAATTAATGAATCAATCAATTAATTTGTAACATATTTCTAACTTTAAAGACTATTCCTGTAGAAGGAAACCGGAGTACCCGGAGGAAACCCATGCAAACACAGGAAGAACATCCAGACTCTACACAGAAACACCCTCTCCAAGTTCAGGACTCGTACCCAGGACCTTTTATTATTATTATTATTATTATTATTATTATTACTATTATTATTATTATTATTATTATTATCATTATTCATTCATTCATTCCTGAGATAGAGTCCTCGTTAGAACCGTATGCATCTTGTCCAGAGAGACTGTTGGCTGTATAAATCGAGGGGCGTTACTCCGCATCGAGCCTAGGGATGGTTCTTAGATTGCGTCCTCATTCCTGCACAACCGTATAAGATGTATGTTATTTTAGCCTTTTGACACATTTATGCAAGACCTTACTTAAATTAATTTTTATTTCCTCTTTGTTAAACTCTAGACAAGATTAAAGCAAAACTAGGGTGCAGTGAGTTCATTCCTGAAATGCAGGAAATTCTTTGACTGGTGGAATTCTAAGGTTAATTCTAATTACGCGGCAGATTAGCATGGAATTCAGTGTACCCTTTTTTTTAAAGCAATGGTGCCCAAATGTTAATTAGGATCCTGGCACTGCCAAGGGGATTTCTCTCTCTCTCTCTCTCTCTCTCTCTCTCTTTCTCTCTCTCTCTCTCTCACTCGCTCTCTTTCTCTCTTACTTAAAACATGTGAGTGTTCCTATAGTATTTCTTCTTTGTGAGGCTGCACCTGCTCAGGCATTGTGCCATGGTTCAGAAGCCGTTTCATGGCCAGACGCTCTGCAGGCGCTCTTCAGACTTCGAGTGCCAGGTAAGGTGAAAGTGCAGGGTGCCGTGGGGGCAAAATGCCTCAGACCAGCTGCTGCCTTATGAGCTCAGACCCAAGGTTTCAAGAACTTTCACCTCAGAGACAGTTGAGTCTTGGCAGCAGTGGCAAAGCTAGCATTAGCTCAGCAGCTGGGGCCATGAATGTGTTCAATTACAGTCATTAGGTTGATAAATTAACAGATTGCTGTCAGCATGAGGAAGAAAGGCAAAAAAAAAAAAAAACCCACACATAAACACTCTTGTTTTGCTTTAGCATATGGCACCGTTTCGAAATATTAAGCATTCAGCAACTTTTCAATGTGTCATAATAAAAATGTTCAAAGAGGCAAGAAATAACTTGCTCACTTTTCCATACAGGCTAAAATTATAATTTGTACAAATAAACAATTATTATGAATATTAAGAAGGAAAAAAATAGCACATCATAGTAACGTTGACCATTAATCTGCTAACTTATTTCACACCCCCTCAACACCTGTTATCACATAACTCAAGACTTTTTGTTGGTTTAATGCTCAGTTGCATTAGCATTTAGATAATGTAAAGTTCTGCATATTCAGAATCAGGATGCGCACCTACTTTAAATGGTTGGCTTCTGTTTTTTTCCAGAGTAACGGGACACGAGTATTTTCCTTTTAACCTGATAAAAAATTCAAAGAAAATGTGGACAGACAAATTAACCATGATAAAAACTAGCAGGGCGCTCACAGAGTGCAATTATCACTCATATCGCAGCGTGGATATGTTGCAAACAAGCCCTCTATGGTTACAGGATGTAATTACCAATGTGCTTCTCTTATGCCATGTTCTATGGCAGAGGTGTCCAGTCTTTTCCGCAAAGGGCAAGGTGTGGGTGCAAGTTTTCTTTTCAACCAAGAAGTAGCCACACCTTGCACCTGTTTCAATCACTGATTTAATAAAAAAAAAAATTTTAAAAAGAAAGAAAAAAAAGACTAGAATGCACATTAGTGTTTCAATTTGAAGCCAGGTGGCAGCCATCTTGGTGAGACCACCTTGCTT
>JAQMYF010000008.1:19477716-19491381 GCA_030014195.1 Neosilurus mollespiculum
CACAGGTGGAAGGTGTGGCTACTGGTTGGTTGAAGTGAAAACCTGCACCCACCCCGGCCCTTTGCGGATAAGTTTGGGCACCCCTGTTCTATGGTATATAGACGTGATCCAATTTGTTTAAAAAAAATTCTCGTTTGAAGGATTTACAAGCTTGCTGGAGTTTGACCTTTCAAGGTCACTCAAGGTCAAAAAATTAATTGTCTCATTATGGAAGAACATATATAGTTTCTTATTAATCTTCTATAGTAATGGCATGTCTTTCAGCATTCATTTCAAATTATTTCAAAGTCTGAAAGTGAGTATATGGTTTCCTGTCTGTCCTCCATTGACTTTATGGGTTTGTATCACTTTGTTCCTCAGAAATAAGCTATTTTAATTTTAACATGGGAAATGTCTATCTCCAAAATCTTTTTGACCTTGCTCTGTCCTTCACCTTTGACCCTGACATTTCAAAATCAAATAATTTTTGGCATCCAGGTTGGCTGTTGTCCCTACCAAGTTTGGTGAAAATCTTTGCATCGGTGTGGTCAGGATTTGGGTCAGCATTAATAATGAATAGTATATTCCATTTATATTAACTAATATATTATTATATAATGCAAGTCCATATTGAAGTTTGAGCGGTCATATCGGTCATATTGTGTTCAGTGTCATCTCAGCTTTTTGAATCTTCACCATATAAAAGTCAACGCTGTATTTCTTTATCATGGCAGAGTCCTGCTTTCTTTCTTTTCATAAAAAGTTTTCCATTTTTGGCCAATGTTGCCCTTATCACAGCTCTGCTTCATTAACTTCTCACTTACACACTAGTAATTCGCATTTCTTACCTAAAGGACTGCTCTAAGTTCTAGGAATGACAGCTTATTACTTTATATCGTGGACTGTTTTAAAGACAGTGCTTCCCAAAGGTCCCCTTTGTGGCATTTTTACTGATGGAGTTTCAGTACTGCATTTGATAAGCCATAAACTTGAAAAGCAACATAATTTTGATGTCCTCTCCCTTATTTGCTAGATCAATAACAATCTTCACCAAAAACTGGCTGAAAAAGACGTAGTCACAGATTATTATTTTTTTATAGTTTAGCAAAGTTTTACACAATGAATAACCTGTCAACAAACATCAAACTAGATTACTGAGAAGAGTACCGCCCACTGTTCCTGTCAGTTCACATTCTACACCATTTATCTGACCTGAATTGTGACTTTTAAATTAGCTTTCTGGTTCCATAAGCACGTCTTGGCAGAGGGTTGTACAGTTTTAACTTGCTGGCTTTTTGTGAAATGGCCCTGCCATATTTTTTGAGAACACAGGGAACTGATACAAGACCCAAAGACCAGGCCACATAACAGTGCCCTAGCGAAAGCTGAACAATGCTCTTATTAGCTTCTTGCTGATCAACATTCTTGACTTTCCCATATTTCCAGTGCTCAAGACTTTACTGTTGCATGCAAACAGGTCTATCATGTGAATACCCACTTATATTTAAGAATTAACCCCAAAGACAAAGGTTGACAAGGTGTGGCCATGTATGCAAGATGAACATCAATCTAACCCAAACAATGCAGCCAAAAAGTGCAGCAAGTCATCTTTGGTACCAAAGATGACTTGGCTCAAGTGCTCATAGAGCGCAAGGTACCTTCATCATGCAGCATAAATAATGTAGCAAATTGCCCTATATGTGTAATGGTTTTAATATATGTTCCTTGTCCATGGGCATGACAATAAATTAGCAAAAAACAGTCTCATTTGAAGGATTTACAAGATGGCCAGGGTCTGATCTTTCAAGGTCACTGAAGGTCAGAAGTAACTGTCTCATGTAAGCCCATATATGGTTTCCTATTAGTGTTCCATAGTAACTGCATGTCTATCAGCACTTGTTTTGAAGTTATAAGCACTCTAAAATTCCAAAACTTTGTTACCTTGCTCTGACCTTCACCTTTGACCCAGGCATTACAAAATAAATTTATGTCTGGGATTTTGGTAGACCCCCCCCCTCCCCCCCAACCCCATTGTTGGAACACATGAGAATTGTAAACTTAGTCATTTGCATCAGCTGCCCCTTCAGAGCCTGCCACCAGTGAGCTTAAAGCAGGCTTGGCATGGCTCAGCTGCCTATACACAATCAATTTTCACACAGAGTCATTAGACATGCTTACACAAGAATACAAGGCTTGGAGGTCCAAATTCAGCTTGCAGTTTGCAGGTCCAAATCCACAAATCCAAACGCAGCAGCATATGCCACAGAAGATGCACACGATTTCCTGTCAGAAAATAAAAAATAAAAAAAGAAAAACAAGAAATAAGGTCCTAAAAATATCAGCAAGATGGACAGATGGATGCCCAGGTCTATCTCGATCCCCCCTCCTCTATATTTTTTATATTAAAGCTTTACCTGAGTGACAGCGTTCTCTCCCACTCATTTCAGTTTTAATAAGGACTCCGAGAATGGAGCACAAATCCTGTCAGTTGGGGTGGCAATGCCACATGCATTCTAACTGACACGTCACATTAGACTTCTCAAAGCCATCCATGATTTGTAAAAGGGATTTCTATCCCTGAACGACTTCCCTTCCCCTTATCCCTGAAGAAAATTAGGGATTTTATTGGATATTTACTTTACCCTTAAGTCTATCATCATCAAAATTATTACATTATTTTTAAAACAAAAACAAGCTACAGTAAATTCAGTAAAAATTGAAAATTCATTTGGGCTAAACCAGGGCTGAACTTGAATTCCTGTCATGTTGAGTTTCCTTGTGTATATTTGTTTTGAGGCAGATGAATGAATTTGATTTTACTGAGCAGATTTGATGCAATATATCTGGGTTCACAGTTATCTTTATAGTCTTGTGCTTGAGTTCCTCAAGAGATTTTTTGGTCAACTTTTGTGTTAGAGTTAGTTAGTTAGTTAGTTTGTTAGTTTGTTTGTTTGTGTTAGTCATTTTGTCCTTAAGAGTCCTCTCATGTGCTGGAGTTCCTCAGGAGCCAGTTCATGTTCCAGTTTTGTGCTGGAGTTCCTCAGGGGTCAGTCCTCGGCCCAAACTTGTGTTGGAGTTCCCCAAGAGTTAGTTCTGGGTCCAGTCTGCTTGGAACATCTGCTTGGAAAAAAACAATAAAATTTTTTATAATATTACGGTCAAGGGTTTCAGAATTAATCAACGTTAAAGCTTGTATAACACTATATATCCTGTATATTTGATATACCTGGGCAACAGATAAGCAGCTTTAAAAAGTTGAGGTATGATGGCTTATTTGGAAGTCTTCTTAAATTGATAAAAGGCAACTAAATGTCCAGCATCAAGAGATTTCCGCAGAGCTGCCGTGTTGTGCCGATGCAGTAGTCCAGAATGTACAACTATCAAGATGAAGTGGCCAGGAAAGGAAGGAGTAAGGGGTACGACAGGTTTTAGGGGTAACATAGGGGTATTCAATCAATTAAACTGTACAAAATGGACCTCTCTTTAGGTATAGCATACCAACATCTAGATAATATGTGTTGCATAATTGAAGGTCTTGCTAACCTCCTACTGAAATGTTGTAGGCAGTCAGTTTAACAGGTTTCAGTAAAACTTCATAAAGTTTCCCTCCTTCAACAGAGCTGCTGCTGGGCCTGAGATAAGAGAGAATGATTCAAGCGTCAAGCTGTCATGAACCACCGGGCTGGACTGGATCTCAGCCAAACACAGCGAACAAGAGACGAATGAGCAGCAGAGAGAACGAGTGTAGAGATGGCTTTCCTGATTCCACTGAAGAGGGAAGACGAGGTACACACAGGGCAAAAATAATAATAAAAAAAAGATTCAGTAAGGAATAATTGTAGGAGTGACAACAGTATGGAAGAAAAGTGTAAAAAGGAAATTAAACCAAGCTATGGTGAACAGTGAAGAGATACTAAACACTCAAGAAAATCACAGATTGACAGGTTTTTTTTTCCTCTCCTCTGAAAAGCATAATATGTGTATGTCAGCATGAATGTTCCAGCCTGCACCCAGTTAACCAACGAAGTCTCTTATAAACATGCTGCTCTTTTAAATTACAGACGTCTTTTCACATGTAGAACGAACGACTCTGAAGAGGAAGATTGCCCAAATGGTTTTTCACTTTTTTAGCCATCTTTTGAAAAGAGAGAGGCACACACAGAGAAGGGTGGTGGTAATTACAGCAAAATAATCACTCTCAACTGACAGCAAAGCTGTAGAATAAAAGATAAAACAGAAGATTGCGAGATGATTTTGAGTCGTTCAGCAGTAGAACCAGTGTTAGAACCAGAGATGGTCGGTTCTGATGAGCGTACACTATGGAAAGGTCATCGTGGTATTGTTTGACCTTCAGCTAAATTAAAGAAACAGATCTGGGATTTGGAGTGAAAACAGAAAAGTGAAGTTTTAATTTAAAAGCACAAACAAGGAAAAAAAATCACTGCAGGTTAAAAAGGTCAGGACATAGACAGAGAGAGAGAGAAGGGGGAGGGGAAGAGAGAGGTGGAGAGAGGAAGAGAGAGAGGGGAGAGAGAGAGAGAGAGACAGAGAGAGAGGCATACAGAGTGAGAGAGAGAAAGGGATAGAGGAAGAGAAAGAGAGACAGAAAGGGAAAGAGGAAGAGAGAGACAGTAAGACAGAGAGAGAGAGAGAGAGAGAGAGAGACAGAGAAGAAAAAAAATATATCACATATCTACTGATTAAAATATATTTACTAATATTTATTATTACTAACTTTATTATTACTAATGATATAATATATATTATATACTACTATTTAATATTATATATTAATACAGGGCAGTGGTGCCCCGGTGGTAGGGCGCTGGATTACTGATCCCAAGATCGGTGGTTCAAGCCCCACTGTCACCGGGTTGTCACTGCTGTCCACCCAGTGCAGCTAACTGGGTTATCAAAGGCCGGCCATGTCTCTTACTCTCTGTGGTGAGAGACATGTAAAAGAACCATTGCCGACTTTCGTGAAGAGAAGGCTGCTTTGCCGTCAGCGTGTTTCTGCCCCTGCGATGGCATGGCGAGCTGTCCAGGGTGTACTCTGCCCTCGCCCAGGGACGACCTAATTAGGATTAATCGGTTCAGAAAATAAATGAATGGTAATAATTATTAAAAAAAAGAATGATAATAATCACACAGGGCACACCACAGAGCAGTGGTGGCTTACTGGTTAAGGCGATAAGTCACTATCACCACTGTTGGGCCCTTGAACAAGGCAGTTAACCTCCAATTGTTCAGTTGATAATTGTAAGTTGCTCTGGATAAGAGCATCTGTAAATGTAAAATGTAATCATTATCACCAACATCATTATCATCATAATCATGTAACCTAAAGACTCATGCATGAGGATGAGATTAGACTCTAAACAGAACAAATTAGCACAGGAGTGAACTTTTCCTCTGTATAATTAAACACCCAGGATGGACATGATGGCTTAGCGGAAGCCAGTAAGGTTAAAGGTCAAGGCATCAAGTCCTTATGGTAATGCCCACCCTCTATTTTCTCTTCAGAGTTAAATTGAAGCCACTGCTTTTCTCCGGAGGCTCTACTGTTCTGATCCATTTTAAACAACAACACTAACAAAAAAAACCCAACTTTCTCTATGTTCAAGCCTCGAGCTGTACGTCACACAGTGGAGTTGTGAGCAGCATGCAAATCATTACTGATTACCGTTATTCACTTTTGCTTTATTGTGCAGTTTACAAGGCAAAAAAATCCCAGATTAGTGCCCGAGAGTCGAGTATCGTTGCTGGCAGATTGATGAGCGGAGAGCAAAATAATACATACAGGGCACGACATCATAAATATACATTAAATATTGATTAAACGGATTTCTCTGCTGCCGGAGAAGTGGACTGTTAAACATTCCCGAGCTCATTTTATTCTTAAAGCCTTCTAGGGATCTTTTACTGTACAGGATTTTATAACGAGGGTATTTTTTCCTATAATAGAGTCATTCTAGGAATCCGAGCGTAAGATCTGCTTGAAACCTGGAGCTGGCACTAAAGTTAACAGTATGTACAGGATTATACACATCTGTGTCGCAGACAATTTTGGTGCAGTGAGTGACATGATCCAGGCTTTCTGTTAGGACTGACAGGTTAGCACAGTCAGGGAAGAACGAGCTCCACTTAATAAATCAACCCTGACAAGTCCTTCTGCACGTGCGCCGAGCACGACTTTACCTCTCACCACACTTCTGTACACCTAACCGATCCGTGAAATTCCACAGAATGCTTTTCTTCAATGTAATAAATGATCCTTGGATTACATACTCCGCAGCGTCCAGGATCGTGGAGTAAATTGATTTGTGAAATTTCTGTTCTTGTCAGACACTTTGATAGAAAAAGCCGCTGTTTTTACCCCAGCTGATGTTCGGAAACATTACAACGACTAAGCGTACAGTATAATGAATGGTGTATACATAACAATTACTTGCTAAATGCACTCGGCTTTCCGTTTTATAGCGATATCCACCAAACCTAACATGAATAATGGTCTACACAGAAACTCAGAGCTAGCTAGATCAGATCGCACCACTCCTTTGTATTTTATCATAACAGGTATTATCCAGGCTGCGCGGTGGCGTAGTGGTTAGCATGTCCGCCTCACAGAAAGAAGGTCCTGGGTTCAAGTCCCCGCCTTGGCAGAAGCATTTCTGTGTGGAGTTTGGATGTTCACCCCATGTATGCATGCGTTTCCTCCGGGTACACCGGTTTCCTCCTACATTTCAAAGACATGCACATTAGGCTAACTGACTGTTCCTAGGTATGAGTGTGAGTGTGAATGATTGTGTGTGTGATGGTCTGGCGAGCTGTTCAGGGTGTACCCCGCCTTCCCCTGATCGTCCTCGTCTGAGTGACAGCACGTAGCCACCGGTATTATGATATACTACAGAGATACAGATGTTTTAAAACTACCTATTCTTTTAAAGTTTACCCATTCTAGTTTCTCATCTGTTCTTTAATATATGCAGCATTTGTTCTTTTTCTTTTGTTTAATTACTTTGTTCTTAGTTTATTTGTGTTTCTATTATTTCTATGTATAATTAAATTCCTGAACAGATGTTGCACATCCACTGAGACACGGCGTTAAATAATTTTAAAAAGTGCTTCTATTTTCAACATCCACATAATCATCCATGTATGTATCAATGCATGTAGCTCGTGGAATGCATTCTTCTCACGGTTGTGTAAACTGTCCGGGGAAGATGCCGGCCATATGGTTGACGTGTACCTTAGAGCTGTACGTACACACTGACAATTGTTTTCACAAACCTACAGCGCTGGAACGATGTGGACTCATTTTTATTTATTTGATGATGATTGTGTGAATGTGTGGAATCATTTCTGCAATTATACAGTGGTATTATCACTCAATATCATGCATTTAATGAGAAGCGCACCTCTTGGGGAGGTGATGATGTTACAATTACTGACCCAGATGTTTTACTATGGGAAATCTCACTCTCTCACACACTGATTTGCAGAATCAATTAATCCTTTTAGGGTCATGGGGAAGCTGAAACCTATCGCAGCTGACAATGGGTGATGACTATGTACACCCTGAGCAGCTCGCCACACCATCACAGAGCCAAAACACTCTGTGGCATCATTTCCTCTTCATCTCCACTCCTTTTTATCTTTATCACTCCTCTTCCTCACCACTACTCTTCCTCTTCATCACTCCTCTTCCTCACTACTCTTTAGGTTTAGGCTCTCTAGGCTCTAAAGGTTTCTTCCTTGTATCAACTGAGGGAGTTTTTCCTTGCCACTGTTGCCGCAGGCTTGATCTTTAGGGATGTGTAGGGGTTGTAGAAAATTTTCAGATTCCTCCCTGAATTTAATTGAATTGAATTACTCTTTCCTCTTTATTGCCCATCTTCCTCTTTGTCACTCCTTTTCCTTTTCACTCCTTTTTCTTCATCACTCTTTTTCCTTTTCATCACTCCTCTTCATCACCACTCCTCTTCCACTTACTCCTCTTCATCATCACTCCTCTTCCTCTTAATTACTCCCATTCATCATCACTTCTCTTCCTCTTCATCACTTCTCTTCATCACCCCTTCTCCAAACAACCCTTTTCTGTGACATCATGTCCTCTTCATCACTGTCATTCCTCTTCATCACTCATCTCCATAACTCCTCTTCATCTTCATCCCTCCTTCTCATCACCACTCATACACTTCATTAGTCTTTTCACTTTGATACTGAGAATTGCTCCTGGCAGCTATGTTTAAATTCTTTGTAGACATTTTGCTAGCCTATCGCTTTATGCTAAAATCCGAGAATCAATAGTTTTGACTGATCTAAAAATACAGCTATGTGACTTTCGACTAGTTTGGTGCTAAAGGGTCATAGTTACATTACGAAAATGGATAAGTAAATCTTAATATAATACTGAGTCAATATTGTCATGTCAGATTTAAAGAAAGACAAAATGCTAAATAAATACAGGACGACTTCACAAAATAAATATTAGCTGTAGTTAGAGATGACGTTTACTTTTAAAGATTAATTTGTGTCTCACTCAGGATGGATCTTTCCCTTCAGTTTTAGATGATGAATTTCTCTCAACCCCCCACATATCTCCCACTCCACCCCCCCATCCAACCCCCCCCAAAAAACAAACAAAAAAAAATTGTTTAATTGATTAAAATTCTTGTCTTGTGGGAAATCAGCGTCCATCCTTGCGAACCAAATATCCAAAAGATGATGCCAGACTGCTCCAAGTACCAGTCTGACATTTATGCTAGCAGTATACAGTCGATGTTGTCATGCAGTGAATACAAGATCAGGGTACAGAATTCTTTTTGAAGTGAAACAGAATCGGCGGTAATATATACAGTCTGCCAGATAGAAGGTCTAACTTTGTGTTTACACTCAGTTGCTGTCAACAACACTGTCTACTCGGATAAAGTCAACTTAAATCCACATCAGAAAAATAATAATAATGATAATACGAGTCTAGAGAGAAGCCGAGGCGTCGGCGGAGATCAAATTTATTTTTGCTTATTTACTTGTTTGAGCTGCGTATGCTGGCCAAATATAATTGCGCTAAAATTGCGAGGACGGAGGAAGAATTTTAAGCAGTCAAAAGTTTTAAAAGCTTCTTAAGGCCAGCCATGAATCATCAAGTCATTTGGCATTCAGAGACGCTTGCTTATTTCCATGCAGCCGAAGGAATAAACACACAGACAGTGATTAAAATATGCAAAACTCTATCATGTCAAGATCTAAAAAGCTTTTCCGTGTGCCATCCAGCGAAGCCAACCTTCTTTCATAAAGTTAATTATATGTTATTTTTCATGCATTGATTCTTCCAAGGACTTTGCGAATGCGCTGAAAACGACTTTATTGTTCACTGAAGTGCACTTTATTTCTTTAATTCCGAATCTGCTCCTGTAGAGGAATGTTATCTGAGTAATATTCTGTACAGAAAATACAGTATTCACTGTTAAAGAAAGGTCGCCTTCATATCCTAAACACGAGCGTTACTCAGGCACACTGCTTGGAATTAATCGAATGCCTGCTGAGACTAAGCACCTATAAAGAATTTCAGGTTTTATTTCCTTGTTTCAAGGTTGAAGAGTTATTTTGGAGTTCCGTTGATGATGGAAGCAGTCGTCACTTGACAGCGTTTATGGGAAATTGAACCATGCCTAGGGGTACTGTGGTGGACATGGCTGTCCAAGCTTTCAAATTAACATTAACATTTACATTTACAGCATTTAGCAGGTCACCTTATCCAGAGTTACTTACAGAAATGCTTTGAAAGCACTATTAGTGAATACATTTTTATACTGCTTCACTAAGCTAAGTAGACTAAGTACACCATCAGTCAAAACTCAGTGGGTAGGTGTTATGTGGGTTTTTCTTTTTTGCTGTTGTTTTGTGTGTGTGTGTGTGTGTGTGTGTGTGTGTGTGTGTGTGTGTGTGTGTGTGTGTAACATAGTGGTCATCCAAGTACTGCCAAAAAAGGTAGGTTATCAACTGTTGTTAGAAGACGCCCACTGACTCAGCTGTCCGAACATCTAGAGGACTCATTCCACCTCCTTGGTGTCAGAACAGAGAAGAGTTTGGATGCATGTTTTCCTTGTCCGTTGGTAGAAGGAGGAACCAGTCTAGCAGTGCTACAGAATTAGAGAGAACGCAGTGCAGTGCAGGATGTGATAAGTGCTTTGAGGTTGGAGGGTGCAGGTCCACTTTTGACTTTGTAGGCAAGCATTAGTATTTGAATCTAATGCGAGCAGCTAAGGGAAGCCAAAGGAGAGAGCGTAGCAGAGGAGTGATGTGGGTGAACTTGGTAAGGTTGATAACAAGCCATGCTACTGCATTCTGAATCAGTTGCAGAGGTCGAATGCCGCTCAAAGGCAGAAATGCCAGGGGTGAGTTGAAGTAGTCTAAATTTGAGATGACAAGGCTAGATTACTGCAACTCAATGAATCCTGCTGGGTCAATAATTATAAAAGGAAGCAGCAAATAGGGGCAAGTGCTGCTGCAAGAACACTTACTGATGTGCTATTTCAGGACAATAATTAATTATTAGGTTTGGCTGGACAGACATTAGTTGAAAAATGAAAAAAAAATTAAAAACACAAATAACATGCGTCTCGAAAGGTAATGGCATGGAATGACTTTGGGAAAAATGTCCCACAGAAAGGCATGGTTGAAAAAAATTCATCTTTACAGGTTGAAATCCCTTGCCATGACATAATTTCCTGAACACCACAAGTAACAATCATCTTCATCATCTCCTACTCAAAATGCATTGCTTCCACAGCTATGCCCACACCATGCTGCAGGTAAAGATTAAAATTCCTTCACAGTTAATTATAAAATCAAATACTTGATTCTGATTGGTTAGTTCATTTCTTGAACTTCTCTTGGCATTCATTTATTCATTCATTTTCTCGAACTGCATAATTCTACCATGGTCGCAGAGAAGCTAGAGCCAACTCAGCCAACTCTGGTCAATGGACGGTACACCCTGTAAATCTTGCCTAGTCCACTGCAGGGCCAAGACACACTAGAGGAAACTGGAGTACCCAGTTAGAGGAAACTGGAGTACCCAGAGGAAACCCATGCAACATACAAGCTCCACACAGAAATGCCCTTGCCAAGCCCAAGACTTGAACCCAGGACCTTCTTGCTGTGTGGTGGATGTGCTAACCACTACATCATGATATCGCATGTCCAAAACCATAAACAGCTGCTAACTGAAAAGTTCCCTAAACTTGCATGAGTTGTTTAAACTTTATGAAGATTAAAATGTCTGTGACATGAGTTGAATGAAATCTGAGTGAAGCAATCTTCATTAGCCCGAAATAATTAGAAGCGTCTGACGCCAATTGGCGAGGTGCCAACTTCACAAGAACAAACAGGGTTCAGAATGAAGGTTACGCTGGAGGTAATTCAAGCATCTATTATCAGCATCTTCATCTATTTATGCCACATTGTATCTGTCAAAGACAAAAACAATGCCAGATGATCATTGAGACATGCTACAAGCAACGCACTGATGCACTGCTGAACTGAGACGCAACTATACTGTACATCACTTCCTCTCTATCTGATCTATTTAGCAATATCATTGCACATCATACAACACTCCAGACTCTTTTTTTTTTTGCAGCTGAAGTGTGTGTCATGTATATTGAACGAACCAGTTCTCAGAGTTTAACTTAGCGTGAATAATGTGTCAGCGCAAATGAAAGGTGTCAGAGACAGAACAATGTAGCAGAACGTTGCATCGGTTAGTGGCGGATGGTTGAGCTGAGTCAGGCTAGTCAAGTAGCACACAAATAAGTTCTCCAGTGTTCTCCTTCCTCCCCAAATAACATACTGGGTAGATTTGATATGCTAAATTGTACCTAGGTGTTAATGCTAGAGGCCCCTGATGGGGGAATCGCACTAGCCGCTACCTAGCCATTATAAACAATTGGTGGCTATTTTGCTGACCTTCAACTAGACGTACAATGAATTCACCTTTTCATGAATTCATTTGAATCTTTAGGTATGTGTAACCACAAAATAATAATAATAATAATAATAATAATAATAATAATAATTAATAAATAATACAAAAGCACAAACTGACAGAAGTGAAAACAATACCAGTTATGCCATGTGGGTGGAGATGTCACAGGGTGTGAGTGCTATCGGGGGCTGGATAGAGCATTGCTAAGTAGGTTTTCCCATTGCATAGAACATCCCACAACTAGAAGCGGTGATGATGTCACAGAATGTGTGGGTCATTTGACACCCTGGTGGGACATCATGACAAAGAGACAGAGGGACAGAGACACACAGATGGAGTCTGGCTAAGTGGTCTTGCCCATTACATGGAATATCTCACAGCAATTATTAAGAGAACCAACATTTTAAACTCTTTAAACTTCGAACATAAAGATGTACAGCCTAATTATTCTTTCTTGCAAACATCAGCAGGAATCTCTCTGTTGTTGTTTTTTTAATTAAGAGAAAAGTATCTGTAGAACGTAATCAAGATGTAAATGAGAACACAAGGCTGCTCATTTCACCATCCTACGGCTGATTATTGAAAAAAGGGACACTGGCGAAATAACCAATGAAATCATAAGGTGCAAAGGAACTTGTTGTTCTCCAGCTCAAGAGGCTGGGACAATGCGGAGTAAGGAAAAAGGTGACTAGAACCATGGCTAATGAGGTACTCGACATCTGTTTCTAAAAGACACTCCATCTTCCTGCTCTGAACCAATGTCAGGGGCAAGGTTTAGAGTGTTTGCCTCAGGATATTTATTTAATATCCTCTTTTCCTCTCTTTATTGACTTTCCTTTTCTGACAGTGCTTGAATGTGACATGCTAGCATCCCATCCTTTTTGGCTCCTGAATGGCTAGCTATTCAATTGCAATAGGTTGGCCCCACTTAGTGGATGGATGATGAATTATGTTTCATGGTAATTATGATGCAAACATGATGCGTACGATAATCATATACTTTGAGAGCTCTGGCAGGCCTCATGAATGAGTTGGAGGGCCGTGTTTGGCCCCGCAAACCTTGAGTTTGACACCTGTGTACTAAGGTCATGGGAAAGCTTAAGCCTATGTCAGCTCGCCAGTCCATCTCAGGGCCAACACATGCACAACCATTCATACTCACACTCACACCTAGGGGCAGTTTAGAAAAGTTAGTTAGCCTAATGCATATGGCTTTGGACTGTAGGAGGAAACTAGAGTACCAGGAGGAAACCCTCAAAAGTACAGGGAAAACATGCATAAATATTATCAATATTAAAAATCTCATCATCATCATCTTCTTCCACTTGATCTGAACTCGGGTCGGGGGTGTAGCAGCCTAAGCAGTGATCATGTCTTCAACTGCCACACAGCTCACATCACACCTCTATAGCCCCTCCTACAGGTTGTGGGTCTATGGGAGGGCATATTAAAAACCTAGTTATAATTAAAAGTAAATAATTTTATATGTATTCATTCATTCATTTTCTGAACTGCATAATCCTAATTAGGGTCACGGGGAGGCTGGCGCCCATCTCAGCCGACTATGGGCGAGGGCACAGTACACCCTGTACAGCTCACAAGGCCATCGCGGGGCAAAAACACACTGACGGCATTGCAGCCTACTCTTGACGAAAATCAGCAATGGTTCTTTTACATGCCTCTCACCACAGACA
>JAQMYF010000008.1:19543321-19556955 GCA_030014195.1 Neosilurus mollespiculum
TATATATTTGAAGCGGCTATATTTGAAGGTGAGACAGAATAAGGAGTTAAGCAGCTGATGGATTTAGACCTTGTTAAACACCCAGCACTGGCTTTCTGTTGGTCTACAACCTTATACCTAAACCAGCCATCCTCCAGGGCTCCAATAAACACAATGCTCTGAACCTAATAATTGCACAACACTAGAGGAAGAGTGGCAGACTGCTCAGGTAAGGATCTGAGGCCAAGCAAACCAACCAACAAGCTTATTACATTAGCAACATCTAGTAGACGTGCTTATCCATAGCAACTCACCCTTTTCCAAATCTCTTTAATAAAACTGAGCATTTGAGTATTAAGGGTCTTACTCAACAGCCCTACAGTGGTAGCTTGGTAGTACTGGGTCTTGAACAGTCCTTTAATCAATACCCCAAAGCCTTAAGCACTGACCCACCACTGCCCTAGGATATGGTTACGTAGAAAGGCACTTGGAGACCTCAGCCAAGGACAACAGTTGACTCTTCGATTATATACAAATCTGCAACTGCAACCACTTTATATGTCTGAAAACATGCTCTGTGGAAGTATTGTGGAGCTGCATGGCGGTGCAAAGGTTAGCATGTCCGCCTTACAGCAAGAAGTCCTGGCATTTTTGTGTATTTGTGTATATATTTTTCCCTGTGCTTGCGTAGGTTTCCATTAACAGTCCATAGACACACACATTAAGCTAACTGGCTTTTCTTAATTGCCCCTAGGTGTGAGTGTGAATGACGATATGTACTGTATGTATGTGTGTGTCAGCCACCCTGTGACCCGAGTAGAATTAAGTGGTTCAGCAATTGAATGAATGGATAGAATTGTTTAATTTTTTTTGTTTGTTTTTCTGTTATCTACGTGATTTCAAGATGTATAGCTTTGTTGAGCATGGACGTCTGCCAATATTAGTAAAAGTGAAAACATATTCATGGATCTGTCCCATGACTCTGAATCATCCAAGAATTCTTCCTTGGTTCATGTTACCCCTTTCCACCAATTTTCATCCAATTTGGGTCAAGTTTTGTGCAATTATGCTTACACGGAAACTAAGTACACCACAACCTTAACCTTTTTATTTATTTGTATTATTATTATTATTATTTTAATACTGATTAAAAAAAGAAACCATGTTGTTTCATGTTATATAGAAACACTAGACCTTCATGTCTTTCTTTTAGCTCCAGTTGCTGGCTGTGCATTTATCTGGGAAAAAAAAAAGAAAACGAAAGGAACTACTTCAGTTTGAAGACCTTGCAGGAAGTTCACTTCATGATCCCTTTTATATACAAGCGTAATCAGTGTGTTTGTTATTTTCAGAAGGTACTCTCCTTAATCATGGGCATTTTAAAAAGCGATTTTCAATTCTAGTTCTGTAATTAGCGGTAAAGCCACAACTCCAATTAACCCTAATGAAAAGTCACTTCCATTAAAGCGATAAGGAATTACATGGCTTTTTTTTTTTTTTTTGAGTTTTTGTTTTTGGATGCCTGTTTTATTTTCAAAGGACTTTTCTGATCAATATTTTATTAGCAGGTAGTGTAAGAGCAAGCTCGCAGCGCTAGCCTTGTGGGGTCTGCGTATTTGAAGCCGAATTCCTCTGGCTCAGGCAAATTTACCTTTGGTGACTCGGCAAAGGTGTACAGAGCAGAGCGCACATCCTAGTACTTCACCTTTTCCTACACTGTCTTCAGGTGTTTTGATTAATTTGTATGTTTCTTTATTCTTATATAGCATTTGTTCCACTGATTCATGAAAGAGAGAACAGAGGCATCTGGGTAAGACACAGAAGGGACACAGGGGTAGTCTTCGGTAGCTATCAGTCAAGTACAGACATCTCGCTGATATCCACCTCCGCATGCATCAACAGCCCAGAATTCACAACAATTCCAATTCTAATTAGTTCCAACATTTAAATAACATTAAATATTAATGGTTCAGGAAATAACTAATTTGGCAGGGTCCTCCCTTAAAGATAGGGCGAGAAGCTTGGTCATCTGGGAGGAGTAGAACCACTGCTCCTCTGCTTTGACACCTGGACTTCACTGGTTAGGCTGCTGTCCCTGTGACCTGACCCCGGACTAAGCAGAAGAAGAAGAAGAAGAAGAAGAAGAAGAAGATGATGATGATGATGATGATGATAATGAAATAGCCCTAAGGCATCAATTCGTCCTCAAGTTCAAATGGGATTAGAAAGAGGAAAGGAAGAATAAGAGAAAGAAAAACATTGTTACTTAATATTATATTCATGCATAATTTTTGTTTACATGAATATTTAAATCAGGTGTAGTCGGTCTGTCACCAACAAAACTCATCAACGCTCTGTTTACAAAGATTAGCTCTTGATTATAGGAACAATACTGCCCTAATTTTACTTCTCTTGCTGTGAATATTAGTCTGTTCTTCCTGACAGCATGATGAGGACTGTGTGAGGTTTCAGTGATGAAAGGAAAGTGGACTTGTATTGGATTAAGAGGGACGGGGCCAAATTGGGATGTAGTGAAGTGACAATGCTGAAACCTTTCTTTCTTTTCGTTGTTAATATGGGTCTGAATTATTGCACAAAATTAAAGTGTTTTCTCAACAATGCAGCTCATTTCAATAAAGACAGAACAGACTCAAGCCAAAGCAAATGGAAAGGATCAACAAGAGTAGACTGAAGCATTTAATGGAAATGGTTTTGTTCTGTCCTTTTGGAGTAAGTGTCAGACAATGGTGAAAAAAAGAGGTATAAAGCACTGCAGGTGGGATGTCCCATGGTAGGAGTGGACCTCTCTGTGACATCCTCAAAGAGTGTGTAGGTCATGTGACACACTGGCTGGACATTAAGATGTGACAGAGGGACATGGAGGCCCAGTAGAGCACTTTACATAGGAGTAATACCAGGAGTAATACCCAAGAAGGATCTGGGTTCAAACTTTGCCGCCATCAGAGCCTTTCTGTGTGGAGTTTGTTCTCCTCATGCTTGCATAGGTTTCCTCCCTTTGCTCTGGTTCTCTCCTACTGTCCAAAGAAATGCCCATTATATCATTGGATACTGTGAATTGTTCATAGGTGTGAATGTGAGTGTGAATGGTTGTTGGGGTCTGCGTTACTCCTGTGTAACACTGGCAAACTGTTCAGAGTGTAACCTCAGCTGGAATTGGCTTTAGCTTCACCTGTAATACTGGCAGATAAGTGGTTAAAGGTAATAAATGGATGGGTACGTAGATGGATGGATGAACAGATGGATGCGTGGACAGATGGAGGGATGGTTGGATGGATGAGCAGATGGGTGAAGTCATAAATGATAGTGAAATTATTAAATCATAGATGAATGTGCAAATGAATGGATGAATGGATAGGTGGACTGATGGATTGATAGATGAATAAGTGGATGAATTGATGGGTAGATGGATGGATTGGTGGCCCTGCGATGGCCTGGCGAGCTGTCCAGGGTGTACCCCGCCTTCGCCCAGAGTCGGCTGAGATGGGCGCCAGCCTCCCCGCGACCCTAAGTAGGAATAAGCGGTTCAGAAGATGAATGAATGAATGAATGGATGGATTGGTATTTAAATGGATGGATATTCAGATACATGGATGGATTCCTAAACCATAGATGGATAGATGAATGGATGGATGGATGGATTGGAGGACTGATGGATAGATACATGGATAAGTGGATGAATTGATGGATGAATAGATGAAAGGGAGGGCGGGTGTATGGATGAATGAATAGGTAGATTAATTCATATATCTACATTCATATATGGAGATGGAACCCTGGAAATATCAGCAGGTAGTGAGGATTTTGGAATGATACAGCCACGTATACCAGATCATCAGTGTGTGGGTAACGGTGCTAATACTTGGATAAACATTGTACAGGTGGCAGTAATTGCTACTCTGATTCCAGTTTCCTCAACAGTAATTGGATTTCTTCTACAAGGCTGGAAGAAAATGTAAAGTAAAAGCTGGTAAATCCACCCACAGAGCATATGGTGTAGAGGAAGAAAAAAATGCATTTCTAAACCTAAAGCTATCTACAAAGCAGGGTCTAATGCGTCTGTTTAAATAGCAACAGAGAAGTAACACTATAGAAAGGCTCTCAGCGGTATCTAGATTCCAAGGTATGCTCGAAACATGCTGCTCATTCCATCTGTCCTTGTGCTACATTTTTACACTACAACTTGATAGCTTGTTCTTAATAATGTTGCAGGTGGGAAAAAAATCAAACATGGGCTGCGGCAAACAAAGGGAGAGTGTAAGTGCAGAGTAAAGGGCAGTGTGTATCTGTGACGTGCTGAAGCATATTTTTTGCTAAGGAAACTATGAAGGTATTACATTCATTCACTCCAGAATGCTTTATGTGTTGGTAGGTTGGCTATGTCAGGACAGCTTGTTTGAATGGAGTAGTGATGCTAATGATCAGTCATTCCATGCATTTTCTCTATTAGACCCCCAGAATGCTGAGTAAATTGTCTAAACATGGTAAGCAAGGTTCAGGAATTTTGGGGTGGAAAACAACTGTACCAGCCAATAAAAAATAAATAAATAAATAAAACAAATAAAATTATGGCGGACACCCTGCATTTGCTTTTCCATACCCAATCATTTGGGGATGAGTTCTGGTGCTGGTTTATGCTGTCGGGAAGTATAGAGAACAAAATTGGCCATTTTTTCTGAGTGGGTGGGTGCTGTCTCTCGTCTTACAACCACTGTGACGTTGGCCTGTTGTAGTTGCTTGGGCAGATAACAATTTCTGTCATGTGTGTTACGCTGCCCTGTGATGCAGCAATCCCTGCAGTTCATATAGATGCCATTAGCTTGATTTATATGTCTTGGAGAAAGCATGTAGCATCCTGGTTTGGTAGCTATCATATGATGGGACACCAAATGATATTAGATTATAAATATACAGAAATATTTCAAAGTATTTATAATGTATATTTAAAAATAAAATCGAACTAACAAATTGCTTGGCTGAGATTTCAACACAGAGCCTTCTTGCTGTGAGGTGACTCTGGGCAAAGGCAGGGTACACCTCACTAGTCTATTCCAGGGCCAATGCAAACACAGCCATTCACACACACAGCCAATTAGCCTAGTGTGCATGTTTTTGGACTATGGGAGGGAACCAGAGGACACAGAAAAAACCCACGCATACACAAGAAAAACAATCAAACACCACACAGAAATGCCCCCGCGTGACCCCAGGGCTGAAACCTCAGTACCTTCTTGCATGCTACCATGCCATGTTTCAGTTACAGTAAATGTTAAATGCATGCACTGAGTTACTGACATTTGGCTTATGATCCTTCCTGTTAAAGGCAAAGATCTCATTGGAGAAGAGTTTGTATCTTAAACAACTCTTGCTAATCACAGAAAACATAATGAAGCTAATATTTAATGTAAATGTTACACTTGTTGTTTTTACTGCTTTGTTGCTGTCAAACCCCACCCCCACCCCCCACCCCCCTGAGAAGAATTTAAATCTGCATACATTTGCATGCAGCAAAGTGAGATTCATAACTGCCTCTCTGTTGCCTTTCATAAGTAATTACATTTTTAAGCAGCAGGAAAACTTAACCCATGCTGATTAGCGCTGAGGAAAGTGCCATCAGTGTTTTTTGGTTCCTTCTGCATAATAGAGTACACGCAGATGCATGAAAGGAATAATAAGCAGCTGTAGATTGTAATTCCTCACAATATAGCTCTGCTACATGATCTCCGTCATGATAAAACATTAAAACACACGTTTTCCAGAGATGACCCTTTATTCTGTGTTATCCTTTTTTTCACTTTCGTTTATCCTGACCAAGCTTTATTTTTCCAAAGAAAGGTGGAGCAGCTTGGTATTTTGTGCCATGCCTCAAACAGACACCAAGGAGGAGCGACAGAGAAGTGAAATCAAAACAATCACTCTTCTTGAACCGCTCAATACTACCAGGGTCACAGAAAGGCTGGAGCCTGCCTCAGACAAATCTGAGTGAAGTCAGGGTACAGCTGGCCAGTCCATCACAGGGCCAACACACATACACCCATTCACACTCACACTCACACCTAGGGGTAATTTGGAACAGCCAGTTAGCCTAATTTGCATGTCACCAGCGTACCCAGAGGAAACCCACATAAGCCTGTGGAAAACGTGCAAACTCCATAGAGTAACACCCAAGACTCAAACCCAGGACCTCCTTGCTGTGAGGTGGACATGCTAACCACTACACCACAGTGCCGTCTTCTATTTTTTTTTACCTCCATTCACCGTCATCTCCTCTTCCTATCTGGTCTGATAGCCGTCCTTTTATTCCTCCTCTCTTTCTTCCTCCTCTCGGTCCACCAGCTTGTTAAAATCACTATCCATCAGCTGAAAACCTGTTTACTTTTAATTATTTATTCTCTATATGCTTGGATTCATGAGGTTTTCTGATCTGCTAGTTCTTGGAGGTCAAGGTGAAGATTTCTTTTCTTTAAAGAAATGTTTCATAAATCCTAAAGGAGCTCGCTCATGATGGAGCCCTGCTTTTCTTGAATTCTTCTTTTCATCAAACATATTGTCAATATCTGTCTTCCAATATCAGCATTTTCGATGGTTTTGTTTGCTTTTCAAAGTTTCTTTAGAATTGATTTCAATCTATGTCTGTATTAAAGCTATCGTACTGCAAAAAACTCATGACTCATTTGTTGGAGCCTACCTTTACCGACACTGGGAGAAAACAGTTCACTAGACTACTGCAGGGTCATCACACACACAACCATTGCATCCAGCTAACAAGCTGTCTGTTTACTGCCCTATATCCCCATCCCCATCCCATTGGTCCGTCAGTTCTAACCCTAACCAGACTGAACTAAGTAGGGTACCCAACTGATTTAAGCAAGGTGCCCTTTTTATATGAGTAGGGCTGTCGAGTTAATTGGCTGTCGGAACATAGAGCCGTTCCTCTCCATGCTAACCGCCTTTTTCATAAAATAGATTAAAAAAAAGAACAAAATCTGAGAAATCTTGTTCATTTAAAATGTTTTAAATGAAAGTATGGTCTAAAATTCCATTGTACAGTTCTTTTTATCAGAAACAGGAAATGTTTTCTACAGGTTATTATTTTTTAAAAGTTTCGACCAGTTATAAAATATTGGTATAAAATATTAAATACAACCATTTCACACATTTCTTCCAAGGTGGACTATAAATGATTCATCAGTGTGTTTAACAGAAACATGAAAAGTACAATGGTTTGTCTGTTGTTCTTATTACTACACGTTTATCTTTTATTATTCAGAAATTTGTGTAAGTACAAAGGGTTGTAACAGAGAGTGAAACTGTTCCATTTTGGAATGAGTTTATTATTCATTTCCTAGGTTACTGTCACAGCTCACACGCTCGGCCTTCTACTTATTGAGATTATTTGTGCAAAATGATTGACAAAGCCTTGATAAGAAACAACAACACAGCCACTGTGTGTGTGTGTATATATATATATATATATATATATATATATATATATATATATATATAACCCCGCCACTGTTTTATCACCTCAAAAAAAATAACATCTCTTTGCTTGTAAGACATCTTACTGCTAGGTGTTTTGGGCAGAAAAGCCATGTGGTTGCCATGACGATAGAGCTTTATCATATATAAATTAGTATAGAAAGAAATCAAGGAAGCTTGGAGAGTAAACAGAAGAAAATTCTTTACTTTTTCATGCTGACCTTGTCATTACCGAGACCCAAATCAAACCCTGTCAGAGTCGAATGTTTTTGATTGAGTAGTTCGTTTCTCAGAGGGTTCAACCTCTTCAACATACTTTGAGAGCGCATTTGATTCTGTGGGCCATAGGCGTGCAGCATGTGAAGAAAATCGACTTAAATAGATAAGTAGTATCAGGGATCCTGCAGGACTGATCTGTCATGCAAGAAAGTGATCAGATTTAAATAAAGATCAAATTCATCCTTAGTACCTGCCTGGTCAGGGTGCGGTGGTTCAGTGAGGCTACTTGTTTGTTTGTATTTTGGGAAATGGAACCAGGTACAAACAAAAATGATAATAAGAGGGTGATATATATCTTTTTTTTTCTCACTAATTTATTCATAGCCAATTCCAAAAATTCCCACCAGTTTTCACCCATTGGACTTCTCTTCCATATCACATGACAAATTCCAGTCAGGGATGGTGATGGACACCATGTGATGCCAATGTACACATTTTTTCCTAAACTGCTGCTCATGCCATGTCAGGGGCGGCTTAAGATGGTCAAAGGAATTCGTTCTTCACCTCTTGATTGGCTAGTATAACGGTGATTGGCAGAATATAGGAGTATAGAGTATATAAAATATAGAGTGCATAGGCAATCTGTCCCTCCCAGAGAGCAATTATGAAGACTTGGGATTCTGATGGTGGTAGCATCATCAAGATTCAAACCCAGACAATACTTGCAGTGGTAGTAAGTGGACTGAAAATAGGTTCCATATATGGGATTCTCCATGGGTTCTGTAGTTGCCCCATATCAACTGCCCGCATAAATTAATTTTCCATTAGTAACCCAACTAGGCCCCACATAGGGGCCCATTGGGCTTGCCAAAGTGCACTATCATATTGTAAGTGATCCCCAGTTAAGATGCCAGTTTTGGGCCAGTGCCCACTTGGTGCCCATGTAGCCCAGGTATAACCCAGGAGGGGCCCACATACTGTATAAATTTTTAGATATGGGTAATATTTATTTGAAAAACAAAGCAACAACCCTTTTAGTTAGGGCCACACTTCCACTTCCAGATTCAAATCCATACCCAGACATGGATACCTGCAAGACTAAACAGCTTCACATAGTAGCACTGTGATACACACCTACAGAAACCATAACTATACGTGCAGGCACAGTAGAATGGAATCCTTTTGTTTGTACTCTACATTGGAGCTTGGTAGGAAGACGGGGGTTATGCTTTGTGAGCTGTCAGGGTTAATGGGCCAAATATTGGCAGATTGGCAGTGCCTGAGCTAGACTTTATGACCTTCTCATCTTTAACCCAGAGCCTGATGAATTACTGAGCCTCCACAGCTCCAAGGCTTTCATTGGTGGAGTCAGGTTTTTTGCCCATATTTCTCTGATAATAATAAATAATTACTCGAAGGTTTGAATATCGTTAATTAGGACCTGGTGCAATGTTTAATGATGAATCTTTGGCACAATAATGAGTCACAGTTTTATTAAAACACACCTTCTTTTTTTCATGCATAATATATATTTTTTCCAATCTCATAAGTATCATACTAGAGACTGACAAATCTCTTTTATCTCTATTAAAACCTGACAAATTAATTTCTTGCTCTTCGACTTCCTTTTATAGTCTGATGAATACTCTGTTCTTTTATGAACCATAGCAGCTCCCTCTCTCTCTCTCTCTCTCTCTCTCTCTCTCTCTCCCAATGTCATACACACTAGGTGGCAGTAAAATTCTAAAATGCTTTGACTTAAGTGACACTTAGATGTCTGTTTTGGAATAAATTGAACATGTAGGTGGATTTGGAAAGCTGTCGAAGTTCTGCAAAGTGATGTATGCACTTCATTTTGAGATACCAGCAAAAAAAAAAAACAAACAAACAAAAAAAAAAGACTAAAATCTAACAAAGATTGGTATATGTTGGGATAAAAAGGTGTTATGAGCTGGAATGCTCTTATCTGTTTTTATTAAGTGTTGAAAGTAAAAACAAAATCTATTTTTTTTTTAATTCAAACACCATACCGCCATGAAATGAAGATGGACTGATGCACTGCAGTACTATGTCTATTATTTTTACTCAGACTTCTTCCAGTGTGTGTAAATCGAAATTCATCTCCATAATCGTAGCCCGCCTCCTATGGGGAGTTTTTTATATCTTTCCATCAATGGCTAATTTCCCCAGTGATGTCCTCTGCTCACTCAGAGCCCCCTAATCATCCGCAGGTTAGATTTATGACGCTGATAGCAGTGTCGGATTGTTCTTGAGGAGAACATTTTTCAATATTTTCAAAAGCTTTTCATCAAGTAAGTGCCTGTTAAAAAAAAGAAAGAAAAGAAAGAAAGATGACTAATGACCTGCTCTGGAAATAATGGCTGTGATGACACTGACAACAGTTCCTTCACAGTCTCTTCTCAAGATCTTTAAAAGGTGTAACTCACTGTACTTGCGGACAGTTGGCGACTACAGCGATTGGACATTCGGCAAATTCACGTTCATTCCACAAAAATTCTGCAGTCGTCAGGTAGTCATCATGTTTGCCAACCCCTGGCCGATCTCATTTCCGTTCGTCAAGGAGTTTTGAAGAATCTTTGGCGAGCATATCTTTTCGCAAATACTCAGCACAGTCGTCAACTGTTCTCCGGTCTGTGATCGTTCTTCTGGGTCATCAACTACTCTTCCATCATTCGCTTCTCTTAAGGATGTGGCAACTTCTTTAAGAATACATGGTGAACATTTCACAAACTCTTCATATAGTTAGCAGACGTCTGTAGTTTGCCCTGCGATGGCTTGGTGAGCTATCAAGGGTGTACCCCACCCTCGCCCAAAGTCAGCTGAGATGGGCTCCAGTATTCCCATGACCCTAATTAGGATTAAGTGGTTCAGAAAATTAATGAATGAATGAACGTCTGTAGTCACGTGACCGTGACACTATATAAAGGTGACTTAACAAACGTTTGGCAAACTGTCATTGAGCAATTGGTACATACACCAAAATGTGGCTGACTCTTTGCAAGGATTTACCAAATATTGATGAACTCTTGGCGGCATGGTGGTGTAGTGGTTAGTAGTGGCTGTCCGCCTCACAGCAAGAAGGTTCTGGGTTTACACCCCAGGCTCGACGCGGGTGTTTCTGTGTGGTGTTTGCATGTTCTCATAGTGTTTGCTTGAGTTTCCTCTGGGTACTCCAGTTTCCTCCCACTGTCCAATAGACATGCACTTTAAACTAATTGGCTGTTCCAGATTGCCCCAGGTGTGAGTGTAAGTGTGAATGATTGTGTGTGTGTTTGCTCTGGGATGGCCTGACAAGCTGTTTAGGGTGTACCCTGTCATCATCTAGTGTCAGCTGAGATAGGCCCCACTTTCCCCTCGACCCTAGTAGGATTAAGCAGTTCGGCAAGTGAGTGAGTGACTAGAAACTCATCAACAAATCACCAATTAGTATCTCACTGACTGACGGATACATGGTGGATAGTTCAATGTCATCAAAATAGTGGCGAACCGCAAGTTGTCCCTTTCGTCAAACGTTTATCGCTAAGTAAGCTACTGACCTAATGTAGAAGGACCGGTGAAACAGAACACTGTACAGTGGAGGAAATGATACAGGAAGTTCTGCCAAAGACCACCGACTGCCTGTAATGTTTAAAGTAATTGTAGGTATCACTGATCTGATGTAATGGGGCTTCTTGAAGACAAAAGAGTACAATCTGATTCAGTGTACATCAGAATTCCACTTCAGATTCATGTGCCAATGCCGAAGCATTTTCCTTAACAAAAATGACGACAACGAAAGTTGTGTTGGGAGAATGGAGAAACAGATATTTATCTATAAGATAAGTTATTTTTCCTGGCAAGAGCAGTAATGGAGCTCCTGGCAGCGGTCTCCTTGAGTTGGCACTAAAATCAGGTGGGGAGTCTCCGGAATACGACTCTGACACGAGTTTGGGTTATTTGAACTGTCAGTGCTTCCAGTACAACTCTAGTAAAATAAAAAAAGAGTGCATTAATAGAGACTGGATGAAGTATGTACAGCCTACTCAGTGTACTGTTTTTATTATCAGTGTTTATTTTAACTCTCTCATTCATTTGCCGAAGCATTTAATTCTAATAGGGTCGCGGCCAGGCCGGAGCCTATCTCAGCCAACACTGGGGGAGGGCGGGGTACACGACCATTGCAGGGCAACACACACAAAACCATTCGCACTCACAGTCACACCTAGGGACAACAGCCAATTAGCCTAATGTGCATGTCTTTGGACTGTAGGAGGAAACCGGAGTACCTAAAGGAAACCCACACAAGTACTGGGAGAACATGCAGCATCCTCTCCATGCTTACATGGGTTTCCTCTGGGTACTCTGGTTTCCTCGTATAGTCCAAAGACATGCACTTTAGGCTAACTGGCTGTTCGAAACTAGCCCCTAGGTGTGACTGTGAACAGTTGTGTGTGTTGCTTTTTCAATGGTCTGGTGACCTGCTTAGGATGTCCCCTCCCATCGCCCAGTGTCTGCTGAGTTAGGCTCCAACCTTCCTGTGACCCCAATAGTGGGTTTAAGCGGTTCAGCAAATGAGAATAAGACTTTTCAGCCAATAAACATTTTTTTCTACAGTATTTTTAAGTTTTTTTCTATGAAGTTAAAAATCTGGGTGAAAATTCCCAAATGTGGTGATTCCATTATTTTTGCAGGGACCCATAATGCCAAGGACAAATAAGGAGATGCAGTGAAAATCGAAAACAAGAATAGTGCACATCATGCAATAACTAAAGCACTGCCCTACAATGCCAAAAGGAAGTGACAATTTGATGATTTTGAGATATAGAGGAAAAATCAAACTTCATCCTGGCTCTCTGTGGTGAATAATAGTAACCCAAACTAATTGTGTTGATCAAAAGGACAATAAATGTCTTAAATAAATAAATGTCTAAAAGACATAATAAGGAATCTCAAGTTCCTCTGATCCGGGACTTTAATGTTGCTTTTACTTCTTTTTATTGAAAATCAACAGCAAAAGGAAGCAATTTAGTTGTGTGCATAAACATAATATTAATTAATAGTCTTTTCAGCAGCCTAGTAAAATATATCACAATCCAGTATTATTGGTATGCATATTATAATGTAGGTCGCCAAATGGTGCCCAATAATATGTTTTATTAAACAGGCAGCGTTAAATTTATCAAAATGCTTGATGCATTTGTGACTTTTCCAAAAATGTAAATTTGCACAAAATAGTTGAATTATATACATCTTAAGAAACAAATTAGATACCTTTTAGAAGTCTATTATTATCCCACAAACAAATAACAAGGCATAAATACCAAAAATAACAAAACAACACCATGATATGAGATTATTATATGATATGAGAGCATTAATGATTAGTTTAATAGTCACAGTGTACCTTGTACACATATAAAAGTGCTAAATCATTGTTAAATTACTCAGTGTCTAGCAGATCTGGTGAACTGTCACATACTGGCAGCTGTTCCCAAAACTGCCGTTGACTCACTGGCATCAAATTACAAAGCTTCCCTGCTGTATGCCATGATCATTAGAATTATAACAAATAAAGGCTTGAAATATTTTACTTTGCATGGAATGAGTCTATATAATATATTAGTTTCATCTTTTAAGAATAATTACTAAAATAAATGGACTTTTGCACGATATTCTAATTTTTCAAGTTTCACCTGCATTAACAGTGGTCAGTACAAGGCTATCAACACTTGTGAAAACATTGACAGTCAAGTGACCATGGGACTACGGGGATAAAATGTGTTGCACAAATTGCCAATAATTAAAAAAAAAAGTAGCTTCCCCCGCGGGGCGAATGGGTGACGACTCGCGGCATTCTTTCAAAGCCAAAGCTAACGCTGAGGCTCGCCCACGGGAACATCACGCGTCTGCGCCTCACGTGTCGAACAGGTTCGCTC
>JAQMYF010000008.1:19575635-19586362 GCA_030014195.1 Neosilurus mollespiculum
AACATGACAGGACCATGTCAGGTCCTGTGTAATGTAAACACCTAGGTACCGGAAACTGTCCACTCTCTCCACTGGGGCCCCGTTGATGATCAGTGGTAATTTAAACAGATTTATTATTAATAATAAAACTGAAACACTAAATAAAAGAGACTCATACACCACTGCTCAGTCAATCCAAATCAGGGAGGACAAAAATCTTTTAGTAAACAAAGCGACACCATATATATTAATGGGAGCACAGAACAGGAACTTGTTAAACTGATAATTAAACTAATAAGACAGGTGATACAAATGAAAGTGGTAATGTGATGTTCGAATGCACTTGTAGATCTTTAAATTACCAAAGTATTTCCTCCATATAAAGCACTATTTCAACAATGTAAAGTGTTTTGATTGCTTCTGACACCAGTATTGATTTATTCTTAAACAGCACCAAGTCTTGTTTGTTTGCTTATTTTACACCCTAAATGATCTCTGTTCAGATCTCCTGAAATGTTGCTTCTATTTTCTTCACACCAGCACGACTCTTTCTTGGTGCACGCTTGTGTAGTTTTGATAGACAGGAGAAAGCTACAGGGAGCGAGTCGGCGGCGGAAGCAAAGCAGGAAGATGTTTATTAGTCATGTACTTTATTGACGTGTTGTAGTAACAAACCCGAGGAGAACCACTTGATCACAAAATCCACCCAGTGCAGCTATGACAAGGTTATATAATACAATCATGGGTAATCGTGTGCTGGAGAAGTTTTAGGATTTAAAATGACTCAATATCTGCTGTAAGGGAGGACAAAAAGCAAACAACAAAAACAAAATAAAAAAAACCCAATAGGTAATAATAAAAAACTATATAAAATAAAATAAAATAAATTAAAGTTAAAATAAATAAAAATGTGAAATTGAATAAAAAATAAATGTAATAACACAAATAAATAAATATTTGTGTAATTTAATAAACATTATAAAACCTCCAAATTCTTCTTTTTTCTTTTTCCTTTTCTTTTTTTTTTTTTTTTTTTTTTCTAAATTTATATAAATTCTGAAAAAAAATATATAAAATCTCAGGATGTTTGTATGGATAATAAAATGCTTTGTGTATGTACTCCATGTCCTGTTGACTGTTTAACAGGAAATTAATGTCCTCAACCCAGGGACCAGGGGATGAATGCATCACTGAAGTGCTTCCAATGACATATGAAGTGTTTTTTGTTCTTCTTAAGCCAGATTGTGTGAACTACAAAAGATGTAATTCATGCTTTTGAGCTCGGTTTCATCTTCAACCCTGAGGGACGGGTTCACGCTGCCCAATTTAAAAAGTGCCGCACCAATGTTGCAAGGATTATTTCTTTTCCTTGCTGATGGAGGGCTTAACAACAGACTCCACAGGGGACAAACATCACCGCAAATGACTTCTAGAGGTTTTCTTCTAATTACCTTCCATTTGACTGTAAATGCTGCTAAATGAGGCTCTTTGGGAGATTTTTCACCGCACTATTAAAACAGGACCTCATCCAAAAGGGCAACTGGGGTTTTTATTGAAGATTTATTTGGAGAGATATTTTTCACAAACTTGCAATATGACTAAAGAGAAGTTAGGTTTGGTCATTTGACCCAGTTTTGCCTTTTGATTCAGTTGTTTCAGAGTTGAATCACTTTCTATTTCATTCACCGAAACGCTTAGTCACGGAAAGGCAGGCGGCTATTTCTGCCAACTCTGTGCGAAGGTGGGGTACACCCTGAATAGCTCGCCACTCCATCATAGGGCCAACACATACACATAACCATTCACACTCACACTCACACCTAGGGGCAAATTGGAACAGCCACTTCACCTAATGTGCATATCTTTGGATTGTAAGAGAAAACTGGAGCACCCGGAGAAAACCCATGCAAAAACAGAGAGAACATACATACTTTACACAGAAACATCCTCACCAAGCCAGGAACATGAATTCATGACCGTCAAGCTATGAGGCAGACGTGATAACCACTACACCCCGCCACCCACGAATCATGTTATACGGTATGGAAATTGAAATGCTAATAAATTAAAGAAATCTGAATGTAGCAGTATAAGAATTGGTAAGTATCTGGACAGACCTCTGGACAAAGGGTGTGAAAGAAAAAGAAGAAGAAGAAGAAGAAGTGCAGAACCACATAAATCCTTCCTGCCTATTGGTGATGCCTAATGAACCACGTTAACCCAACCTGACAGACGTTTCACTCATCCGAACACCATTCCTTCATGATAAAGGTGCCAGTTATGAGCAGAAACAAACACCACCCAAAAAAAGTCATTTGCTACTGGATCAGTATATTTCCATCATTTACATTCTGATTAAATTCCTACTCATTAAAATCCCTTTCCACCAGCTGCCATGAAGTGTGGTCCGTTTTCCTGCATCAGTGATTAGACTCCACGACTCCACTTTTCCACTTGAGAAACATCTTTTCCTTTAAATAAATAAATAAATCCCATCCAAGATGGGAAACACTTTGATGCGAAATTTTCTGGAGCTCCTTTAAAGGAATTCCATGACAGACTCTTTATTCCCATTACTTTTGGCACTGTGTTCTCTGAGCCGTTGTTGTGTCTATGATTGTCTTCGCGTACAAACAGGTAATTTGATTCCACTCTGTAGAGAATACTAATCCTGAGCCGCACACGCTACCTGTAAGTGTGCCGATTCATCTCGTGTGAAATGAGGTACGCACGGCTTGACCGGCGCCATTTCAAGCCCTGTTGAAACTCAATCTCATCATTTTTCAACCAAATGAGAAACCTGAATATTAGCTTTTGTCACTTTCTATCAAATGCCTGAATTCCACACACACAACACCCACCCCCCACCCCACGCCCCCACCCCCTAGTCACTATGGACCGCCACAAATGCCTCATTTCCTTTTTTATTCTTTCATGTTTCTTATTTATTTCACAGCGACGTGTGAACGTGGCCTTAATATGTCACTCCGAATTAGCCACATGACTGTTAAAATAAAGACCTCACAGTGGATGAGAGGAACATGCCGGGAATTCAGGCGTAGGGATTGGGACCACATGACTAGGGAAAGCAGTGGGAAAGCTGGAGCCTATCTCAGCCAACACTAGGCAAAGGCGGGGCACACCCTGAATAGCTTACCGGACCTACATCCATCCATTCCCATATCCATTCCTCCATTCATATATCGATTCATTTACTCATCCATTTATTCATTTTCCAATTACCCATCCTTCCATCCATCCATTCAAATATTCATCCATCTATCCTTTCATTCATCAATCCGTCCATCCATCCATTCATATATTCATCCATCTATCCCTCCCTCCATCCATTCCTCTACCCATCCATTCATCTATCCATCCATTAAATCATCAATCTATCCATCCATACATACATACATACATTCATATATCCATTCATTCCACATCCATCCATCCATTCACATTTCCATTTATCCATTCTTCTATCCATCCATTCACTCACTCATCCATCCATTTATTCATCAATCCATCCATCCATTTATGTTTTGCATTTATCCATCCCTCCATCCATTCATTCACTCACTCATCCATCCATTCATTTATCTATTTATTTAACCTTTTTCCTTCATTCATCGCTCCATCCATCCATTCATATATCCATTCATCCATCAATATATTCACCCATCAATCCATCCATCCACACCTATGGACAATTTAGAGTAGCTAGTTGACCCAAAGTGCACGTCTTTAGATGGTAGGAGGAAACTACAGTACCCAGATGAAACCCATGCAATGCTCTAGGAGAACATGTCACCTCCACATAGAAAGTTTTAAGCCGATGGTACACTTTGAACCCAGAACCTTCTCGGTGTGAGGAAGCAGTGATACCCAAGCAGTGATTCTCCAAACCTCACTCTTCCAAAAACTTTTTCATAAGTTAGTGTGTCGATGATGGTGTCCACTCTGTGACCAAACCTTAAATTAATGTTCTCGATAACCTACAGGAGCCAAGTTTTGATTTTATTTATTTTTGTAACCACCAGTGGCATGTACAAAAGGTTATATTCCCGACACATCAGCAGAAGTTTCATTAAATTTACAGCGACACTTTTAAAATTAGCTTGGAAAAATCAGGTGGTTCCTTTATAACAAGCCAACTGCAACTCAGCAACACGTCCTGTATTAGTCCTGTAGACAAGCTGGTTCGAATTATAAAGGGTGAACTCGACGAGGTCGGAGGGAGCGTGAGGATGGTGCGCGATACATATTACGCTAAGGATTTACACAGGTGTGAGATTAGACTCCCGCAGACCTTCTATCAGACTGACTGCATAACATGGAGAGCAGCGAGATTGAAACTAATCTTACAGCAAATATATATCGGAGAGTTCGTAATAGAAAAGCAGGCAGGGAGGAATGAACTAATCAGTCTGCATTTACACCTGGAGCTGAACTGCGACACAAGGAGACTGAAGACCAGCTCTTTCCACGGGACTTGAAATGCTCAAGTGTAGCATCATAGTGCTATATAATAGGCGCTGATCAATAGCTCTTTTCTCTGTTAACAGAAGCCCTTATAGCCTTGGTCTCATAAAAAAGAGGACAGGATAGACTGTCTTTGGCTGTTGCAGTTGGTGGGAAAGTTGGCGTTGGAAGAGGTTTCACAAACCCAAAACACCACACATTAACGTTACAATGCAACCAGAGCAATACATAAAACCATCTCGATGTAAAATTTTATTGGAGGTCACGGACTCTAATCGAGAATCCAATTTCTCACCATGGAGTTGTTCCAGCAAATTAGCTTGATGGTCTAAGGGTTGGATGCTCATTAACAATAACTGCGCAGCACTCCGTTTTGAAATAGTTAACAGACAAGCTTTACGGGCTCCTTAACAAACAGTCAACTCAGCATCCAATAAAGAGGTTTATCTCCTCCAGTAAAGCCCCCAGGAGAATGCTTTGGAAATGCTGAAGACCCCAAAATAAATAGATGGTACATAGAATAAAAAAGCTCACACTATCTTAAAATATTAATTCATTTATGTTGAGTAAGCTTTATCCTGGTCAGGGACAAAGCTAATCCGGAGCCTAGACTGCTGGGAGTGAGTTTTGAATATACTCTGAACGGGATGAAGGGGATCATTCGTCTATCCATCCATCCATCCATCCATCCATTCACCTATCTATTCACCCAGCCATCCATTCATCCATCCATCCATCCATCATCTATATCGTTTATTCATCAGGATCATGGGCAAGCTGGAGCCAATACATCACTGGACATTATCCATCCATCCATCCATTCATCCATCCATCCATTCATCCATCTATTCACCCATCCATCCATTCATCATGTATATCACTTATCCATCAGGGTCATGGGTGAGCCAGAGCCAATAAATGACTGGGCATTACCCATCCATCCAACCATCCATCCATCCATTCATCCACCTATTCACCCATCCATCCATGCATCCATCATCTATATCACTTATCCATCAGATTCATGGGTGAGCTGGAGCCAATACATCATTGGGCATTATCCATCCATCCATCCATCCATCCATCCATTCACCGATCCATCCATCTGTTTCACCCATTCATTCATCCATCCATTCATCAATCCGTGTATGCATCCATTTATCCATCCATTATCAATATCATTAATCCATCAGGGTCATGGGCGAGCTGGAACCAATTCATCACCAGGCATTACCCATCGATCCATCCACCCATCTATCTATCTATCTATCTATCTATCTATCTATCTATCTATCTATCTATCTATCTATCTATCTATCTATCTATCTATACATCCATCCATTCCTCCATCCAACCAACCACCTATCAATCCATCCATGTACCCATGCCAGGTACACCGTGCTGCCCACTTGAAACTTGACAAATGCTATACTTCATGGCTTCATCTCTCCATTCTCTATCTGTGGTCTCCTTTATAGGTTTCTGTCCACAATATCTAATGATTAGTGGTTGGAGAAGTCTAATGACTGGGGACATTCAGAGGCATGTGGTGAATGAGTTAAGCCCAAGTAAAGTCAGGAATGGTAATCAGAGATGCAAGCATATGGACAGATATTGAGTATTGGATAGACCAGGCCCGTCTTGGGAGACAACGTGAATACAGCAGTTTGTGCTGCAGCTATTAATATACCAGTCGAAGCTATTGTGTAACAACAACATACTTATGGGTGTAATAAGATAATGGCACCAGAAGGCTTCAAGGCCTTCGAGGTTCAAGTTTCAAAATCAAAAAGACTGAATAGTTGTGGTGTCTCACCATGAAGGAGTCGTTTTTTCAGCAGATAAACTGAGCACTAACACCTGCCTGTAATTAAGGCGTTCAGGGTTGTATTATGGGGAGGCATAGCAGCTAGTACTTTTCCCTCAAGCTTAATTCTTATAGGGTTTCAGGGAGGCTGGAGCCTCTCTAAGCCAACTCTGGGTGAAGGTACACATTGAGCATCTCACCAGTCCATCACAGGACCAACATACCACAACCATTCACACCCACACTTACACCTAGGTGCAATTAGCCTAATTTGCATGTCTTATGATTGGGGGAGGGTGGCAGGGTGGTACTGGGGCTAGCACGTTTGGTCCTGGGTTCAATTTCCAGGCTCGGACGTTTCTGTGTAGAGTTTGCATGTTTTTCCCGTGCATGCGTGGGTTTTCTCCAGGTACTCCGGTTTCCTCCCACAGTCCAAAAACATGCACATTAGGCTAACTGGCAGTTCCAAAATTGCCCCTAAGTGTGAGTGTGTGTAAATGGTTGTATGTGTGTTGGCCCTGCAGTGGCCTGGTGAGCCAGGGTGTACCCTACCTTTACCCTGAGTTGGCTGAGACAGGCCCAAGCCTCCCTGCAACCCTAAATAGGATTAAGTGGCTTAGGAAAACCGGAGTACCCTGAGGAAACCTATGCAAGCAATACACTCTTCTTCCTGTGAGGCGGACATGTTAATCACTACTCCACATGTCCATTTTTTACAGCCTAGGTAAGGTGTGAAGTACATCCAAGTAAACAGAGAAAATAGACATGCACTAAACCCGTGGAACACTTGGAACCTTCCAAGTGTCATATTTCAGGTATGTTTATGGAATGCGAGCGAAAGTATTCAGATCAAGGCGGTAAATTGGTGTTGAGAGTTTATCCCTGTAAAAAAATGACCAGTGGGACTTGGTTTATAATTAACACCGATTTTAACAGATATTAATGCATCCGCCAGAAATCTGGAGCGAACAGGAGCGCTTGTTCGTGTCACAGTGGCCTGAATTTTACTATGTCTGTCTTGGGGTTTACCTGCGAGCAGGTTGATCCTGGTATGAGAAATGGATGCACATGTGCAGCAGGAGCAATGGAGATCATTCATCAGGGACCCTGGACGCCTTGTGAGGACAAAGGAGACATTTATCTCCCTGAGAATGACACAAAAACAGGTCCGTCACCCCTGAGGCATCTGCCGCGCTCTCATTCTCGCCTGAACCAGCAGCAGCGCTCCATTATATTCCTCTGTGCCTAATTAAACAGAGCTGCCTTAACTATTTCTGGTATAGAGGTATCTTTAAATATCACTTGTATTACAAGCTAAGCTTTTCTTCCTATAATGTAGAAGAATTTATATCAAATACAGATTTTACAGAGAGCAGCAAATTATACAGCATGGATTTACAGCTAAGGAAATACAGTAAGGCAGGATGGAAGCATACTCGGCGGTGTGTGGAAGGTTTAAGCACAGCTAGATTTCATTTCAGTGTTGATGTGTGTGAGGTGAGTCACGCTGATGCTTCCTGACAAGCTTCATTCCACCAGAGAGAAGACGACATCATGCATCATGAGGATGCCGCTGTCCAAATGCCTGCCTCAGGGTTTCCTCGCAACTGGATCGCATTATAAAAACAGGAAGCTAAAAATAATGAGAGAAAGAAAATAAAAAATAAATAAATAAACGGCATGTTTAGAAATGGTTGTGTGATATTTCAGGCAAAGATGAAGGGTAGAGCTGGAAAAAAAAAATCCCTGCGAGAAGATCCAGCTGCAAATGAATCAACACCTTTCGACCAATCAGAATCGAGAACAATGTGTTGGGAAAAAATATGAAGATTCTGCAGGTTAACGCCTCTGTTTCTCGGTGTTATTTTCAGACAACTGATGCTGAAGTACCTGACAGTCGCTGAGATGAATCAGGCAAAGCTTCTTCCTCCTACACACCCTGCAGTAGGAAGAGGTGGGTCGGCCGCTGTGATCTTCACCACTACACCGCTCCACGCACATCCTAAAGGCCTCAACTGGAAACTTTACACCACTGAGACACTGAGACATAAACCCACTTTAGCTGAGCATCAGACTGAACCAAATCTGTAAGTTCTACATGAGTCAAAAAAGGGGATCAAGGCGTCTAATCATCAGGGACGTGTGAGGACGAGGCGGAGAGGGAACATGCTGTGAATTTAAGATGACTCGGACTAATCCACAGCCAGCGGCACATCTTTGAGGCTGGCTAAGATCTTCCCAGAGACACTCTGAAGGTGATACTGGAAGCCTATATACACGGTATAATATATAGATATATATCAAATATTTACACCTCAAAGCTGTTCTGGATTCTGTTTGGTCTGAAGGTTTAAATAGATATCTGTATCTTTATTGCACAGGGAGGCACTTTAACTAGGGTCGCAGGAATGCTAGAGACTATCTCAGTCGACACTGGGCGATGGAAGGGTGCACCCTGAACAGCTTACCAGTCCTTTGCAAGGCCAATACACACAACCATTTATACTCATACTCACACCTAGGGATAATTTGGAACAGCCAATTAGTCTAATGCGCATGTCTTTAGACTGTAGGAGGAAACCGAAGTACCCGGAGGAAACCCACAGAAGCACGGGGAAAACATGCAAACTCTATAGAAAACCACCCTTGCTGAGCCTAGGACTCGAGCACAGGACCTTCTTGTTGTGAGGTGGACATACTAACCGCTACGCCACCGTGCCGCCTGAAATTACTATATATTATCTATCTATATTATAATTATCATGGTATCTTAATTTGGTTTTATTCTAGGCTGTCAGTGGAATTATTTTTTTAATAGTATTTTGCAGGCTGCAGTGTGTGTAAGCTTATAAAAAAATCCAACTTCTTAATGTAGAGAGCTCGAGAATGAGAAATACATAATGAGAAATATATTGGATGGTTAGTGGTTATTTCTCATGTGTATTTATACCGAGTGCTCATGAACCAATAGGAATGAGGTGACTGATTGTTTGGTCAGAAAAAAAGTAGAGCTGTGTGTTTTTCTTCTTGGGTTTTTTTACCCTCCTTGAAACAAAAAAAAAATTACATAATTAGCAGTTTAATTTTTCATTAAAAAAAAAAAGTTTTGGCAGTAAAATTCTGTTTGTTTATTTCTCTGCTGCTAGGTTTTTTGTTGTTGGTGGTGTTTTTTTTGTTTTTTTTTTCATTTCTTTCCCCGTAATTTTAACATCGCTCAACCTAAAACCTCAACTAAAGCAATTAATTCAGCACAGGACACACTGGGCTACAGCACGACATCTTTAAAACCACCAGGTCCTTCCAATTAGTACAAAAAACCCACATGTGTACCTCATCAAGCGGATAAACACAAACACTGTTTATTTTTTATATTTTTTATTTTTAAATGGGTGTTATTCAGACGTGACCTTTTTTGTGTGATTTAACAGGAACATCTGTCAAGTGGTAATCAAGCAACTGTCTTCTCGCTGTGGGTGACAGAAACACAATCAAGAGTCGGAGAACGTTTTTCATGCCGTGATAAAATCCATATTTCAGATGAGCAGAAGATGACTGAGACAGTATGCGACTTCAGTTGGTGATAAACGCCGAAGTACATGATGTGCAAGGTCATCTGGTACTGTGAACACACACACACACGCACACATACACACATACACGAGAACACAGCTTTCATGCTCCCTGACGTCCTGAAAGGGTCAGGAATCTTTGCTGCTTTATTACAGAACCTTCATTATGGAGGTTTGTTCGTTAGCAGGATTACGGCAAAAATATATCTGAAGAGGCAGAGCTTTGAATAAGAACGACTCTAAATTTTCAACATGATTTGGATCAAATTCACGATCTAGGATTTTTTTTTTATGATTCTTTAACATTGTGAGATTTTTTGAACTTGTGGTATCACCGCATGTCCAGCAGGGGGTGCAGTGTTCCCTCCCTAATTTTGTTTTTAGCTAGGCAGAGCTAGGAGTGCATCTCTGTGCACTTTTGTTTCCGACTCCTTGTCTCTTCTCATGCCAGGCTTCAAATTAATTAATATTGATACATTTTTCTTCAAAGCACTTTATACAGAAGTTTTTTTGGGGTGAAGCATCTGTGATACATGTTTCTCTGTAGATTGGATGGTCAACACCTCGAATCTTTGCCTTTCTTTCTTATTGAAAATGGATTAAAGGTCTTCCGCTTCACTGAATCTATTACTGCTGTGCTCATGTGCTGAACAAATGTGTATTTGAGGCCATTAGTTAATTAGCGGTTCATTATATCTCTGAGGATATAAAGGGGGTCCTGAGCGGGCTCTCTGTATTCTAACCACTATGAGAGAGAGAGAGAGAGAGAGAGAGAGAGCGAGAGAGAGATACAGACAGAGAATTAGAGACAGACAGAGAGAGAGAGAGAGAGAGAGAGAGTGAGAGAGAGAAGAGATACAGAGAATTAGAGAGAGAGATCGGAAGAG
>JAQMYF010000008.1:19601176-19611936 GCA_030014195.1 Neosilurus mollespiculum
CATTCATTCATTCATTCTCTGAACCGCTTATTCCTAATTAGGGTCGCGGGGAGGCTGGCGCCCATCTCAGCCAACTCCGGGCGAGGGCGGGGCACACCCTGGACAGCTCGCCAGGCCATTGCAGCAGATATGATTTCCTGAATGTTTTTTTTTATAAAAACCTAGCCTGTGTGTGTGTGTGTGTGTGTTAAAGTGCCATTTTCAATCTTCCCCATCTTTTTTCTGCTCAGTGAATGTTCCTGGCCTGACCACACAAAGCAAGTCCTCACGCAAAAAAGCAGTTTATTTTGATTATTGCTTGAGCCTGGTATTTAACTGAACAACATAATTCTGCTCTGATTACCAAAGAGCACGGCTCAAGGCAGGGCCACTTAGCATAATTAGCGAGTACTTTATCACAAACGCTTTCGACTGTGGGCTTGAAAATGTTCCAATTAATGTGAAGTACGTGAGAAGACCCTTTTTGTATTGTAGGTCAACAAAGCGACTGGTCTCGCATTCGTCATGGTTTAAAAACCACCATTACCGAATAGCTTGATTTATACCAGGAAGTATGGAGTCGTTCCAGTACAGCTGCTCGAAAAAAATACTACCCCGATCAGCAACCAAAACAACTTCCATTACATATGAATCATTATAATTAAGGTCTGAGCTATGGGCCGAGACTTGATCATTCTTTCATTTATTCATTTGCCGAACCACTTAATACAACTATGGTTGCTGGGAGGCTGGACCCCATCTCAGCCAACACTGGGCAACAGCAGGGTGCGCCCTGAACACCTCGCCAATCCATTGAAGGCCCAACACACTAACACAGCCATTCCCTCTTACACTCACACCTAGGGGCAGTTTGGATATTAGCCGAATGTCAAGCTTGGACTGTATGAGGAAGCCAGAGTACCAGGAGAAAACCCACCCATGCATACATGGCGAAAACATCCAAACACAGAAACGCCCTTGCCGAGCCCAGGACCTCCTCACTGTGAGGCAGACGTGCTAATCACGCTAACTACACCATCGAGATTCATTCCGGAATGAAACTCTGCGTGGCTCAGTGGTTTGCACTGCACTGTATTCTGGGAATTCTAGCTCCATGTCAGCGTGGCACAGTAGCACCAACCAACCAATTAGCACCTAAATGACTTCTGTTTCCTTGGGGAATGTTTTCTTGTAATTTATCTGGAGATGAGTCAAATCCATGTGCCGAAAACCTACCGCACGAGCAGCCGGTAGCTGGTTTGAAAGAGCGGCCTGGCAGGAAAGAGATGTCGTAATGTAGAGAGATGTCTGTAATCTGATGACGACCCGGCGCTGAGTTGATTCTCTTTGCTCAAATGACACTGTCATTACTCATGCGGCTATAAATGTGATGGAAGTTTGCATCACCCTCATTAAATTCGCCAAGCGCAACCCCAACCTCGCCCTTCCTCCCTCTCACCCTCCCTGTTTTCCCCAAATGCGACAACCGCAGCTTGAGATACGTCTTGAAGAGATGTAAAATACAATCAGCCGGGACTAATGAGAATAATGCAGTGGCGATGTAATGCGCTCAGTGGATCCCGATCACGGAAAATGCTCCATGAAATAAAGCGATTGGGTCGCCTCTATCTACCAGGAAGGCGCTATTTTGAGTCAATTGCGAATAAAACCTTTTCGAATAGCACCCCTCCACCAACACACACCCACATACCTATCCATAAAAGCCCTCAGGATGCAATCGGAAGTGTGTTTGTGGGAGATAAAGGCTCGCTCGCCACAGCTCATGAGCTGAGAGGTATGAAAGTTGGCACGGTTTGCTCAGACAAGCAACACCATTGATGAGAGAGAGAGAGAGAGAGAGAGAGCGAGATGGAGAGAGAGAGAGAGAGAGAGAGAGAGAGATGGAGAGCTTCCCATTTGCCATTTATTACTTTTCCTCTGTAAGTGTAAATCTTCAGCATTACAAGTGACTTATGGCTGCTGAGACTGTCGGAATGTTGAGCACGCTCAATGGGAAACAAAACATTTTTTTGAAAACTCCAAACAAGAACGCATTACTTCATCCATCTGTAAACACATTTATAAAGCGGCGGCGGCAGCAGCTATAGGACGTAAACAGTAACTCCGCTTCACCGCACCTTGTTGATCCTTTTCCAATAACAGCGCTCTCAACACCATGTGCCAAGAGTAGCCTCATTTTCACACAGGCTATTATCAAGCTTTTGAAGCAGCAAACTAATAAGCCTGGGTGAGCTCCACGCCAAAGCTGACTGCCATGAATGAGCAATTTACACTCACACTGGGGGCAACAGACTCGAGTCAGGGGCCATGGGGGGCATCATGCAAATACAAAAAACAACCAAAGAAAGGACTGGGTGGGTAATTGGGGGTCCAGGCCTCTCCGGGTGGCACAGTGGTGTAGAGGTTAGCACATCCGTCTCACAGAAACAACACCCTGGGTTCGAATCCCAGGCTCATTACTCCCCTTTATCTTATTATTCCTCTTTATCACTCATCATCATCATCACTCATCTTCATCACTCCTCTTCCTCTTCATCACTCATCTTCATTACTCCTGCTCCTCTTCATCACTCATCTTTATCACTCATCTTCATCACGCCTCTTCTCCATCATTACTCCTCTTCCTCTTCATCATTCATCCTTAACACTCCTCCTCCTCATCACTCCTCTTCCCCATCATTACTCCTCTTCCTCTTCATCACTCCTCCTCCTCCTCATCACTCCTCTTCCCCTTCATCACACCTCATCCTCTTCATCACTCATTTTCATCACTCCTATTCCTCTTCATCACTCATCTTCCTCTTCATCACTCCTCTTCCTCTCCATCACTCTCCTTCCTATTCATCACCTTTCTTCATCACTCCTCTTCCTCTTCATCACCCCTCTTTATGTTCTTCACTTCATCACTCCTCTACCCCTTCATCACTCCTCTTCCCCTCCATCACTCATCTTCATCACTGATCTTCATCACTCCTCTTCATTACTCATCTTCATCACCCATCTTCATCACTCTTCTTCCTCTTCATCACCCCCTTTCTGTTCATCACTTCACTTCATCACTCCTCAACCCTTTCATCACTCCTCTTCCCCTCCATCACTCATCTTCATCACTGATCTTCATCACTCCTCTTCCCCTTTATCACTCCTCTTCCCCTCCATCACCCATCTTCATCACCCATCTTCATCACTCTTCTTCCTCTTCATCACCCCCTCTCTGTTCATCACTTCACTTCATCACTCCTCTTCCCCTTCATCACTCCTCTTCCCCTCCATCACTCTCCTTCCTCTTCATCACCTCTCTTCACCTTCATCACCCCTCTTTCTGTTCATCACTTCATTTTCATCACTTATCTTTATCAATCTCCTTCCTCTTCATCACTCCCGTTTATCTTCATCACTTATCTTCATCACTCCTCTTTCTCCTCATCAGTCATCTTCCTCACCCCTTCCTCTTCATCACTCCTCTTCATCACTCCTCCTCCTCATGACTCCTTCTCTTCATCACCCCCTTCCTCTTCATCCCTCAACTTCCTCTTCATCACTCAGGTTCACCACTCCTTTTCCTCACTCCTTCCTCATCCCTCCTCTTCATCTTCATCACTCATCTTCATCTTCATCACTCCTCATTCTGTTCATCACTTCTCTTCTTCTTCATCACTCATCATCACTCCTCTTCCTTTTTATTACTCTTCATCCTCTTCATCACTCCTCATCATTGTCATCACTCATCTTCCTCTTCATTAGTCCTCTTCCTCTTCATCAATCTTCTTGCTCTTCTTTACTAATCTTCCTCTTCATCACTCTTTTTGTCATCACTCCTCTTTCTCACCACTCCTACTCTCCATTTTTCTGTCTGCTTCGACCCCAGGAATCGCTGCTTGCAGCAATATTTCCTTAAATTTGGTCCTTACATTTTTTTTACTGTTTTTCCCTTTTAACCCTTATTACACATCTCATTTTCAACAGTCATCACCAAACACAAATCTCTGCTCATAGTACGTGCAAGACGAAGCTTGATCTCAGTTAAAATATTGAGCCCCCGCCCACGCAGCGCTGTGTATTCATTTCAGCAACGTCTCAGTAAAAGTAACACTGGGATTCATTAGCATTCATGAGTCATTCCAGAGCGGCGTGCGTAAACGGTAAAGTGAAGATGGTGTTTTTGTCAGGGATGATTTGCAAAATTATAGCCCTGCGAGAATTGTTATGTAAGTATCATACATTAAAAAAATAATAACAACTCCTATCACCTGTGTTACTCGTGTATGGCTTTAGGTGTTTTTTCTGTTTAAGAGACGATTTAATTATTTTTTCACCCCGTTGTCCATCTGTCCACTTTGGGCCCTCTTTACTGTAATACCTCTCAAGTGCACTTGACTCCGCACTCAACCCTACATCGTAAACGCGACACTCACTTCTGACCTCAAGCCTGACTGTTGGCGGAATACAACATCTGGTGCCATGCTCTCACTCACTGATTTGAGACTGCTTCCTTACTGAGCTGCGGCTGGCAAGCTAATCTGGGTTTACTACAATGTTGGTTAGAGTCGGCTGAGATCGGCTCCAACCTCAACGTGACTTTAGTAGCATGAAGAGGTGAATGAATGAACATTGCTATGGTTTTATATAAATAGTGGTTCCAGGTGGCACAGTGGTGCAGTGAATAGCCAACCCCCTCACAGCAGGAAGGTCCTGCATTCAACTCCTGGGCACGGCGAGGGTCTTCCTGTGTGGAGTTGCATGTTTTCCCCGTGCTTGCATGGGTTTCATCCATATACTCTGGTTTCTTCCCACAGTCCAAAAATATGTACAGTAGGCTAATTGGCTGTTCCAAATCGTCTCTAGGTGTGAGTGTGAATAGTTGTGTGAGTGTCGGCCCTGTGATGGCCTGGCAAGCTGTCCAGAGTGTACCCCGCCAGCACCCAGAGTCGGCTGAAATGGGCGCTAGCCTCCCCGCGACTCTAATTAGGATTAAGCGGCTTAGAATAAATGCTTAGTGAATCCTTTCACCTGTAACTTGTTTTCTCTACATGCTACATGCTAGCAAAGCCGTCCACCAATGCTGTGAATGTGTATTTTAGAGTTTCGTGCCCTTAGCTTTGTCGGAATTTTTGGAATTGGATGAAGCGGCATGTTGGCGCTCATTTTTTACCCCTGATTCGGAACAAAACATCACTTCACCTGCACATCAGGGACCTAAAATGCTCTTGATCTTTACTGTCGGGTTACAAAAAGGTGTGCAGGACATTAGAGTGCCAGGAGGAAGCACTGCCCATGATGTCCGCTCAGAGGAACTTTTTAAAATGCTCGACAGAAGGTCTGTTACAGAACGAAAAGGGCTTCAGAAAGACCGAAAGCATGACGAAGTTTGGACCTGTTTTACATTATAATCGACTCCATCATGGTTATTCGTGGATCTCCATGGTCTGGCCTTTTGTAATTACACTGAAACAGAGCTTTATTTCTTCAGAGAGTGCTGAAGTCCTTGGTCAGCCGCCCATCAGTGCACAGATTCTTAATCACTGGCCTTGAGTAAATGTTGCATGCTAAAGATATTTTAATGACCTGCTTTGTGCCTACGAAACTTGCACAGGGGAGAGGTGGTTAATTGAAGTGTCACTCAGTGCTGTATCATCCTCCTCCTGCATGAACGAGCTGTTCCCAAAGAAACACAACGAAAAGACACTCATCCAACAGCACCACGAAGATAGGAGTCCATGCCGTATTGAGAGAAGTAAAGATTTAAACATGGGTGGTGTAGTGGTTAGCACGGAGGCCTCACAGCAAGAAAGTCCTGGGTTTGAGTCCTGGTCTCAGTAAGGGCGTTTCTGTGTGGGGTTTGCATGTTCTCTGCTTGCTTGCGAGGGTTTCCTCAGGGTACCCTGGCTTCCTCCAACAGTTAATAAGAAATTGCCATTGATAGTGAATAGTAGTGTGGGTGTGTGTGTTGGCCCTATGATGGACTGGCGAGTTATTCACGGTTTACCCCGCCTTCACCCAGAGTCGGCTGGGATAATCACAGCTTGTCTTGGGACATGGTCATGCTCGGAAACTGACTGATGTTAAATTAATTGTCTTCTTCATTCCTGTAAACAAACGGTTGCTATGGAAACAATGAGGTTTTACAGTGTGGTGTATTTGTACTGAAAAGTCGGAATTTCCAGGTCCTTAGAAATATTGACCACTGGACCGCCCACTGATTCCTGATTTGGAAATTCTTAAAAACCTCAACATCCCCGACCTCAAAATCCAAGATGGCCGCCCTGGGCAAGTTAAGAGAGAAAGATTTATTTATTTATTAAGAACACTTGAAATATTGTCTCATTTAGTAGAGGAGAGGGGGCAGAGAAAGGGAGGGAGGGAGAGAGACGAGAGAGAGGGGGGGTACAGAGAGGAGAGAGAAAGAGAGAAACTGGGGAGAGAGAAAGGGGGAGACAGAGGAAGGGAGAGAGAGGGGACAAGAAAGTACTGGGAGAGACAGAGCGAGGATAAAGGAGGGAGGGGGAAAGAAAGAGGAAGGAAAAAGAAAAAAGTGAGACATGGGAGATGGAAGAAAGAAAAAAGAGGGATGGGTATAGAGAGGGGGCAAGGGGAGGAAAAGAAAGAGGGAGAGAGAGCGAAATAAAGGAGGGAGGGGGAAAGAAAGAGGGAGGGAAAGAGAGAGAAAGAGAGAGAGGAGGAAAAACAAAAAAGAGACATGGAAGAGAGAAAGAAAGAAGGATAGGTATAGGGTGCAAGGAGGAGACAAAGAGAGGGAGAGAGAGAGAAAGGAAGAGGGAGGAAGAATGAGAGAGAAAGAGAGAGAGAGAGTGAGAGAGAAAAAGAGAGAGAGAGAGAGAGAGAGAGAGAGAGAGAGAAAGAGAGAGAGAGAGAGAGAGAGAGAGAGAGAAATGAGGAAGGGGAGAGAGAGAGAGAGAGAGAGAGAGAGAAGGGAAAAGAAAGAATGAGAGACGTTGATGGGAAAGGGAAAGACAGAGAAAAAGAAGTAAAGAGAGTGAGAGTGTAAAGCTGCTACAGTAAATGGTAGAAGAGGAACAGTGTGGATGTTCTATACTATTAACTGTAATTATAAATAAATTAAATTCATTGTAAATGTCTGAGAGTTGCTGTAATAAAAGAGGAATAAAACACTCCTGGGTTTAAAGTTTCATTGTTAAGGGTTTGTTTTTCCTTCAGCACCAAATAAAAGAAATGATCAATTATAATGTATTCATATCACTGACTCGGTCATGTTGAGGTGCTGATACCTGTAGAGTGAAAGCAGCTTCAATACTTTTCATAGCAGAAACTTCAGGAGATGAATTTAAGTTCCAAAAATTTCAGACCAAACTAATATTTTTCCTGTAATTTATTACAAAATCATTGGATTTTATCGGCCGATGCGTCCTGAAATATACATGTCACATTGGGTGGTGTAGAAATCAAACCACAGGAGACGTGGAACAGTGTGATTTCTTTCTCAGATGAAAGGAATGTAATATCAGAGACTCTTATGGAAGCTTAATACAATATTTAATATCACCTGCGTGAGGGGCTTAAATAATTAAAGATGGAGTCGGATCAGATTTTTATCATTTAGTGATAATTATCTTTGATGAGAATTTAAAAAATCAAAAAAATAATAAATCTTATTGTTGGTTTTCCTGAAATTAAACTTGAAAATATTAATTTCAAATAAAACATTCTATTTGGTTGTTTTATAAATTATCATCTATCCATTCATCTGATGAGCTGCTTAAACCTGTTGGGGAGGCTGGAGCCTATGTCAGCCAACTCTGGGCAAGGCGGGGTACACCCTGAACAGCTTGCAGATCATCACCGGGCCAACATACACACAACCATTCACACTCAGGGGCAATTCGGAACAGCTAATTCACCTAACGTGCATGTCTTTGGATTGTTGGAGGAAACTGGTGTACCCAGAGGAAACCCAAACAAGCATGGGGGAAAACAGGCAGAAACGCCCTTGCTAGGCCCAGGACTTGAACTCAGGACCTTTTTGCTATGAGGCGGTCATGCTATTCAATCACTACGCCACCGTTCCACCCATTAATAAATGCATTCATTTATTCACTTTCTAAGCTGCTTAATCCTACGTAGGGTCGTGGGGAGGCTGGCACTCATCTCAGCTGACTCTCGGCGAAGGCAGGGTAGAACCTGAACAGCTCGCCAGGCTACCGCAGGACCAACACACACAATCCTTCACACTCACTCTCACACCTAGGGGTGATTTGGAATAGCCAATCAGCCTACTGTGCATGTTTTTGGATTGTTGGAGGAAACCAGAGTACCCGGAGGAAACCCATGCAAGCACAGGCACCTCCGTGCTGCCTCATTCATAAATTGGAATGGTTTATATATGTATTTATTTATGAATTTTTTTGTGATCCTCACCACGTTCATTTTCCTGTAAGATTGAAATTCTGGATATTTCTATGCACGTGCACAGGAACTGACTCATTATTTATTATACATGTAGTTCCACATGCACAAATGGATGTTCTTAGAGCAGGAGAAACAATGTTACCCATAATCCTTGCTGTTTTTAAGGAGCTGCTGTTTTACTCACACACCTTCACTACGCCTCAATCTTACATAAATAATACTGTGGTGTCATACTGAGGGGTGAGACTCCATCAACTGTTTGCATAAATTAGCCAATGTACAAACAGAATCTTTTGCGTAGTTGCTATTTGCTTGACATTGTTTTTTTTAACCCAGTCCTCTTGCTCCCTCGCCAGACTCCGCTCTGTTCTTCGTTGAAGGCAAGGATTTCACAGAACGTGAAGCCCACTCTAGTGGGTTCTTTAGACGAAGGGAATTCTGACTGATATGGTTCCAGGTGTGCACTGTGGCCGAGCAAAATGAATATTTATGAGCACTGAGAAGTCATCCGAGTGCCCTGTTAAAAAAAACAATAAAGTACTTCAGAGCGCCGTTTTCACTCCCAATCCACATCCAACTGAGCCGCACATCATAAATTCAATTCTGCTTCCTCTACGGGGCATGGACTCCAACACCAGGTCCTGTTCTCTCCCTAGGGGCAATTTGGAACAGCAGATTAGACTGATGCGCATGTCTTTGGATTGCGGGAGGAAACCAAAGTACCCCAATGAAACCTATGCAAACTCCACACAGAAACCCGTCGCTAAGCCCAGGACTTGAACCCAGGATCTTCCTGCTGTGCTGCCCCAGTCTGAAATGAAACCTTAAAATTCTGTCATCTTGATTTTCTCCACGTTTTTTATATTATACGTTTTATTGGAATGTTTTATTCGGAGATAAAGGCAGCATGGCGAAGTGCATGCGAGGTGCTAAACATGCAGCTGACTACATTCCCACTTCAATTTACGAAACTCCGGAGATGTAACAGTGGTCACAGTTGGGTAATTTTCTCCAGGTGTAAAAGCAGGTGTAAATCAACAGTACACACACACACACACACACACACACACACACACACACACACACACAGTGGTTTATTAAATAAAATGGATGATCAGAAGAAAAGAAGTGAAGGATAAAAATGAACACTAGACTAGGGAAGCGCAGAGGTGCAGTGGTTCACACTGACAGCTCAAAGCAAGAAGGTTCTGGGTTCGAATTGATTTGTTGACTGGGGTCATTCTGGGTGGAGTTTGTATATTCTAAATGTGCTTGTGTGGGTTTCTTCTGAATGCTCTGGTTTCCTTCTACAGTTCAAGTACATAAGCATTAGGACAAACCCAAAGTGCCTGTAGGAGTGAATGTTTTATTATTATTATTATTATTATTATTATTATTATTATTATTATTATTATTATTATTATTATTGTTATCATTGTCGTTGTAATTATTATTATTGTTGTTATTGTTATTATTATTATTATTTTTTTAATTATTATCATTATCATTATTATTATTATTAGCCCTGCTATAGATTGCTAACCTGTTCAGGGTGTAACCCGCCTCTCACCTGACGTCAGCTGGGATTGATTCCAGCCCAACCCACTCTTAATGGATAAGCAGTATAGAAAAAAGGATAAATGAAAGAGATCATTAGACTTCGGCATCCTTTTGATGATTAAAAAAAGGAGCGTCATGTTGATGTTCATGAATGAGTCGGCTCATTGTGTCGGCTCTTTGAAGTGAACTGAAGTGCCATCTTCAGAATGAATGAATACATGAGGGCAGAAATAACCTAAAAGAATAAACTGCATGATCGGGATGATGCACTGAACGCATCAACTGCTGCTCATTCCGCACGCGCACTCCCTACGCTCTGAACTCCATTCAGTACCAGCGCAACAACTTCGGGGTAACACACACACACACACACACACACACACACACACACACACAGACACCCGTTCGCGCGCCTGTGCTTTTATGCGCCACCTCTCCTCTCCTCTCCTCTCCTCTCCTCTCCTCTCCTCTCCTCACCTCTCCTCTTCTGTCCTCTCCTTTCCTCTCGTCACCTCCTCTCCTCTCCTGTCCTCTCATCTCCTCTCCTCTCCTCACCTGTCCTCTCCTCACCTGTCCTCTCCTCACCTCTCCTCTTCTGTCCTCTCCTCTCGTCACCACTCCTCTCCTCTCCTCACCTCTTCTTTCCTGTCCTCTCCTCTCCTGTCCTCACCTCTCCTCTCCTCACCTGTCCTCTCCTCACCTCTCCTCTCCCCTCCTCTCCTCTCCTCACCTCTCATCTCCTCTCCTCTCCTCACCTGTCCTCTCCTCACCTGTCCTCTCCTCACCTCTCCTCTTCTTGCCTCTCCTCTCCTCTC
>JAQMYF010000008.1:19616483-19627792 GCA_030014195.1 Neosilurus mollespiculum
GTGTAATTGTGTTTTGATCTCTCTCTCTCTCTCTCTCTCTCTCTCTCTCTCTCTCTCTCTCTTGCACACATGTGCACACACACACACACACACACACACACACGCATTTCCTTCACACATCCATGACAGCCATTTCGTTCTGGCTTTTCACGTTTTCTGTTTTTCCTCCACAGCCATTAGCACTAACGGTGTCAAGTCTTGGTGCAAAAGCACAAGTGATCACAAAGTACAAAAACTGGTGACATTTTACAGCTTTTTATACTTCCTGTTAGCATGCAACACTTCCTTTTAGCGTTCAGCATTTCCTGTTACCATTTTTCCATTATTTACTCTCTATACCTTAAAGTTTTATAACAACTTCCTGTCAAATTCACCTCACGAACAGAAAACACAGATTTCTTGGAACAGTGTGACATCACTTCCTGCCCTTTGGGTTCATTTTGACTCTTTCTAACTTGTTGCTAGTGTGCTGATTAGCTTGCTAACTACTAGCTAGCATAATCAATAAAAATAAATCTGCTTAGATACAAAGTTAGAGGAGCAGAAGCATGATTTTTTTTTTTACACTATTTAAATGTTTTTGACTTTTTAAAAAAAAATGTTTAATCCTGATTTAATTTCATACCAGCTTTGGTTGGTATTTTTGTTGCTGTAGGAAATTGAATCAATTAGCAAAGACCCGATTCCTTTATTACAGCTAAGCTAATGGCTGATGGCTCATAAGATAACAACACAGATTAACACTAAAGGGAGATAAATAATAAGGTTAAACTTTTCTCATCACTCATCCATTTGCCAAACTGCTTAACCCTAATAGGGGATTAAGAGTACTCAGGGTACTCCGGTTTCCTCCCACAGTACAAAGACAAGCACATTAAGCTAATCGTCTGTTCCAAATTGCCTCTAGATGTGAGTGTGAGTGTGAATGGTAGTGTGTGTGTGTTTCTCTTGCAACACTCTGGTGAGCTGTTCAGGGTGTACTTCGCCTTCACCCAGTGTTGGAGGAGATTCAAATCCAAACCTAATAGGATTAAGCAGATCGGTAAATGAGTCAATGAATGAACATACGCCCCCCTTAGGACAGTTAGCAGATTTGTTAATATGTTGCTAACAGGAGGAGAGGAACACGGCGACGTCCATGTTGGTATTTTACCTGGTTTTGTAGTTCAGACACACACAGAGATGCAATGTTGTAATTGTCTCGAGTTCTGAAGTCACATTTCTTTCATATTTCCTATTGAATTACTTTGAGGGATGTCTTGCTGATCTGTAAAACTCATCTTTCCCACTTTTCTCAGTAGAGGCAGCCTGTGGAAGACGTTTTTACACCATTTAAACCCTGAAACAATTTTCAAGACCACATTTAATGATCATCATCATCCTTTGCAGAACCCAGTTCTCTGGTTTCGTTTTGAAAGCACGTGAGCGCTACATGCTTGCAGTCTGAAAAGTAAAAACATTCACAACCTCACTGTTAGGGATTCTTTTAAAGCTCAACTTGAATCATTTCTTCATCTACACATCATACATAGATGCCTTGAATGACATGTGAGTTATCTTTTGATGTGTGCGAGATGGTCGAAGCCGGTCCGGGTTCGTTACAGTGGAATAAACATAAGAATGGATCAGGTGAAAGTTTCTTACCAAAATATCTTCGTTCACCTCCCCCTGAAACGCTCATTCGCTGAACCACTTAATCCTACAAGGCTTGCGTTGAAGCGGATCCTATCTCAGCCGACTGTTGACGAAGGCTTTCTACACCCTGAATGCTCACCATTCCATACACTCGCACCTAGGGGCAATTTGTAAGAGCCAATTAGTGTAAAGGGAGGCACAGTGGTGTAGTGGTTAGCATGTTTGTTTCTGTGTAGAGCTTGCATGTTCTCCCTGTGTTTGTGTGGGTTTCCTCTGGGTACTCCGGGTTTCCTCCCACAGTCCAAAGTATCCAAGTATCCACAGTCCAGTATTAACATTAGTCTTTTCGATTTATTCAAGCATCCGCTAAGTTGATTAAAAGGTTGCACACAGTCCGAATGATGCGCTTTATCACGACTGCTGAGACTTACAGGATAAAGTGTTGAATGAATAATGAGGACGGTGAATATTTATTTGTGTTATCGGTAATGAAACCCAGAGTGAATAAAACTCGGGTTTTAATTCTAATGAGTGACACCTGAGAAGAAAGCGGAGCCCTGAAGAGTGCGTCACAATCAGTCGGGGTGTAAAAGAAGAGAGAGATGACTTGGCAGATATCCCACTTCGGCACCTGAGCAGGCTCTGACTGTCAGTCACGATATGCGTGCAACTCTATTACCGTTAGGGCAGGTCCATGCAGTGCGCCCGTCCCTCGCTCTCCCTCATTCTCCCTCATTCTCCCTTGTACACTCTCTGTATTGTTTAATTTTGATTGTGTATTATACATTGAAGACGTAAGCCTTTAAAAGCATTGCATGCATTTGTAATCCTTTTACCAGTTTATGATTCATTTAAAAAAAACAAAAGTCATGCAAAGCGATCAGGTGTTCCTGAGTGCATGCTCCGGGTTTCCACAAGCCTCCTGGGATATCCCCCCAGCCCCAAATGCTAGCAAATGTTTATCTTACAGACAAGGGTGTATTTAGTGTCTGCTGACAGGACAATGTGAGCACTGTGGCTGGAGAACCATAAGCGCAGGACTTGTTTGTGTGAGCCAACACATCCTTCCAGAGACCACATCCTCCACCCAAGCCTTTTATCTGTGGCATGACCATGCTGGCGGGGCCTGCAAGTGCAGAAACAAAACACTGTATTGGGGTGTTTTGTTTTTTTTCCCCCTTTTTTGGGGGGATGGGGTGGGGGGGTGTTACAATGAAAATGGAAGGACTTTGATAGAGATTACCCTCTCTGTGGACCCCATGGTGCTCTCAATGAGCTACAATCACAACTTGAGAGGCATCGCTCCCTTTCCCTCTCTCTCTCTCTCTCTCTCTCTCTCTCTCTCTCTCTCTCTCTCTCTCTCTCTGGATTGGATTTCCTGCCATCTTCCTCTCTGATTGCTGCTGAGTTCCTGAAGGGATCGTGTTAACTGCTTAAGTGTCAGAAAGAAAAAAAAAAAAAAAAACACCAGCGTTGACAGCACTGCTTCTCCGCCTTTTCAGTTCCTCAGCCCACGCACCAAAAAACGCCAGCAATAAGATGATGTTAGTGTCCCCACTGACAAGTAAAGCAACCATTTATCAGCCACGTAGCTATTTCTGTAAACGTTACTGTAGCTGTTCATCCTGCCAATAAAGGTTGCTGTTGTGAGATTTTTTTTTTATTGGTAAAAGTGTAAAGCGCTCCAAACAAACCCTGTAATGAAGTGAATGAACAGAAGCGTGGAAACATCATGCCGTCCAAGCAGACTAAAAGCTTTAATTTATTCATTAGCATAGCTGGAGTTTCCTAGATGGTGTAAAAACCTCAGAGGGAAATAATGATGGCAAGTGTCATGATGGCGGGAAGAGGCGGAGACATTGTTACCATGGATGCAAAGGTTTTATTGAACTTATACCACACCGATTTGCCAATAATTCTTTTAAAAAGTTTTAAACCATTAATAGTGATAGTCACCGAGTTTATATAAAACTCGAAGGCATTACGATACACTGCAAGCGACTCCGGCAGGGATGTCCAATCTTATCCGTAAAGGACAGGTGTGGGTGCAGGTTTTCCTTTTAACCAAGCAGTAGCCACACCTACCACTGGTTTCAATCACTGATCTAAAAAAGAACACTAGATTGCACATTAATGTTTCAATTTCAAGGCCAGGTGGCGGCCATCTTGGTGAGATGAAAAACCCTGAAAATCAAAAACCCTGAAAATTTTACTGCTGACATCCAGAATATCTGATGGTTCAGTGATTAAGGCAATGGGTTTCTGGTTTAAAGGTCAGAGGTTCAATTCTCAGGACCATCACTGTTGGGCCCTTGAGCAAGGCCCTGAACCCTCAATTACTCACTTGTAATAAAATATTAATAATAATCAAAATTGTAAGTCACTCTGGATAAGAGCATCTGCCAAATACTAAAAATGTAATTCAATTTAACTTTACCAATAATTTCACTGATATTTGTAGTCTATTGATGAAATAATTAAATAAATAAAAGCTCAGCATAGCTGAAATTTTGGCAAAAAGGGCAAAAAAAGGATTCAAAATGAAATGTACATTTTGGATAGCTCATCCTCCTCACAGCAAGAGGGTCCTAGGTCCAAATTCCCAGGCTCGAAGTGTTTCTGTGTGGAGTTTGCATGTTTTCCCCGTGCATCCGTGGGGTTTTCTCCAGGTACTCCGGTTTCCTCCCACAGTCTCAAAACATGAACAGTAGACTGACTGACTGTTCCAAATTGCCCCTAGGTGTGAGTGTGAGTGTGAATGGTTCTATGTGTGTAAAATTCAAATGAATTATTAAACTTCATTTTTCACCCAGCTCTACTTTTTACTATAAAAGTGTTATCAGATGAAATTATTATTAAAAGAAAGATTAAATTAATTTCACATTGTCTACAGAAAGTCATACTTGAAGTAAGCAGGTACACCATTTTTTCTTTTTCTCTGTCACCACACCATTATGGTACTATCTTGGCCGACGCTGCCCGCTGGAACCTCCCAGCATGTATCTGTGGTCGTGTATTTGATCCCAGCCTAGACCGATTAGTCCATAAATAAGTCAGGAGGAAATAATAACGGAGGAGTAGGAGATGTAGTGGCTGCTCAGTGCAATCGGCGCGTCCATCTGATTCATTCCGAGTGCATCTCGGCTGAGTACAGTGTGGGATAAATGGCCTCTGAATTGACATGCAACACAAATAAGACCAGCAATACCAGGCGTGCAGCACAGACCATTGAAATCTCAGAGGGAATATAATAATGGGAGTCGCCGCAAATGATTCCTTGAAGCTTGCTGTAATCATGCTCGAGAAAAGAACCGAGGCTGGATTGTGCTTGGAAGGCTTTGATCGTAGCCTTTATCTCCAAATCCGCTTTGTTAGTTTCCTTTTATTGAATCTCTCCATGTTCCTTCGGTGGCTTTCTCGAGCCTTTGTGTAATTGTCACCTCATTTCTATGCACACAGTCATTGTATTGTTCATTTGCTGGAGTGAGTAGTTTTTCACGATGACTTTATTCCGTGAATTTGCGCTCTATATCGCAACGATGTGAATCATCGAGACACCTCTGCGGATTTGTCCAGCGTTTGTTATATGGTCTTCGCTGACAGAGGTTGAGAGAGTAAATAAGCTGGTAAACGTGTTGACAGCCTTGTTAAATTCTGCACAGGATGAGGCGAGGAAGATGTATTCGGCGTTGCAGGATGGGAGGCACTGTGAAGGATTTGGCTGCTGATCTGATAAGGGCTTCAGTGTCTCTGGGAATTTGGTGACAGAGCTTGGAATTACGACCAGATTGACTTGGCGCTGTTTCTCCCCGGGTTGAACGGAGACTGATGGAGTGACGCAGGAGGCATGAGAACAGCGATGGTGGCATTCAGATGGCGGGGAAAAAAGTGAAGCACCAAGTTCTGGGCTTCTTATTTCTGTCTCACACGTTTGCCGAACCGCTTACTCCTACTAGGGTCACGCGGAGGCTGGAGCCTATCTTAGCTGACTCTGGGTAAAGGCGGGGTACACCCCGAACAGCTCGTCAGACCATCACAAGTCCAACACGCACACAACTAGTCACACCCACACTCACACCTAGGGGAAATTTGAAACAGCCCGTTGGCCTAATGTGCATGTCTTTGGACTGTGGGAGGAATCAGAGTACCTAAAAGAAACCCACACAAGCAAGGGGAGAACATGCAAACTCCATACAGGAACGACTTTGCCAAGTCCAGGACATGAACCCAGGACCTTCTTGCTGTGTAGCAGATGTGCTAACCACTATGCCACCATGCCGCCCCTGAATCATTTATCACTGGCAATATCTTGGTACTCAGGTGTTATTATTATAGTTATTATTATAATTATTATTACTGTATTCACACTCCTCCACCTCCAGAAAGCAATGTAACCCGAACTCGACTACCTCGCAGAAACCCTGAGAGACAGTCGGTATTTTAATGGCAATATTGTGATGGAAAAGCGAAGCCCTCCTGCCATGGGAGCTTGTAATAATTGTTCTCTCCATGCAGCTCTGAACTCCACAGTTCTGGGGAAAAAGCCATTTCTCTAAAGGACATCTTTAATAACGTTCTTGCAGGAAAAAAAAGTTTTGCTGTGGAAAGAACAGAATGCTCTCAAATTAGTGAGGTCCGCCGGGGTCACATCAAAACCACCAGGAGTTATGAGTTCTTCCCCGAAAAAACATCTCCCGGAAGACCCGATCTCATTTGGGTGATTCTTTGGTGACTGCCTGTGATTTTTTGACTATCTCAGACCTACCAGAAGTATGTATTTGATGTGCTAAATGACTCAAATAAAATAATGTGCAGATGAAAATCTCTGATGGTTGGCAACTAGGTCTGAGACTGTCTGCATCTAACTCCCCAACTATCTTCGACTATCTGTGATCGACCACAACGGTCTCAGTGATATAATCGTGGACTAATTGGCGACAGTCACCAATTAGTAGATTATCATGTGCAATCGTCCAACATTTGGAAACAGGTTTAAAAAAATGGGACGATTGTCCACAATGGGTGGATTCCTCGACAAAATGATGGTCGATGATATCGGTTGCAGACCCCTCATGCTCCCTCCCGACCTAAAAATTGATTGAATCGTGGGCATTATTGGGCATTAGCACCCAAATGAGATCAGGGTTTAAGGATCAGACTATGATGTAAAGACTAGAGAAAAATGGACTTAGCAGTTAGACCAGATGCCAAAACATGCACACAGAAACTCCCTCACCAAGCCTGAGACTCGAACCCAGGACCTTCTTGCTGTGAGGCAGACATACCAACCATTATACCACCGGTCCACCCTACCACTGACTAGCAAGTGTTTTAATTAATTCCCTATTCCTAAAGTAAAGAAAACACGCAAATCATCCATGATTAACATGTTAAAATAAAACATGTAGCCTCAGAGTTCTGCCCATTTCCTCCAGCCCATAAATGACACCATCTGTACAATGAGAGCGACTTGCTTTCAGTGCCTACACAAATTGCACTGACGCTATCTATAAATTCAATCCTGGCACACTTATAATTCAATCAGCTGCATCCATCGCGCCACGAATCACACGCCCAAGCCTGGCCGCATCCTTTTCTGATGCATTCGCTTGGCTGTGCACCAAGTCTAAATGGTCCAGCTTGAGCTCGTGAACGATCGAGGACCAAATGAGTCAAATGCCAGCCTTTTACACCAGGACTTGTGTAGCGACTCTCATTCAGATGAATAATGGAGCCTGTTAAGTAAGGACCCCAGCAGTTCTTCCTACAGACAGAAAATGGGCTCTCGGGTGATTTGATAAACACGATAGTGGAGTCGAGGTGCAGTAAACAGTAAGTGGTAAGCTCTGTAGTGAGGATTTTGGGTGTGGGAGTTACTGGACGATGTTAAATCCCAGGACTAGAATGCATTAATGTTTAGATTACATTCCAGCTCGGTTTTATATGACTGCAGAAGAGGATGCAGTTTTTCTGGCTTTTTTTTTCAACGTTTCTAATCGAGAGTGCGTGTTCCATGAGCATTCTAATTTCAGGTCTACTGATTAGCAGGAAAATAATTGTATCTATACTTGTTAATAAGAAACAAGGCACCGGAGCTGTCAGTCATTGGGAAACAATCTGTGACAAGCTAGCTTGTGAGTTCATTCATTCATTTCCTGAACCGCTTAATCCTAATTAGGGTGGCGGGGAGGCTGGTGCCCATCTCAGCCAACTCTAGGCGAGGGCAGAGTACACCCTGGACTCGCAGAGCAGAAATTCGCTGACGGCAATGCAGCCTACTCTTGACGAAAATCAGCAATGGTTCTTTTACATGTCTCTCACCACAGACAGTGAGAGACATGGCCGGCCTTTGATAACCCAGTTAGCTGCACTGGAGGGACAGCAGTGACAACCCAGTGACAGTGGGGCTTGAACCCCCGACCTTGGGTTCAGTAGCAGTATAATTGGAAAGGTGCAGGACTATGAGCTCACCTCCAACTTCATTTCCCCAAACAAAAACAGCCTTTTTATATTAAACACCCTAACAGTTTTATTTTCTGACTTAACACTAAACTAATGATATGCAGCTGAATGTCCTCGCATTTTTCTCTCATTATTTTCACGAATGAACACTGTGCTAATTCGATAACATAGCAGGGTTTGTACATTATTTAATATAAATGAAATGTACTGATTCTCCCATTAAACTGAATGTGGTCAGTAGTTACTAAGCACTTAGATGGCTTCTGTATAAATACTCTTCTGCACTCTCTCCATCTCTCCTCACCTCTGAACAAGTCCTCACCCCTGCTGTGACTTGTTGTTGTGACCCCAATGTGTGCAACTATTTTCAGAATTCATCTGAAGGATATAGCATGGTGCTAGTATTTAAGGTTTTTTTTGGAGAAAAAAAAAAACACAAGGTCCTGTTTCACTGCCTCAGGGATCATGTAATGGTTATGATGGTGGTGATGTTGTTGGTGATGGTGGTGGTAGTGACAGTGGTAATGTTGGTGTTGATTATGATGGTGGTGGTGGTGTTGTTGGTGGTGGAGGGTTGGCATTGTTGGTGTTGGTTATGATGGTGGTGTTGGTGTTGGTTAGGTGGTGTTGGCGTTGTTGGTGTTGGTTATGATGGTGTTGGTGATGACATTGATGATGATGATGGTGATGGTGGTGGTATTACAAGTGGGGTCTCACCTGCGTACTACAAAAAACTGCTCACACATACACACACTATATGTAATCAAACAAATCTAATAAACAAATAAATTATTTAAAACAATTAATCAATTTGAATTAATTAATAAATAAATACATATATGCACGAATATATAAATAAATAAAAACGTTTTCTCTTTTGCCACAATTTTTTTTCTTTCCTTTTAAGTTTTTTTTATTTTTAAATAAAATAAAATACCCACAGTCTCCAGTTCAGTAACCACAGAATGTGGTGCACAAACATCTCTAATGGAAATCAGGTGCAAATAATCTTCCCCTACTTGAGGAGAGCCGAGTGAAGGATGATAAAGAGATGCTGTCGCTGAGTGCGATCTTTTCCAGCTGAATCATCCTATGATTGCAGTTTACAATCAGAACAGGCTGAACGGGAGAATAAAAGCTCCTGGAATGAATCAAGGCACAGGAACCACAACCCAGTTCTGCTTCGTATATTGTCTCGGATCATTATTCAGCAGCAGGAAGGTGGAATCCTACATCACTTGTACATAATAAGCTGCCCCCCCACTTCCCCCCGACTGTTTCCACAATAAATCCCACTTCCTTTCTGAGTGCACGTCAAACACTTTTAATGAACAGCCGGTGAGAATGAGACCAGATTTAGCTCTCGGATAACATGAAACACTTTCCTGAGAACAAATCATTTCGTCATCTGTCATCTCCGTCGGCTTGTACATGGAACCCTGAGAAGTTTGTTGGAACACGCTGGAATAAGAAAGGTCAATTTGCAGCCGCCAGGAAGGTTAATTTAGAGCCTCATCAAAGGTCCCTGATCTCATGGATCTCACAGTTTGACGGCGTTCAGAGACTCCAAGGCATAATAAAGTTTTTTTTTAAGAGTGCAGCTGATGGCAAGGAGAACCTGAAGGTCTAGGGTTAGTAAAGAAATAAGTACTGTGGTCTCCAAGTATCCAATATATCCCTGGATATACCTGACCTGGAACCGAGTGGCCAGATCAACAGAAGGAACTCTTTACTCTTCCCGGAGGCAGCCGGGATCTGTCAAGACATTTAACCGTGAAGCGACGTGATGTGACAGAGTGACTTTGACATACGGTTTCTTTGACATCCGTGTCTTCGTTCAGAACTCCGAGCAATTTGTGCACTGAGAACTTCCAGCTCTGCTGAATTCCTGATTCTCTAAGCTGCTCTCCTTCTTCTTCTTCTTCTTCTTGAACCTGTGCAGCAGTTTGACTGCTGATGCGTTTGGCAGAATGAAGCTCAGAGCTTGGGGAGACTCATTAACTTGGTGCTGTCAGTGGTGATTGCTCTTTGTTTAACCTTCCCGCCCATGAAGATTCCAGCCTCCACTTTCACAGTCGGCCTGAGAGGACGTCTTCATCTTTTGAATTATAGGGAACCAGGCAGTCATTAGCTGCACATATTCCACAAGTTTGTGCCAAGATGGTGCTGCCCTCATGACAGAGCCATTGCAGATTTCCTCTCTGCGCTTGACCAGGCACATTACACTGACACGCTCAAAAGAGGAGTTCCCCATTAAAGCCGGATCGGATATAAAGGGCGATGAAATTGCCTCAGTGTAGGATGTGTTTTAGTACATGGAGCAAAAAAGTTAATAAAAGATATCTTACAGTATTTTAAACTAATTCCAAGATTATATATTTCTGCCTTAATTTCCAAAATATACCATCCATCTACCCAGTCCTTCCTAGCAAAAAGTTTTTTATTAGTATACTAATCAAAGCAAATTTTCTTGCAGGGCTGATGGATATGTTTTTGTTAAAGCAGAATGAAAGGAAACCCTTCGGTAACACTGAAATTATGTATATTTTCATTATCAGGTGGTTTTTACTTATCTTTAGTTTTCGATAGTTTGCATTAGCCTTGAAGTGAAGGCCGCCATTTGTGTTCAGCGAAATTGTGACAGTACGATGTAGTTCTCTGCGATGGCCTGGCGAGCTGTCCAGGGTGTGCCCCGCCCTCGCCCGGAGTCGGCTGGGATGGGCGCCAGCCTCCCCGCAACCCTAATTAGGATTAAGTGGCTTAGAAAATGAATGAATAAATGGAATGATGTAGTTCTGAGAAGGCAAGAAGCTAAAATACCATGCACTTGGCCAGCAACAAGAACAGTATACAGGTAATATATTTTCACGGAACAATAGCCCCCCTGCGGGATCAGTTATTAATCAATTTATTTTTAATTCCATGAGTAACGATGTATTAACAATAGCGTGTTTTGATGGGCATGGATATATATTATGTATGCAAGCTTTTATTAAGGTTGGGTTTAATTCCACTTTAATTATTCATATAGAAAGTTCTTACTTGTAGTGAGGTTTCTACCCTTCAAAACAACTTTATGCCTTTCAACTAACCAGCTTAGGTTTACACCTGATTAAGTGCTAGCTTTACACTTGACTCAACTCACAAGTCATTACCCCGGGGGGGGGGGGGGGGGGGGGGGGGGGGGGGGGGGGGGGGGGGGGGGGGGGGGG
>JAQMYF010000008.1:19631649-19647346 GCA_030014195.1 Neosilurus mollespiculum
AAGATTACATAGATTTCAAAAAAAAAAAAAAAAAAAAAAAAAAAGACAGGTGTCCGCTTGTTTATGGGAAGGAATGGGGTGTCCCATCACACATTCATATGCAGATTGTGCAATGAGCAATGTCACAGTGCGATGTCGCTCCCCTGTGTGTGGATTTATTACAGGTGATCGCATAATTTCTCATAAAATCATGACAAATGAGCACTGAGAGAGCGCAATCCTCTGCCAAGCCAAAAAAATGTTTATAGAAAGTACATAGCACTAGCTGGGCCTGCTGTAATACTATCCTTCCAAAAAATTGTGCTGTTTTATAATGTTAAAAAGTATTTAAAATTTTGGAGATCTAAAATTTGATTCAGATCATCTTCAAAATTTTATGGAGTCTTTCTTGTCCAAAGCCCCGCCTCTGGTAGAAATGTCATGCCATCCCAAACCAAACGTTTTTCATTATTGTGCTGTTGAACACACAACCCATGCAAACATCCCATACCACACAGTATAATACCATATATCTTTATTTATCCTAAACATGAGATACAGAGAAGAAGTAATGCAAATGTGAGGTATAAAGCTGTCTAGAAAATAATCATAAAAGCTGATCTTGCTAGATACTAAAATATACGTCTATAAGTTCAGCGTAACCTCCTTGGCAGAGGTAACTACATTACTAATGGTTATGTGTTAAATAATTTTACTGATTTGTCTTCAGAACTTTCCCTTCAGAACCGTTTCCTCTTTTAACAGAGATACAGTGTCATATTATCACAGGCTGCTTTCTTGTTTTAATTCCCACCATTCTCTCTTTCCCTCCTCTGTCAACTTATATAAAAACCTGTATGTCTAATGTCTCTGTAGCTCCTCATGTCATCGTACTGATCCTGTTGGTCCCATGGCTTTCTCTGAGGCTCCGAGTGTGTTTCCCGATGAATGCAAGTGGAGAAAAGAAAGAAAGACAATATGAAACCTTTTTTGTAGACGTACAGGTGTCGAAACCCTGAGGCAGATCATAAAAATTTTAGAAATACAAAAGGAAGTAGTATAGAACATTTTCAGGACTTTTTCCTGTTCACTTTTGGTAGGTTGGGTTGAAGTTGGTAGCTCGTGTTTTGTGTAAATAACCAGATGGTTGGTGGTCACACGGCACATCCACATGGATGGATGGAATACTGGGTATGATGACATTTGATAGGATGTTAGGTGTGTACACTGTACGGCAAGAAGGTCTGGGTTCAAGTTCCAGGAGTTTCTGTGTAGAGTCTGCATGTTTTTGCACGCTGTGCTTGCGTGGGTTTTCTCGGGGTGCTCTGGTTTCCTTCAGCAGTCCAAAAACATCATCAGGCTAACTGGCTGTTTCAAATTCCATCTCGGTTTAAGTGTGAGTGTGAGTGGTTATGTGTGTTGCCCTGCAATGGACTGGCGAGCTGCTCAGGGTGTACCCCACCTCTGCACAGAGACGGCTAAGATAAGCTCCGGACTCCCTGATAGGAGTAAGCGGTTCGGATGGATAAATAAATGGATGGACTGTATACTGTCTACAGTATATTGTTCTACCATTAAAAATTCTTTTACGTGAGAAAACAACACATACATAATTCACCCAGAAAGTGATGCAACGGAGTGAAAGACTGAAAGAATGAATAACCGAGAGAACCAGATTTTTTTTTTTTTTATATATCGCGCATTACACACACACGCACACACACACACACACACACACACACACACACACACACACACACACACACACACCAATACATCAGTGAGTTCCTGAAAATCTCTCGCTTTTTCTTGTGACATTTGCTCTACTGTACTCCACTTCCCAGATCCTGCCTTTGGGCAGTCAGTAATCAGACTGATGGGACTGAGTGACAGATTAATTGTCAACATCATCAAGAAATTCACGTCGGTGAGAAAAGTAAACATCCGTGCGGTCTGTACCCTACAGCTAGAGCTGCTTGATGAGGGCATTAATCGTAATCAAGATTATTTTTATAGTTTATATGGAATAATACTGTAATCAAGCTAATTCATGTTGCTAAGTTAGCCAGCTAAGTTAGTGTGCTCGCAGCAAATAACTAGCATCACTTCCCACCTAATACTCAGGAACTTCTCAGTGATTTCTGTCGAAATTAGTTGTTCGTCCGTCGCTAACGACGATGACCAGGAAAAGCTTCAGATGAGACGAGTCCTGATGTGCGCTTGACTTTGTTTAAAGTGAGGGAAAGTTGCGCGAAGTTAGCCTCACTCTCTCTTCCCATGCTCCGCCTGTATCCATTGGCAAGCATCCTTGTAATTTTGAGGAACACAACATGGCCCAAATGGAACAATGTGCAAATTTCACAATATCACGCAGACACGACGTCCAATATGTTTTTACTGCGTACTTCTTACGACCAATCAGATCACACCACACACTTACCATGTTCTCCCTGCATCCGTCTGGTCCGTATAAATATGATGTAATACGCAGCGCTTTTTCATTCGTCTTCTTCTTGTGTCCATATCTACGTTCTACACACACGTACGAGTCTGGCAATCAAACCCAGAACCTTTTGCTGTGAGCCAGACATGCTAACCACTATGCCACCATACCGCCCGGACAGTAGATTTAATCTACCAATTCTACAAACTTTCTCAGTGAGGTTTCTCATTCATTCATTTATTTTCTAAGCTGCTTAATCCTCATTAGGGTCCCGCCCATCTCAGCTGACACTGGGTGAGGGCAGGGTACACCCTGAACAGTTCCCCAGGTCATCACAGGGCCAGACATTGACACCTAGTAGTGATTTGGAACGGCCAATTAGGCTACTGTGCATGTTTTGTATGACTGTGGGAGGAAACCGGAGTACCCGGAGGAAACCCACACACGCATGGGGAGAACATTTAAATTCCACACAGAAATGCCCAAGTCCGGGAATCAAACCCAGGCCTTCTTTCTGTGAGGTGGACGTGCTAACCACTACACCACCATGCCTCCTTCACTGGGGATTCTTCAACTTTTCAAATCAGAGTCGAATGAATGCTTTTTGTTCGTTAGCTTTTTAACTGGGTTTGGATTCTAATTGGAGGTAACTAAACCAACCTGAACATTTCAGAACCGCAGGGTTGAAAACATCTGCATGGGAAATCACAAGGCGTACGTCGCACCTCAGAGAACGTTTGATCATCTTTAGCAACTCACACTGCATATGCGATTCACGATTCAGTCGGGTCGATTTAGAATCAAATTGTGTGTCTTTAGGGTTCGCTTTGAAGTGGAACAGGACCGCCTCTCTCCGAAGATCTAGAGGTCTTTCCTGCATTCTCACTTTCCCAACGAGCCTAGAACCAACACGCAGAGCCCTCCAGGGTTCAGATTGTCTGCGAATGTAAAAGCGACCAATTAGAATTAAGAATCATTTATAATTTACTGGTTGATTTACGTTCCTACCCTCACCTACCTGGTAACGAGCTTTGGGTAGTGACTGAAAGAACTTCGCGGAATGTGGATACAAAGGGCTGAAATGAGATTCCTTCGCAGGGTGGCAAGGCTCTCCCTCTGAGATGTGAGTGAGAAGCTGCACCATCCGGGAGGAGCTCAGAGTAGAACCGCTGCTCCTCTGCGTTGAGAGGAGCCCGCTGAGGTGGCACGGGCATCTGATTAGAATACCTCTTGAACGCCTCCCTGGTGTGGTGTTTTGGGCATGTCCAACCAGGAAGAGAACTTGGGGTCAGCCCAGAACACGCTGGAGGGACTGTGTTTCTCAGCTGGTCTGGGAATGCCTCTGTGTCCCCCTCAGAAGAGCTGGAGGAAGTCTAGGTGGTAAGAGGGACGTCTGGACTCCAGATCAAGCGGGAGAAGAAGTAGATCTTCTTGATGATGAATCATTTATATAATTATAATAGGTTCGTGGGGGGAGGGGGGAGGACTGGAGCCTCTCTCAGCCAGGTGAAGGTGGGATACATCTTGAACAATCGTGGGGCCAACACACTTAGGGGCAAGTCTCTTAACCTTGGAAGGAAACCGGAGTACCCGGAGGAAACCCACGCAAACACAGGGAGGACATGCAAACCCAGGGCTCGAAGGACCTTCGTGCTGTAAGGCAGACATGCTATAAGTTGTTCAGCTGTTGAAGGAACCTACAAAGTTCCCTTATAAGATAGTTTGAGTGTTCGGTGCTCATTTTTTGGTTCTTACTCATGAAAATGGTGTCTCCCTCATTAGTTGAGCTCTGATTCTCTTCACCGTTGTGCCAGTCTCTTGAGCTGGAGACACCGAGTTCCTTTTCATGATCCTTTTGATGTCTTTGGTGTGCTGTTGGCTGCTTTTATGTCCGTCTAGCCTGCATAAGTAAGTGTCCCTCTTTCAATAAATCTCCAAGCTGTCCTAGTTTGTCCGGCCTAACGAGCAGCCTCTTCATGTTCTCATTTCCATCTGATTAGGTTCCGTGGTGAGCTCGGATCCGTGACATACAGCCCTTCTTTAGATTTCTCTTTAGCAATTTTTTTTCATTTGACGGATTTTTTAATACGTTAGAACCACAGAACAATTAAGTCGCACAGCCTTAAGCAGCATTGTTTGAGGCGAGGAGAGGAGATGTATTGCTGTTGGAAATTTGACAGTGATTTAAGATGCTGGATGACAGCGAGCGAGACATCAATCACATCACAAGTCACGTTTATGAGTTTGCTGAGAGACGCTCAGACAGCGGAGAAAAAGTCGCTGTTTGGATGCAACATAAACGGGGTTTAAGCTTTCAAACGGACATAAATTATCTGTGTGTGTGTGTGTGTGTGTGTGTGTGTTTAACCCCTCTACTGACCCCATCCTTAGATGACAAGATGGGCTTTGTTAGTAATAAATAAAGGAGAGAGAAATAAATGGAGAAGAAAAAAGGAAAACCTGCACAAAAAAACTGAATTTGCGACAAAACTGAAAAAACTGAATAAATAAAGTTTTAAATCTTTTTGTAAGTGAAAAAAAATGAGATAAAATGAAAAAGGGGGATTATACACACTAAGCATTTTATACTTCGAAAAATAAAACATAAAAATCTAAACCTGACAGCAATCCAGGAATGAACAGAAAAATAAATGAGTGTAGAAAGAAAAAAGAAAAAATTTAATTCCTATTTTATTATAATTTTTTGTATTATAAGAGAATGATTGATATAAATATTAATAGCTCTCTGTGACCATCTCAGGAGGATCTCTTCACCTTGTGCTGCTAATAATTCTTCGCCAGAAAATAAATACATTAATAAATAAACAAACAAACAAGCAAACAAACAAACAAATAAATAAATAAAAGCACATTTGTTAATTACTTCATTCGGAGCTCGTGCACAGCCGAAGCGATTGTTGCCAATTAGGAGAGTAATCGTTCAGGGGGACTGAGCTCCATGATTACTGAGCGCGATCAGTGTGAGCCTGAAGCTCCGCCTCAAAACACTAGTGTAGAAGGAGATCCGGCATCTTCTCATTCTTTTTCTTCTTCCTCTTCTCATCCTTCTTCTCTGTCTTCTTCTTTTCATTCTTCTTCTTTTTCTCTTCTTCTCATACTTCTCCTTCCTCCTCCTCCTCCTCTTCTTCTTCCTCTTTTCCTCTTTTTCTTCTTCTCTTCTTCTTCTCATCCTTCATCTCCTTCCTCTTTTTTTTTCTTCTTCTTTATCTGTCTTTCAATCTATTTTTCTCTGTTATTTTTTTATTCCACCTATCTTTCTTTTTTTCTATAGTAATATATCTATATATACTATATAATAATATATTTTCCCATCAATTTAATCTCTCTCTCGGTTTCTCTCTCCCTCTCTCTCTCTCTCTCTCACACACATTCTCTCTCTCTCTTTCTCTCCCCCACTCACACAAACACACACAGTCTATCTATCTATCTATCTATCTATCTATCTATCTATCTACCTAATAACTTATTCCCATCTGCTCTCTCTCTCTCTCTCTCTCTCTCTCTCTCTCTCTCTCATCTTTTTTTTTATATAGTTCTAGTTTTTAATAATAATTGAAATCCGCTTGCTGAGACGGAGTTCTTTTTATTAGAAGAGAAGAAGGACTTTGAAGGTTGTATTTCTGATTGCTCAGCGATCTCACAGATATTCTTTAGTGCATCATATTACTGAAGCCAAAGAATTCATTAGTTTTATGAGCCATGCTTCATATTTCACAGCGACTGAAACTATTCCGGCTCGGTACGGCGGAGTCATAGTCTCATGGCTGGGAAATGACTCTCGTTCTGCTGGTCGTCTTTATGATCTTCCTTATTATTAACAGGTGACGCCGAGCGCTATTGAGTTTTTGTCCAATTACAATTTACTTGTGCGGCTCTTGCTTTGATCTTGCTGCTAGAAAGAAAAAGATTTTAAAGCACATATATCAAAGAGTGAGTCCACTCCAGGGAGAAAACGGTGAGCCATCTATTCTCACACCGCTGTGATAATTTTACATAAAAAAAGGTGGAAAAAAATCAAGACCGTGCGACGTGGCCTAATTGATTTTCTCAAGAGGTGCACCTCAGTATCTAAAACGGTAACGTGTAGGCGGATTTCTTTTTTTCCTTCCTGGATTCGAAGTCAACCCTGCCCCCTGTGTGTGTGATTCAAAAAGCTACACTGCAGGTTTAATTAAGCCTCTTTATGAAGCATTAGCGGTGACACTGGAGCATGATGGGTAAAAGGTATAGAACTTTCTTTTGTAGAGCAGTGAAGGACAAGTGACTGCACTCAAAAAGAACCTGACAACGCCAGTATCTATTCAATGCCAAAAGAAAAGGTGCAATACCAGACTTCTGTCACATCCCACACACCAGAGGTTATATAAACTACTCTCAAATAACTGCATTTAGCAAGTAACCTGGAGAAACAACAGCTAATTAGCAATTATAGTGGCACGCTGGCGTAGCGGTTAGCACATCTACCTCACTGCAAGAAGGTCCACTGCACCAACGTCCCACCCTCCCCGGATATATTTACTGTATTATTTCTTAGCTTAGTAAATCAAACATTGAATAAACTATCAAGTGTTTTTTGCTTGTTTTGTGTCGTGGGTAGTGTTTGTGTGAAGGGCAGGAATAGTGGGTGGAGCTTTGCTTGTGATTTTAATAGTCTGGTACCCAGTGTGTGTGTTTTTTTTTTAGCTCACGCCCACAAAGTGACTCAGGAGCTATCGAAATGGGTTCCGTCCACCGTCCATCTGTCCATCACACTTTTGTTTCTGGACCTGCTTTCTAACCTGGTATGCTGGCTCACTACTATGAGTGCTAGGATGAGTCTGTGTGTGAGTGACCTTGGCCTACTTCTCAAGGTCACAGAGGCAAAACTTTGTGTTCGGTTTCTGGACATTTACTTGCAGCACCTTGAAGCTGGGGCTTTCGAACTTGGTATGCCTGTTCAATGTTGGCATAATATGAAATGGTCCTTTTGGTGGGAGTGTTTGGACCCCTGTGGTCTTTTTTCTTAAGAATCCTAGTACATCTCCAATGCTTTCCACGCTAAACCTTTTCATGCTAAGTCTTGTGTTGCAGTGCGTGACGGTGGATTCGCACGCTGTGCTCTTCAATTATTCCCACTCAAACCTCAAACACTCATTCTTCTCAGAGTGAACATCTGACTCTGTAGGGAACCTCGACGAGACTGGACTGCCGCCGTATCCCCAAGACTCTGTTTCGATTTTTCCATAAACGCTGTCGGGTTCTGAGAGTGCCTGTCATCGTCTGAAGCGCGGTGTGAGACCTACAAGGTGCCACTCTGACCTTTAAACCAGAACCTGGGTGATTTGACCACTGAAAGGAACCCTGACGTTTTTTAGGTACTTATTCTCAGCAGGTCGTCAATTAACTCCAGTCGAAGCAGCATGTGTGAATCCGAATCTCCCGGAGGATATGAAAGAGTTTTTTTTTAACAAAGGAGGTTTTTGTGAAGGTGTTTAAATAACTTTAAAAAGTAAAACTGCAGAAAAAGAAATAATCAAGAGAATAGAATAAAATTACATCATTTACTTTCCACAGTGGAAACCTGAGATACAGTTCTCTCTTTCGTTCTTACGTTCTCTTTCGCTCTCATTCTTTCTTTTGTAACAACATCATCATCGTAATCTTCCGCTAGATCCAGGGTTGGGTAGCAGGAACAGCAGCCTAAATAGTGAGGTCCAGACGTCCCTCTCCCTAGCCACTTCCTCCAGCTTTTCCGGGTGGACACCGAGGCGTTCCCAGCAGTTCTAATCCGAGCTCCTCCCTGATGGCTGAGCTTCTCACCCAATCTATGAGGATGAGCCCCGCCACCATGAGAAGGAAGCTCATTTTATCTACAGTCTTGTTCTTTCAGTCACCACCAAAGCTCGTGACCGTAGGTGAGGGTAGGAACGTAGATTGACTGGTGAATAGAGAGCTTTGCCTTTCGGCTCAGCTCCCTCTTCACCACGACGGGCTGGTATAAGCTCCGCTTTACAGCAGAGGCTACACCCATTTCATCTTTCCCTCTTTTGTTCCTTTTGTAACCAGCTTTTTAACATTCTCTTTTCCTTTCTTTCTGGGAAACAAACAGTAATAATATAAAATTCTTACAGTACAAGAGAAATAAAACACTTTTAATTTTAAAATCGCACTCACTCTTGTCAGATATGACTGTCGTTCCCCTCATGGGCTATCAGCGCATATCTGAGTCGAGGTCTTGAACTAACTGTTATTGAGTATATTCATTCATCCACTTATTTTCTAAGCCACTTAATCCTAATTATGGTCGTACGGAGGCTAGCGTCCATCTCAAACAACTCTGGGTGAGGGCGGGTTACTCTCTGGACAGCTCGCCAGGCTATTGCAGGACCAACACACGTACAACCATTCACATGTACACTCACACTTAGGGGCAATTTGGAACAGCCAGTTAGCCTACTGTGTATGCTTTTTGGACTGTGGGAGAAAACCGGAGTACCCAGAGGAAACCCACAGAAGCACAGGGAGAACATGCAAACTCCACACAAAAACGCCGTGAGCCCGGGACCTTCTTGCTGTGAGGCGGACGTGCTAACCACTGCAACACACTGCCAATTATTGATTATATATCATAGAAATTTCATTCAGTACTGTTTTTATTCATCATGATTTAAATATAATCCTCCGAACGGTGTCCATCAACATCTGTACAGTCTCAGAGGTGATTTCTGAAGGCTGCCATGGCTCGACGGGTCATGTTGGGAAAAGCAGCGGTAATGTCCTGCTGAATAGTGTTCAGGATGAGAATGGAGGAGATATGGTCTCCTATCCTGATGTTCTGAGGGTTGTTGCTAAGAAAGATGAGTATACACTTGTGATTCAAGGTAGTACTGCAGAAGAAAATCACAAGGGGCGGAGTCAGGGGAACAGGCCGCCACCCGACATCACCACGCAATGACTTCACCCGATCTGTAAATATTTCCCTCAGCACGTCCAATGATCTTCCAGCTGTGCGTGCTGTAGCTACATCTAACTGAAACCACACATCCAGCTCTTCAACATCACAGGATTCAAGTTGAGGTTGGGCCACCAGGAGACCTCAGCACCGCCTCTCCTGCATCACTGTTTCAGTGTGGGAGGGTTTTTTTTTTTTTGGGTCACTATCTACTAAAACAATTATCCACCTCGTGCTCAGTGGATATCTCTAAACAGTCTGTATTACTAATGGATTATTCAGCGATATCTCTCTCACCTTCAGTGAGTAAGTGTTATTTATCCAAGAATGGGCTTCCTGAGTTGGATTTACTGCTTTTGGCAGAATGGCTTGATGAGATTGGATTCATTATCTTACTAAAGCAATCGAAACACGTCTTGGTAGCGGATCCAGTAGCAAAGTTTTGGACCAGACTATAAGTTGGCAGGAATTTTTACAAGAACTCACTGGCTGTAATTGATATTACACAATTACACAAGAAATTACTGCGGCTGTCAGTATCGTGGACTAATGTGGAGCTTTTTAGCACTAACTGTGGCTGTATATAAAGTAGAGACATGGAGATCTTTATTTTAAAAGCTTTATATTGTGGGGAAAAAAAAACAAAACAAAAAAAAAAAACTAGCTGTGCGATACGATCTAAATGTGTCTTGCAGGCTGTTCTGACATGCGGAGACAGATTCCCTCTCTTTATATTGTAATGGACTTTCCAGATGAAACAATCTCCTCCAGTAATACTTCACACGCCTCCCTAATGTCCAGGTGATGCAAATGTTTCCTAGATGGGCAGGTAAAAGGGGTAAGTGAGAGACTCCTCATGCTGAGATGTTGAAATGGTAAGTATGGGGGTGAAGTGGTGGCTAAGTGGTTAGCATTTTAGCCTCACAGTGAGAAAGTGCAGGGTTTAAATCTCAACCAAGGTGGCATCTGCATGTTTTCTCTGTGCTTGCGTGGTTTCCTCTGGGTACTCCTGGTTTCCTCCGACAGTCCAAAGACATGCATACTAGGCTAACTAGCTGTTCCAAATTCCCCCTAGGTGTGTGTGTGAGTGTGAATGGTTGTGTGTGTGTTGGCCCTGCGATCGTCTGGCAAGATGTTCAGGATGTAACCCTCCTTCACCCAGCCTTCCTGCGATCCTGACAGGATTAAGCAGCTTGGCAAATGATTGAGTGAGTGAGAGTCCAAAGGTATGCACGTTAGGTCAACTGCCCATCCTAAATTGCCCATGAGTGGGAATGCTTGCTTGTGTCTGTGTTAGCACTGCGACAGATTGGCTGCCTGCTCAGGGTGTAACCCCACCACTCAACCGAAGTCAGCTGGGATTGGCGACAGCTTCCCCTACAACCCTGACGGATAGGCTGAATGCTGCAGATGATGGTCTAGATGTAGGCAGGGGATGAAAAAATTATATGTTTTTTTGTGCAAAGCAGTTTAACAAGCTGATATATTTATTCCCAAGCAATATTTGTGCACCTTTACTGCTTGATTAGCATTGCTCCCACTTCCCACTCACGTGTGATTGCCTGGCTGATTTTCATCACCTTTCCCAGAGGTGTCCTCCTCATTTAATGCATGAACTTGTGCAATAATAACACGGCTTAATTGCAGGAATGATTATTATATGTACTACAGCATGCATTCACAGCCCAGGAGGAAATCAAGAGGAAGTAAATCAAAATAAGTAAGACGTGTAATTACAGCAACAATAAGGGGAGGAGTAGAGGTGGAAACGTCAGTGTGTATAACGGAGTTTCAGGAGTCACGTGTGACGTGATTTTATCAGTACAGTATAGCGCAACAATCATATTGAGAGTGTTATGCAAGAATATCGGTTTTAGCAGCGTAGTGGTTAGCACTTCCGCCTCACAGCAAGAAGGTCATGGATTCGAGTCCCATGAATTTCTATGTGGAGTTTCCCTGGGTACTCCGGTTTCTTCCGACAGTCCAAAGACATGCACATTAGGCTAATTAGCTCTGTCAGATTGCCTCTAGGTGTGTGTGTGTGTGTGTGTGTGCGTGCTGAGATGGTCTGGCAAGTTGTTTAGGGTGCACCCAGGTGTTGGCTGAGATGGGCTCCAGACTCCCAGTGATTAAGCAGGATTGAGCAGTTTGGCAAATGAATGACTATCATATCGAGGGTGTTCTCTCAAAACCTCGTATGTCACGATTTTGGTTTCAGGCACTTACAAGGTTTTGACAGAGCACCCTCGATATCATGTTTTGATTGGTCAGTGATTTAACTCTGACTGCACCCTCTGAGCATGCTCCACCCTTGTCTCATTCCATATCCTACTCATCCTACTCAGGTTGTTACTTACCTTAACTGAAAGTTTGATTACTACACCGCCTCTGGTTTTAGTTTGGAATCTCTTTCCCACCGCTGCAGTGGTCGCCGGATCAGTCGGGTGCTTAATTCTGCCGCAGAGTGAAAAAAAAATAAAGTGCAACACGAGTAAAAGTTGTGCTCGCCGTGCGTGCAGAACGACTTGTCAGGTTTGATTTATTAAGTGTAGCCCTTTTTCCGACTGCTGCTAACTTGTCAGTCATGACAAAATGGATGAGTCTCATAGCTCACTGCATCTTGATTAGCTCCTTCTTGTTCTTCTTCTTTTTCCCCGGAATGCAGAAATAAGACGCTCAACTTCATATACTACAGCGATTTTAATTAATTCAGCTTAAGCACATGTGTAACTGAGCTTGGCGTTTCTGTGGGGCATCTCTTTCGTCTTCTGTTCCTTCCGTGACCTTGTCAGTAATCCTGCCCACACAGTGCTGATCCTCAGGCTGAGGTCAGATTGGGGTCAAAGTCTTGCCTTTAATCTCCTGGTACAAGAAGACCTTCATGGTGAAGCTCCATCGAGAAACAAAAAAATGCTCAGATAAGAGATTATTCATTCATTTCTTTATTTTCGGACCTGCTTTATTCTACTAGGGTCGCAGGGTGGCTGGTTCCTATCTCACCCGACTCTGGGTTAAGGCGGGGTACACTCTGAACATCACACCAGGGCCAACATGCACAACCATTTTGCATGACAATAAGTTTGTCCGGGCCACTGCTCATGCCAGCTTCCTAACGTTTGCATAGGCACTCCCTATGACCTAAACCTGTGTGGGGGTAGCTAATTTGCATATCTGACCTTTGACCTTGGCACAGTGACCTTAAACATATAAAGTTTGTCCAGGCCATTGCTCAGTTCATATGCATGATAGCTTCCTGAAATTTTGCATAGGCACTCCCTATGACCTAAACCTGTGCGCAGGGTGGCTTATAAAATATTGATTGTCCGAAACTGTTTATATGGGGGATGTTTTTCGTCCAACGTGCGCTTGAGGCATCCTGGCTGAGGGGATATAACGTTCTATAGAATGGCTATTTTACTTTTCTGGCTCTATGTCTTATGTAGCATCTCTAGCAACTGTTACTTTTGCCACTTCTCAGCAGGTCCAGAATCTTTTTTAAACTTCTGATGCTAGCTATGTGTAGCTTCTAAGGCTCATTTGCTAAACACAAAATAAACGATGCCCTAATTAGTTTATTTGATTCTACTTTCTTTGTTACCAGATTAGCAAAACATGCTAACATTCAGTGCATCACCCATCCCTCAGCCCTCGGTAAACCTCAGCAATTTCCATCAAAATAATGCCTCGGGTGGTGGGGGTGGAACCATGTAGAGTCCATTATAGCCATGCATTATTTCACTATGGCCAACATATTGCTTTTCATTGGGATCACTGTTGTTTATAAATTAATGAGTTAGCATAGTATTTAGCTACCTCAAACAAGGCGAATACTTTCTGGTTTGGTTGGATACTAAATCGGTTCACCCCTACCACATTTCTACAAAAACTTAAGCTACACCACAATAGCACTCAGTGCATCCGCGGCTGTAATTTGAATGCCAGAGACTGCCATTAATAGCCGAGGGTAGTCCCAATTGCGAAATCTGGTGCGATAACAACACTTAAAACATCTTTTTCTTATGCTAATGTTACATAACAGTAACGTCACCGCACACGTCCTAGGTCATTTGGTGTGTTTGCCGCAGCTGATATCCAGAATAAGGGCTGGGTGATATATTTATAAATTAATGTTATCGTGAAATGACCATCCATCTCATCAGCCAACTAAATATCGTAAGTATTACTATTGCTAATTAATTACTAACTTTAGTTATTAGCTTCATATGTGGCAAAAGTGATCTGTTCCCTTCACATACTGCAGATAGAGCTGGAGTCGAACCTAATTATGTAGCGCCTCAATTAAAGTGTGCCGCGTCAGCCGTGAAACGACATGCGTTTGATGAATGAAGACATTAGGAATGAATTAAACCCTGTAATATTTAACTGCCATTTTTTCCCTCCAGAATGGACGGAGCTGCCTAATCAATATTTAATGTATATTTATACTGTCCTGCTCTCTGTGTGCTATTTGGCCATCTGCTCATCGATTTGGTAGCAGCCACAGCTCGAACTCCAACACACTGATGAGTGTTTTTAACCGCAAGCAAAAGTGATGGAGGATGTAAATCATGCGCATCAATAGCTATTTGCATGTCCGTCACACCTCTGCCAGGAGAAGCGGAGCTCCGGCTGAGGAAAGCATGAGATATTGCTTTTGATTAAAAAAGTAGGGAGGAGGGATGGATCTTTATGCTGCCTAGACTTCAGATTCATGTAAAACTTCACTTACAGATTTAGGAAGGTTTTTTTGTATTTTTTACTGTGACCTCTGACCTCCCAGATGATCTGTTCCCAATTCTACACATGTTACTCCAGATGCTTCTTTTCTATTTTAGGATAAAACAAGATTTACATTTAAAGTGTGGACTTCAAGGGAAAAGTAATTGCATTTTAGGTCACGTCTTAAGTTCAAAGTTCCTACTTCCTGTTATTTTTTTACTGATATTTTTCCTGTGTCTAGGCTAGGCTTTAAAACAAACAAACAAACAAACAAACAAATAAATAATAAGGGCGGCACAGTGGTGTAGTGCACGTCCACCTCACAGTAAGAAGATCCTAGGTTCGAGTCTCAGGCTCAGCAAGGGCGTTTGTGTATGGAGTGTGCATGTTCTTCCTGTGTTTGCATGGGTTTCCTCCGGGTATTCCAGTTTCATCCCACAGTCCAAAGACACACACATTATTTCCAGATTGCCCCATGTGCAGATGTGATTCACGCTGTGTTGCCAAGGCCGCTGCATCTTCAAAACTTTGTGACCTTGCTTTGCCCTTGACCTTTGACCCAGAAATTTCAAAATCATATGATGTCTAGGACTCAGGCAGAGTAGTGTCCAGAGAAAAACAATAATCAGACGCCGGAGATTATAACATTGTTATGGGCGGAGTCAACAAACAAGCAAATTGTAATAATTTTATCATAACGGAAGGACTGGAGTGAGTCAAGAAGTGGCGATGGAACATTTCTAGCTGCTATAACTTGAAAGAGAACTTCCGCAGACGTTCCATGGCATTAAATCTTAGTACAAATGTTTAAATATACCAGAAGCCTCTGAAGCGTCGTTACCTAAGACAGAGAGAGAGAGAGACAGAAAGGGAGAGACAGACAGAGAGAGAGAGAGAGAGAGAAAGAGAGAGAGAGAGAGAGAGAGAGAGAGAGAGAGAGAGAGTAAGGAAAGTGCACTTTAATTTCTTTTCATTTTAAGACCCTGTTGTTAACTGCTAACTGATATCTTACCCACTCCCAGGAGCACTCCCATCATGCACCTCTCTCTCTCTTTTGCTGTCTCTGTCTGTCTCCATTTCCATCTCTCTCTCACTCTTTGACTTCTTTTTTCCACGAAAGTATTGCCCTGTAGTGTCTGTGTCAGAAAAAAACGTTTTTATTTTACACTGAGCTTCTGGAACTGACTCCAGGTCAGCTGATGAAAGCTGAGTCAAAAGCAGGTTATTTTCTGGCCGCTTCAGAGCCCGAAGACTCTGCGAGGAGAAACTGTAGGAATAAGAACGAGGAAAGGAGGGTGGGAGGGTGGACGCTGAACCTGCTGCTCCTGAAAGGATCTCTGTCGACGTCCTGACTTTCTTAAATTAAAAGTTCACTCTTCTGTTTTCACTCCAAACCCCAGATCTGTTTCTCGCTGAAGGTCAAACAATATCACGATTTCCTTTCCTTAGTGTACGCTCATGAGAACCATCTCTGGTTCTAACGCCGGTTCTACTGCTGAACAACTCGAAATCATCTTGCAATCTTCTGCTTTATCTTTTATTCTGCAGCCCCCCCCCCTCTCTCTCTCTTGCTCTTTTTCTCCCTCTCTCTCTCTCTCTCTCTC
>JAQMYF010000008.1:19648370-19659329 GCA_030014195.1 Neosilurus mollespiculum
TCTCTCTGTGTGTTTCTCTCTCTCTCTCTCTCTCTCTCTCTCTCTCTCTCTGTCTTTTTCTGTATCTCGCTCTCTGCCTCTCACTCTCTTTCTCTCTGTCTTTCTGTCTGCCACTCTCTCTATCTCTTCCCCCCTCTCTTTCTCTCTGTCTTTCTGTCTCTCTCTCTCTCTCTCTCTCTCTCTCTCTCTCTCTCTCTCTCAGGGTTTTATCCTGTAGGATTTTAAATGATGTCGATAAGAAGGAAAATCAGCCATTTGCGTAATCTTCTGCTCCACAGTCGCATTTTCTTTTGTGGAACGTCTCTCCAGTTGTGGTTGTATTTATAAGTGTAATCTTTGGTTAATTCGGTGCAGCCTGAACATTTCCAGTGACATGCGAATATAATTACACCCCATAGAACCAGAATATTAAATACCTTGAGCTCCAAACAAGTAAAACTTCCTAAACATTTCAATAATGTATCATCTCACTCTTTCTCTCTCCCCTTCTCTCGGACCTCCGTGTTTCTCGTCTCGGTTGGAATCACAGAACCCATCTCTGCACTCGTTCTCTCTGCAGCTCATTTGTTTCTGTTCTGCATGTTTAGCTGAGGCGCAGTCCGGGCCGGCGCTTCATGGCAGCTTGACGCTTGAATCGTCTTGCCTTATCTCAGACCCAGGAGCCAGGAAGGAGATAAAGTTTGTGAAAGCTTGTTTCCTGGTGAACATCAGACACATGTCAAAGCAATGGTGTGAAACCTTTAAGTGCGAGGTTTGAAACATGCGGAGATTTGGTGCTGGTGGAATTTTTTTATCTCGGACGAGACTGATCATAAAATTTGAAGCAAGTGATCCAGAAACATCTTGTAGTTGCAGGGAAATGGCTGAAGGCGTTACATTTCATTCTGTCTCATTCCATTTATCAGAAAAATACAGTGGTGGACGTTCCAGATGTGCAGCATTCTTGGTAAACACGTCTGTCCATCATACTGGACATTTATTACCTCCACCTTCTTCTTATGTTCTTTAAGATTTTACCTTCTTTATGCAAATACTTATGAACAGATTTGGTAATTTTTTGGAGGGTAAGGCCCAAGTAAGACTTAGACCCGGATCAAATTCTGGATCTGGGAATTTTATTTTCTAACATTGTGAGACAGGATGATTTTTTGAAAGTGTCATATTACAGCAAGTCCAGCAGGGATTTCTGGGGGGTTTATTTCTGAGGTTTATTTAAGAGGTTTGCACTCTCTTAGTCTTCTGCTAAGTATAGATATATATTTAAACGTGTGTGTTTAAATTTGCGACAATTTCTCATTGTAAAACTTTTACTATACGCATAAAACTGAATTGAATATTCTATTCTGATTGGTCAAATCTGATAGGTCGATTCTCAGTTACAGAATTCATCACTATTTTTTGAAAATAATTTTTTAATAAATACATTTTCATAATTTAGGAGCGGCACGATAGCGTAGTGGTTAACACATCCACCTAACAACAAGAAGGTCCTAGGGTTAACTGAGGGTTTTTGCATGTTCTCCCTGTGCTGGTGCGGCTTTCCTCCGGGCACTCCGGTTTCCTCCCAATGTCCAAAGGCATGCACAGTAGGCTAATTGACTGTTAAAAATCGCCCCTAATGCGAGTGTGAGTGTAAATGATTGTCTGTGCTGTCCTTGCGATGGTCTGGCGAAGTGTTCAGGATGTACCCCGCCTTCACTCAGAGTCGGCTGTGATAGGATTAATTAGTTCAATTATTGAGTGAGTAGAAATTTACACTTAAATCAGTATCTTGTAACTAGCTCTGTAATATGTGGGATGATGTACAGTGAGTCGGTTATTATTACAAAATAAACCTCTTTATGGTGATTTAAGGCTCCACCCATTATATAAAAACAAACAACTGCAAAACGTAAACACGAGAAGCAGGAGAACCGAATAAACGTTCGGCAAGATGTGGTGAAAAACAGAGACAACAACAAACTTGAGTAGTGTGAATAAATGATGCTAAACAAAGTGGAGGTGCAGGTGTATGTAATCAAGGACACGTGACTGCATGAAAAGGATGAAATCCAGCGAGGGTATTTCTGTTTATCTTTTTATTTGTCGTAGCTGATTCCCAGCCAGCAGACATGACGTCCTTATCATGCTCCAACTACCATCCAGGATAAACGAAGGCAAGCAGGAGGTGTTTCCTCCAACCGCATCTTTTCAAACTGCTGTCCGGACTCTTAATGTCAGGAGCGGCGTAACACACTCGGAGGAAAGCGCTATCCACTATCCTCATGAGTTCTCAGACACTGTCTCAGGATTGGCTTGTGTCGCTCTTGAATGATGGGGAAGAGAAGAGCATATGCCATCCCTCCCTGCCAGATTGAGCGCTAAAAGAGAAAAGAAAAGTCTGGATAGAATTCAGCTTTCACCGGAGACTCCTAAAGTAAATGGTAACAGCCGTTGCTATAGTAACAAATGAGCACTTCATTAAAATGTATCCATAATGTTTCAGAATTTTCACAATATCTCTTAATATATGTTTCTGATAAAAGGGAATCCTCTTCGCTGTTATTTTTAGAGTCAGACAGGATTTTTCAAACCTTCTGTTGTGTTGTCCTCATCACCGATAAACAAAAGGCCCAGGCGCTTCGCGGTCTGCCTCTTCAGTCTGCGTTAACAACAACGGCAGGAGGAGGAAGTGGGGAGAGAGCGGGCTGCTAATGAAAACGCACTGAAGCGGGTTAAAGCAGCAAGAATGCCAGCCAAGTCTCTTTGAGAACTTTCCAAGTGTGTGTGTGTGTGTGTGTGTGTGTGCGTGCGTGTGTGTTGACTTGCTCATTTGCATCTGGTCTCCCTAAAAAGAGTTTCTCTGTCCCCAGAATGCAGATTTCCACACTAAAGAAAAAAAAAAGGGGGGGGGGGTTGCTGTTAGTATTTTTGTTATTCCTGCCAAACACTTTTCCATCATTCCTTTCACTCCACTCTACCCTCCCCCATTTTCTCCCAAGGAATTTCCTTTATTTGTTGGATGTATTCCAAGTCAGATTCAGAGGGGATTGTAGAGCACGTCGACGTTATTGACAGGCTTTAGCGAGGCGATCTGGCGAATGCAGATCCATCTCATTAATTACGGCAGCATTTAATTACGTCCAGATGCTGAATGGAGGAGTGTGCAGGTGTATGTCGCTTAACGGAGGACAGCCGTGACGAGGCACAGAAGCAAGGCACCACTGTGCGTTTGTGTTTTTTTTTTTTTCGTTGATGGAAACACGCTTTCATTTTCCATTCCAGAGAGCGCGGCGGTGTTTGGGCACGATGTGGAATGGCGTTGTTCCAAAAAAAAGTTGGTCCCCAAACCGAGCATGTCCCGATAGAGAGAAAGATGTCATAAGGATTTGCATCTGTTTGGGGCAAATAATCAATGACAGATGAGTGTAGTGAGGCAGAATCACTTTACCATGGATTATTTTTCCATCACGGACCATCCAGAAGGATTTTATTTCTCTTAAACCTCAGGTTTAAATTCTGTGGTTTGTTTATCCATTATAGCAGCTATAAACACTTATTTCCTCTCCACCTTCTTTTATATTCTAATTTTAAATTAAGATCAAGGCCGCACGGTGGTAGTGGTTAGCATGTCTGCCGGCATTGAGTCCTGGGCTCGACGAGGGTGTTTCTACGTGGAGTTTGCATGTTCTCCCTGTGCTTGCATGGGTTTCTTTAAGGTACTCTGATTTCCTCCTACAGTCCAAAGACATGCACTTTAGGCTAACTGGCTGTTCCAGATTGTCCGTAGGTGTGAGTGTGAGTGTGATGGTTGTGTGTATGTGTGTTGGCCTTGCTATGGTCTGGAAAGCTGTTCAGGGTGTACCCCGCCTTCTCCCCGTGATGGCTGAGATAGAATCCAGCCTTCCAGTGATCCTAATAGGATTAAGCAGGTTAACAAATGAGCAAGTGACAAAAATTTAGAGAAAACAATAATAATAATAATAATATATAATAATATAATAATAATAATAATAATAATAATAATGAAAAAAGGGTTGACTTCATTCATTTATTTTCTGAACTGCTTAATCCTAATTAGGGTCGCGGAGAGGCTGATGCCCATCTCAGCCGACTCTGGGTGAGGGCAGGGTACACCCTAGGCAGCTCGCCAGGCCATCGCAGGGCACTAACTTATCATCATATAAGTAAATACATAATATGTGTCATGATATAAAAGTTTCTTAGTAAACTTCCAGGTTAATGGTGGAGCTGAGTTTAAAAGTAAATGTTTAAAAAAAATTAAGAAAAAGAAATAATTTCATGTCTTAAAAATGGAAAAAGCAAACGAAAAAAAAACTGTTAAATCTACATCCAGAATTTGCAGTTTATAATAATAATTAAAAATAATAAATAAAGAATAAAACGATGTATAATAATGATATACATCATACGGCGATATAGAGAAAATGTATCGGGACATCATTTAATCACAAAAATGATACCGTACTGATATCGCCTGATCCTTCCTTTTATTTAATCAGCATCACATGTTAATTACAAATATAGTGCTTGTTTATTTGCCTTTATAAACACAAGACACTTTATTCTTTAAACCCTTTGAAAAATTCATTTCTTTATTTCCTCACGTGGTAAAGCATAAATCTGCACTGTTACCCTGTCAGACGTGTAAAAGTGTGAGTCGGGTGTGTGTACAAGCTTCATAATAAAGATTAAAACACACAGATTTTTTTTCCCCACAGAGATACAATAAGAACATCATTCACATCTGCGCAGTGAGGCCACCATGTTCATTTAACTCCTACAGAGGTTAATGAGGCAGCTGGAATTTCAATTAAATTAATTCAGAGTTCAAACTGGGCAGACAGCAAACCGACTCAGTGGGATTAAAACTAATGCTGGGTTAAATACTCTGTTTTACTTAAATTATTTATTTATGTATGTTTTTTATTTATTTATTTATTTGTTTGTTTGTTTGTTTGTTTGTTTGTTTGTTTGTTTGTTTGTTTATTTATTTTCAATTATTATTATTATTATTATTATTATTGTAAATACTTGATCTATTTATTTATTTATTTCACACATTTCATATGTCAACTTTTGTAATAAAATCAGTGATAGAAATATATTTTTAATTATTATTATTTATATTTTAAGCTTTATAAATAACTGTAATGATTGTGGGGTCTCATACATACTTGTGTCATTTCTTAGAATCGAATTGGCTGTAACCGGTTTTCTAGGTTCATTTCTGTGATGAATAAACACAGCCAGAGAATGAAATAAACAAGCTCTGATGAGTATTAATTACTAGGCCGCTCAAAGGTCGCTCCAAATATGGAAACCCACAGTTTTGTGATTGCTCCTGAATCAGAATCATATCACATGGAACTGCTGGGTTTTAGAGTGCAATACTGGTTTTAATACGACAGAGCAAAGGACGGTTTTGTTCCTTTATAAAATCGAGAGGTGTAAAATATAAAAAAATGAAAGATTCATGGAATCCAAAGAAACTGAAAAACAGTAGCTAAAGCTAATTAAGAACGACTTTATTGCTTATCGCCCACATAAAGGATAGCTAGCTATCATGCTAATAACTCTGAGCACACAAAGCTAGCTGACTGGTAATATTTAGCGTGTAGTTACCAGATGGATTTAGATTTAGATACAGAAGTGCAAAATACAAACACGTACAAAATGCCAGTGCATGCTGTAAATATAAATTACTCGCCAGCTAGCTCGGCTACGTTTATTTTTTCTTCTGCCGTGATCCAAGTGAAAAGGATGTCCATGACTGAAGAATAAAAAGGATACAGGAGTTAATTTGAGGTTGAACTGGAACAGTCTGTAATGTGCCTGACGGAGAGGAAGCCCATGACACGGTCACACACACATTCACCATCTGAGAAGGGCTTTAAGAAGCATGTGGCACTGACAGGATGGTGCCATTTGTGCTCTACTTTATGTCTCCTTATTAAAGCTAAATCACGAGAGAGAGAGAGAGAGAGAGAGACAGCTGTCACTCATGCCGGAGAATTACACGGGTGTTTCTATGAATACGAGAATCAGAATCCATAATTCTCTTGTGTTAGGTTTTGGACAGAAGATCAATGTCATCTCCATGGTGTGATTATAATCCGCTGCACTTGACCACTAGCTCCGAGTCAACCGTGTCCAGGTTTTGGCGCGGACTGAAGAGCCTACTTTTTACCCGCCGCTCCATGAGTGATGGCAGGCTCTGGACAGGCGGCAGATGCAAACTGTCAAACACTTCATTGAGCTCTTAAACAGATCCGCGTCATGGGTGGAGATGTCAGGGAAATGTCACAGCGATGTCACGGTGCTGTCGCTGATGGTTTTGCGTTCTCTGTTTTACTACTAACTTCCTCAATTCTGATTTATTCAGCAGACGCTAAGGATTTATTGGCATGTTGACGCCACTTCAGCCAAATCTGACCAACACTGGGAGATGTCACATGGACAGGCAGTTGTTACTATAGAAACAAGAGTCTAACAAGAGCACTCTGCCAGTCCCATCAATCCCCTGTATGAACTAAACTGTTAAAATCGTTAAAAGGTCCTTTAAAAAAACATCCACTTCACAGCAAAAAGGTTCTCCCTATGTTTGCGTGGGTTTAATCCAGGTACTTGGGTTTCCTCCCACAGTCCAAAGAAATTACCACTGGGCGAAGATTGTGTCCATCAGAGATAGACAGAAATTTAAATGTAGGCTACAGTCTCCCCACAACCCTGGTAGGTTTAAGCAGTTCAGCAAATGGATGAATGGATGGATGGATGGTTGAATGGATCATCTCAAATTTGTTAGAAGTGTGGAAGTGTTTTTTTTTCCCCCTGCTTGGCAGAGGTTTGCACTCTCTGGGTGCTGTAGCTTATTAAACAAATGATCATTCAACCATTTATGACTAAAACATGCAGCTAACAAAGCACTGAGAGTGGAGACTCCTTCCATTAATCTTCTCACACAAAACCTCAGGGATACCGATGGGGGAGGTTATGAGATTGGTCATGTATGTCTGTCTGTGTGTCTGTGACCAGGATAACTCTAAAACTAATGGACATATTTGCACAAAATGTGTATATTACCAAATACGGGGCTTGGGCTAACAGAGAACTGATAAAATTTTACGATCAAACTGCTTGTAAGAGTTACCATAATGTTAATGGAGATGTGAGATGAAAGAAGTGTCCTTTGATACTGATAGAAAAAACATTTCTGTCTCCATGTGACTAAGAATGAACAAGCCAGATACGAGAGCTGAGCTTAAAGCAGACTTTATCGATTGAACTCGTTTTTAAGATTTTCTTCGCCCTTTAATTCATGCTGTAATGAACCCTGGTGAAGTTGCTGAGAGCTCATTACATTTTAAATGAAGCTGTAGGCTAAAGCTGAGTAGTCGTGAGAGTGCACAGCCTCCTGAAAGGGCACAGCCAGGGCGGAGAGGGAGGAAAAGGAGTCACTGCTTCTTTTTTTTGTCCCTTTTCCCCCCTCAGGCTGACAGCAATCTGTTAATTAAGCGACCTAATGGCTGTAATTGCACCCATTCACCGCCCCAGCTGCTGAGGTAATGCTAGGCTTGGCGCGGCTGCCAAGATTCGGCTGTCTCTGAGGTGAAAGCCCTCGGAGCCTGGGCATGTAGGGGGTCTGTGTTTGAGTCTCGATGCTCCTCTAGGCTCGTAAAGCAGCAGCTGCTCAGAGACATTTCGCCCACGCCACCCTGTACCTTCACTGTACCTGGCACTGTGAGTCCGTGAGAACGCCTGCGGAGCGAAGGCCGGCTTTCGAAACTGACAAGCAGGTGCTTCGAAACAAAATCCAAAAACAATACAAACAGTGGCATTTTTTTTTTCTCTCCAGTGCAGATTCGGAGCCACTGCCAGTCGTAATGTCCTGTTGGCAAAAGCGGGATGCTAATTAACATTTTGGCACCGTTGATCACTGTTGATTCCAAGCTAATCCAAAGCTCAGTTTGAGTTTATCCTAGAATTCAAAGGATTTCTGGCACTTTCTAGAGCAGGGGTGTTCGAATAAATTCAAAAAATATATTTTCTTACAGGACTGGATAAAGACAGCAGTAATCCTTTAAAGGGGTTGTTTAGGAGAACTGGTCACTTGTTTATATCAAACTCCACACTACCAACAAATAGGGGGCAGTATATCACCAGAAAGACACAAGTGTTATAAGAAGCCAGCAAATACATGCAGTAAATCGGGTGCGTCGTATCCACTGATTAAAAAAATACATCTCGTATTCTAGCGTTGCATGCATTAAAACTTTAAGCTGGATCGGCGCCATCTTGGTGTGACCACTTCACTTTTAAAAATTATAGCCAAATGGCATAACCTATGGACAAAATGGATATAATTTTATCTGAGATGACAGAGAGAACATGCAAAATCCACACAGAAACGCCCAGCCCAGGAATCAAACCCAGGACCTTCTTGCTATGAGGCGGACATGCTAACCAGTGCTCCACCGTGCTGGCAGACTTAAAAAAAAAAAAAACATTCTGCCAAACACAGCCAGTACCACCATCAACTTCTTATAAACTTAAGCCGGATCCACACAGGAAGCGACGAGTGACAAACTCGTCGCATTGCCGCATAAACTGCATGTGAGTTTGTCTTTACACAGAAGCAAACAGGAACAGTTTTTAGGGAATTGTGTGTTTGGCAGCATCTGTCAATTTCTTTAAGCTCTGAGTGGTTATTGCTCGGTTTGGTTCCATGAAAGTTGAGCTTAGTTGAACTACATAGCGGTGTAGTAGTTTGCAAATCCACCTGACAGCAAGAAGGTCCTTGGTTCGAGTCCCGTGCTTGGGTGTTTCTGTGTGAAGTTGGCATGTTCTCCCAGTGCATTCGTACTCCGCTTTCCTCACACAAACCAAAGATATGATCGTTAGGCTAATTGGCTGCCCTTAAGTGTGAGTATTAATGGTTGTGTGTGTGTTGTGTGTGAAAGGTTAGGGTGTAGCCTGCCTCAGCCAGTGTGGGCTGAGATAGGCTCCAGCCTCACCATGACCCTAATAGAAGTAAGCAGTTCAGTAAATGAGTGACAGAGTGAGAGTGAACTCCACAGTCTCCCACTTTGCCTCACTTAAGAAAATTTCGCCCATCGTCGCTCATTTTGCTGCCGATTGTTGACTTTGCATGGTCGCTTGTCGCTCTGGAAATTATTGGTAAAGTTGTATGGATGTAAAGATTTTTTACTTTCTGCTAGGAAATTTTTGGGGTTTTCAAGCTGTATGAGCTTCCAAACGTACAACTCCATAGTGAGGGTTAACCACACAGTGGTCTCACCAAGATGGAAGCCACCTGGCTTCAAAACAGCAACACTAATGTGTTATTTGAATTTTTATTTATTTTACTTATTTTTATTTTTTATTTTTTTGTGAAAAAGTGTGTTGGTACAGATGTGTGTGAAAAGATTTAAATAGAAAGAAGACGAGATGGCAAATATGAAAATGAGGTATAAGGACTTGTTTTGATCGTAATCTGTAATCATCGTAAATGATGAAAGAGTTCAGCGTTACTCTTTCTGATAAATCTCTCAAGAGGCTGAATTCAGTTTCCTGATGGATGCTTTTTTTTTTTTTCCTGCACCAACTAATACAATTTTCTTTTAAAACTGATCCTTCAACAGGTTAGAAAAGCTGGACTGTGGGTTTATTATGTACGTTAAGCTCGTTCACAGGGATTTTATCAGCGATACGTCTGTGGTTATGTATTTCATCCATCCGTGAACTCAGTCAAAATAAATGTTCTACTCATTCATCCTACACTGCCTGGTTTTTATATAATGTACATAACCACAGGGAAAATATGCAGACAGCACAAAAACACCCCACCAACCCTGGGACTCAAACCCAGGACCTTCTTGCTGTGAGGTGGCCATGCAAACAACTTCACCACAGTGCCACTTTAAAGGTTTTTGTGAAAATGTTTGAAGAACTGATTTCTGAACCACAAGAGACGTGAACTCAATCCTGCTGTAATTTCATCATTGCTTATTTGGTAAGAAATGATGAAAATGTGCTCTCTGTACACCCACCACCAGACACAGCACTACCCTCTCACCTCCTTTTGCATGCTTTTCCAGCTCAAACACAGTAAAGTTGAGTGTTTGAGAAGCCATAAGCTTTTCAGTGGCTCTGATGGAAGGGAAGCACTGCCCTGTGGAAAGTCCTAGAAACCTCCAGGAAGTAATTTCCTGTGGCGTTTGGTAATGAGACTTGGCCGGGAGCGACGGTGTTGGATTGTTCTGGGTTCGGGGGGTTGAGGGAGAGAGCAGGACCGCTGCACTCAGAGCCCTGACAGGTGAGCGCCACGCTGATGAAGCTGTCAGGTGGTGTAAAGTGAACGCTCGTACTGCGGAGATGAAGAGGAGTCCGCGGAGGCTGGGGGATCGGAACAAATCCGACCCCCCCGATGTTATCTCATCATCCTGTGACATTCTCAAGACACCGGGTTTTGAGAGAAGAGTACTGAGCAGATCCTGCCGAGGACAGGTTACTGATACGTGTGTTAAAAAATACTTTGTAGGGAGAAGGAAAGTGATTTTCTGAATGGTTTACCCAATTATCCCTCACTGCAGCCTGTGGGATAGGGCGGGGGAGATGTAGGTGGAGTATGATGTCATACCGTGTATTGGGATAATGATGTAAAGGGTCATGGTTTGGGTGTGATTTAGGCTTTATCCTGTAGTTATACTTAAATGCTAATGACATCATGCTCCAACCTTATCTCACCCTGTCCCTTCTCAGAGGCTGCAGAAAAGAAGATCTCTGCCCACCGCCCCCAGCCCCGCCCTTGAGTCTCTGAAACTGTGTGCTTTTTCAAATATGTGCTAACTTAGAATTATCTTTCACACAAGTTTTTGCTCCACACTGAAAAAAAGAATCCCTTCACTTTACTTAATTTAAATGTGTACATCGGTCCCACTTAATCAGAATGTGGCCAAG